>CP050234.2:16083651-16186151 GCA_012066045.3 Morus alba
TCCATTACTTGTTACTTGACTATCACCTCGTTATATTTCCTTAGCATGTTCTTTTGTCATATTAAGGATAAATCTAACTAATACTTCATGATTTCAGATATGGAAATAATTCCCGAAACTTATCTTAATTTATTACAGTCTGAAGACCTTTACTAACACTGTACCATCTCTACTAAATACTTAATACACAATTTGTGTTCTATATACATTACTTCTGCAGCATAAATTTTTTTCCTACGCGGGCGAAGTAGACTCCATTCTCGTGAACCCAGGACATATCCGCCACCTTGCATCAGCCAGTCCATCAAACAAAACTATTATATAGCTAGCTGTTTACCTGTGTTACTTACAAACACGAGTAAACTGATGAGCGAATGCCTAGCAAGTATAGACATGCAAACATCTTAAAACTAGTAAAACTGTGTAATGTTTCATAATGCAGGAATGCACATGTGAATATGTTTCCTTACAAACATGCTTTAAATAACTGCTTTCTATTTTTCTATTCTTGTTACTGTGGGCCTGGGCCCCCTGTTTAACTGCATGGTCTAGCCGAGATCTCTTACTCTTTGAGATTTCCTCCCTTGCGAGGCCGACGACCCGTCAGTCTCTTAACTTTATTGAACTTTTGATTTACATTTCAAAGTATTTTAAAACTTTATTGAATGCTATGCAACACTTTCTCTACGTGCACATGCTAACATAAGATGCATAATACTTCACACATACCTTAAACTGAGCATTAAGGTAACCATATGCTCCCCTTCTGCAATCTATGGCACTAAACCCTTAAACACTCAATATCACATCAACTTAGAAATACAAGCAATTTCATAATTCTAAGTCTATCTACAGTTTACTGGAGTACAGACAAACATATATGTCTACACTTATAAATAATCTGCTAGTATTCCTGCTTGCTGAGAATTCTTCCTTCTTGCTTCAGTTTTCGTGCTAAAACCTGTGTCATGGAAATCGGTATTAACTTCCTGTTTCAAACATCAAAATTCCTCAGGCTTAGATTCCTAAATCTAATTTCAAACTCATTTTTTAACTTTATTCCTCTAAGCCAAACTTTCTAGCTTAAGAGGCAAATTCCACAATTTGTATGTCTCGATTTCTGAAACCTTAATTTACTCATTTTTGGACCTTATAACTGTTATTCATTCTCAAGAGTTGAAACCATAACTTAATACTTACTAGCTAGGTTTTAGAAAATTTCGGTAGAGTTTCGCCTAGTTTTTCTCGTTACCTGAGCTTTCAATAGCACATTCTAACCTCTGATCTCTGGAGACAAGATTCATATTTCTCAACACAAATTCTAACTCAAAATTGAACAAAAACACATGTTCTTTCTCATCTAGGGCTCACAGATTTTTAGTCAAAATCCACTAAAATCCCGTTCAATCGTTTTAATACCTACACTGTTGGACTCTTATCACGGTGCTCTACAAAACCTCGGTTTCGGTTTTTACTTTAACGGAAGTTTTTCGAGATGGGTTACTATTCATCCAAATCAAGAAATCATAGAATTCTCATGAAAAATCCAAAATCTTACCTCTATGAGTTGGGGTTTTCTGCTAGAACGCCTCGGGTTTTGATTCTACCAGATTGAACGGAAGAAATTTCGGTGAAAACACTTGATTCCCTTGATTTCTCTTTCTCTGTCTCTCTCTAACATTTTTTTTTACATATCTCTCTCACGGTTTTTTTCTCCTCTGCTATGCCTCACGTTCATAAGTAATGGCATTAGCTACAAATTCTTATTTCTGTGTAATGAAGTATATAACAACGTAAGTCCCCAAGTTTTATAATTAAACGCCAAGTGGTATTCTTGCATGTGAAGCTCATGTCCACCTCACGGTAAATAATCATTATTCTCTTTTTTTTTATTACATGCTTAGAAGTAATCTTGCGTATATATACTTGGTTTAACATCATACATATCTTATCGTTGGATGTCAAATGCTTAAGATATAAGCTTCCACATGCTTTTATTTTTTGCCATATAAAAGATACGTGCTAGCAAATGAGTGGGTTATATGCCTTCAAGCCACCTCATGCTTGACCATGTAATTATCATGTCTTAAGTAACTACATGAGACCACCTCACTCTAACTTAACGACGTCTTCCTCTCAGCCAATAATATTCCAAAATCATAAAGTAAAACTATTTTGATCATTTTTCTTAAATAAACTAATTTCTTAGAAAGTTGGGTATTACAATTCTCTCGATCAAGTCAAATTTTACTACTTGCAATTCCGGAAAAAATTACAGTCAAATGCCGGACTGTCCAGATTGGACCAAAATTTTCCCGGTCATTACATCGCGTGTCCCAATTGTAACGATGCAACTCATCGAAGCGAATAACGAGTAAAATTTGATTTGTTGGGCATAGACAATGGCTTCCTATGAGTCATTGAGACTTGAGAGAAATTAGGTAGATGACGCAGATGGTAGTGTGAAGAAAATATATGTTTTCCAATCAAAATACCGTCCAATTGGGAAAATGATCCTGATCACATTAGATAACCAATTACGAAGTAAGGTTGAGTGGTACATATTACACCACTGTTCAGAAATCTAACACTACATTGAGTAAGTATTACATCACTTGTTTTTATTACATAATTGAGTCACATGAAATGATAACACTAACTTAAATTTATAATTTCAGTGAACACAAGAAAGAACTTAATGATACTTTGGTCGAAACCGATTATTAGACAAAATTCAATTCATAGAATTTCCAAAAGGTATTCGCTATACTCATAATTTATAATTTCAAAAACTCTGGCTACATAGAACTTGAGTTGATATTGTTTATTGTTCACCGATATCCAATCTACAAGAGCAAACACGCCCGACGCCGACAAAGATAATTGATTTCACTTTCGTGTAGTTCAAGCTTCTCCGTTAAAAGCTACTTCGGCTGTGTGGTGAACGGAGTCAAGTTTCTGACATACCCAGAATAGTGGTATTTGTGTTCGCGGACCAGATAACCAGACATATTACGGAGTACTGGAAAAGATTTATGAATTATCATACATAAACGACAACTATGTTCTTCTGTTTAAATGTAAATGGTTTGACACTCATCCAGGAAGAAAGAGAGTTCAACGACACAAGAATAGAACGAGCATCTTCGTCAAAGACTCCTGGTATGAGAATGAACCATTTATACTAGCATCTTAAGCGGAACAGGTTTTTTATGTGGATGATTTATTCAACGGGCCGAACTGAAAAATTGTTTAACATTTTAGACATCGATATATTTGGGATATTCCATATACAAAAGCAGACAACATTACAATAGTTCAAGATACCGAGTCTATAAATGTTGACTTAGTCGTGGAACTCCTTGAGATTGACACTTTGATGTGGAATCGACCTGATATACCATCTAATGTTGTCTTGTCCGATGTTGATGCAATTTTAGAAGGCAAGTCTTCTGTTGGAAATAATGACTCTGATATACTAGTTGGGGATGATGAAGAAGACTATGTTGAAGAAGACATTGATGATTTTAAGGATGATAGTGACATAAATGAGGAGGGCGACAATCAAGACATTAACAGTGACGATGAATAGAAATTATGTACTGCAATTATTATTTTAATATGTATAATTATTCATATAACATAAGCATTATGTAAATAAGATAATAATATTTATGATGACTTCTTAACAGGCAATCATATATGACCCAGTCGCCACATGTGCTGGCTCTTCAGGGGGAGCGCAGCCTCCACCCAATCCTTATAGGTTGCCATCACACTGTGAGTTTGGTATGTTTGAACATAATTATAAATTTGTTAAATTAATTACATTAGTATTATATGATCACTAAATATAATTCATTCTACAGCACCCGATGCCACACCTCGACAATGTCGTGGAGGTCAAGGAAGGGCTAAAGGTCACGAAATCGCAACCAGTGTGGCAAAGGAAGGAAATATTACCCCCTATGTTTGATAAACGTGGAGGTACTTGGAAAGCAGTTGGAAACTACAACACCTGGTTCAATAGTGCCATTGGAATCCATGTTAGGGATGTCTGTGAGCCTTTCCATGATGCCTGGAAGGACATGGACATCCAGCATAGGAGAGAGATTCAGCAGCGCCTGCTGGTATAAATTATTCAACTTTATTGTTTTTTAATTTAATCTAAATTTTAATATAATAAATTCATTTAACATATTAATATTGTATTATAGGAATGGTTCAACCTCAATTATGACCGCGACAATGGTATACTTAGATCTGTGGTCGACAGGGAGGCTGCAAAATGTTATAAGGATTGGAAAAACAACCTCCATGACTATTTCAAAGATCTTGGTGGTTCACAAAATGAGAGTACAGTTAGGGCTCACCCTTTCAAAAATCTCAGGAATCCAGCTCACTGGGGTCATTGCTGCGATAGATTTATGTCCAATAAGTTTCAAGTAATTGAATCTATTTTATATGTTATTTTTATAAAATATATAATAAAGGTTAATTTTACTAACGCTGAATGTAATCATAAATATAAAAAGTCAAGGATTAATAAACTTAATCGTAGCAACCAAAAGTGGTCAAATTTTCATGGTTAGTTGTCATACTCCCAACATCGCAATAAGAAAGTAAGTATTTGTTAATACTTTATTCAATATAAATGTTAATTTGATAATCGATTACACTATATTCATGTACATTTAAACTACTACACAGTCTACCATAGGGACTCAACAGCCGATGTCTATCATCGATAATTGAGGGGACATGCATCGTCGTGGGGATACTTAGGTTAATCCCCAAGCTGAGAAGACTTTTGTAAGTATACTCGTAGTGTTTAATTATATTTTTTTATTTAAATCGCATTATGTATTTAACTATTTTTCTTATAATATTTGTAGCATCGGATGGTGGGAGAAAGAGAAATGCAAATCCAGACGTAGTCTGCTACTTCTGGATCATCCGCAGTAGGAATAGTTAATGAGGAGAATATTATGGAGCAGTTTCTGGGCACCCGCAGAGGATACAAGACTAGAGTGGGTCGCACACTCCCACAAAAAGTTTATCGAGGGGATGCGTCGTCATCTGGCTCACGCTCAGCAAGATCTTCTACGACACGTTCTGACATACACATAGAAGAATACTTACAACAGAGCTACTAGCAAAACCTCCAACTGTATGAGAGTGTCAGAATGATGCAGGATTTCATCACTCAAATGCACCCCAACATGACTTTCCCAGCGATTACTCCTCTTGTGCCCTATGTCCGTTCAGGTCATCCACCTTCGAATCCTTCTGATGATAACAACGATAATTCTAGTGATGCTTCCAATTTATGATATTAGAATTTTATTTATATAACAATTTGTACTTCCGCACATTTCTACTATAATTACATTTTTAGTTTATTTTATTAATTACTTTTTCCAATAATAATTTCTATTTATATTTTTTATTATTTATTTCCTTTTATTTAATTTTTATTTATATTTAATATCATGAATTATATTTATTATAATAATTAAAATGAGAAAAAAATAAATAAAAAATTAAAATATTATTTGCGACGATAAATGTGATCGCAACAAATATAAGTCACGTCAGCTAAGTCTGCATCTTTTGCGATGAGTTAATTCAAAAAATGTCATCGCAAATACTTAATGCAATGTCATCTTAACGATGTACCCGATGAAATAATTGCAGCGACTCATTTGCGACGATTGTCATCGCAAACTTAATTTCGACGACAAGCTGTTGTCGTAAAAATTATTTTTGTGACTATTCAATTACAGCGACAGGTTTACGACGACAAGTGGTCACTAAAAATTCATTTGCGACGACTTTCTACTTATTGTAACGACTTTTTATCGTTGCTAATACTTGTAGTGTAATCAAGAGTACTATAAGATAAAATTAAGACTCACACTCTAGGGATAAATATATATATATATATATATCAAAGGAAGAATGAGAGAAATATCATATTTAAGATGGTGGTTTATAAACTATTGCATTTTTTTTTTTTTTTAAGAATAGGTTAGGAATAGCCTAATTTAATATGTTCTTATTAATATTTGACAATATATGTTGCATGATCTGATTAATACTACAAAGAACGTTCTTCGTAATTTGAACCTCTCTTATTCTAGGTCTAGAAGATTCACTAGGCGGTGGGGCGGGACGGGTAGGCAGAGCTTCCTGATTTGATCCATAGTCTTGCACTTCAGTTCTACATTTATGTAATGGTATAACTCATGGTGAAAGTAATACATGATTACCTCACTGTTATGATTTTTTTTTTGTTTTTTCTCTAGCGCATCGCAAAATGAAAGTTTGGACGTACAAAAGATGGAGAGAACACATAAGAATTACTCAATCGTGAGAATACAATAGTAATAATATTGTTACATGCATGCATCAGTTTATCCATTTTTCTTTCAAAATTGACTATTTCACCACCAAATTCCGAAATCCAAGAACACCAATACAAAGAAAATTCTTGAAGAAAAATAAAAAAATAAAAAATAAAAAAGGAAATGATTGTATACTTTGACTATACTCAACTTTGTATGTTGAAGTAGACTATAATGTAGGCCTTATAATGGTGGCTGGCAAAATAAACGACAACCATCTTTTGGTTATTAATTTAGCCCCAACATGATTTTCTACCCTTCATGTCAATAAATTGGAGTATATATATATATATAGATGAAAATATAATTGTGAAGTTATCTAGGTCAGTTGAAGTACGTATCTTAATTTTCTTGCATGGGGAGTGGAATTGAGTTTTCATGAGAAGAAGAACATAAAGAGAAAATATCCTCCACCGTTCCATTCATGTAATCCCTGAACTTGTCGTACGACATGCATTCTTCAGTCGTTTCGGACTTCAGTAGCTTCATTTCTCCCAAGTTGATCTGTGGGAAGTCTTCCAATTCTAGAGGTGGGTAAGGAAGTTGATAGTGAAGGCTTTCATAGTTTGACATCTGAATTTCCTACAATGAAAATGCACATTTAGACAATATCAAAAATATTACTTAGTCAAATTTTGTGGGGGGGGAAAAAAATCACAAGGATTGCCACGTCAGATATATTTTTGGGAATTTTAAAAAATCTCCGGAACAAATGGCACAAAATATGGAGCTAAACTTTCTTGTTGTGGAATTATATGGAAGACTATCAGTATCTTTTTTTTCAGCGTGAGAAGTGTAAATTAAGAAAAAGAAAAAGAAACATGCATCTTTTCTTTATTACTTTTGTTCAAATGTGCAAAACGGGAAAAAATAGTTTTCTGAAAAGGACAATGTGATGATTAGAGATGGTGACCTAGCTATGAGGTGTACAAAGAGGAGCACTTAATTGTGGGAGAAAGATATTTGAGTCAGTCAAAAGAAGTTATGGAAAACAGTGAAGAAAGCCAGTTTGAGTCAGCAATATTAATGTAATTGATATTTTTATAAGAAGGGGAAGCTTTAGGAAAAGAGAGTGAGTTTCATAATTACTTGCTAAAACTTTTGTCACTTTAAGATCAAAAAGACAACTCAAAGGGGCTTGTTTTGTGGGCCATTCCCAACTCGTATTGACCAATCAATCATGCCGTCGCCATATGATTTTCACTTGTTTGAACGTGGCCATCATCATGATTTATGTGCAACACTAGCTAGTATGTTATCTCCAAAGTTATTACCTTAAATATATACATAAATAGACACAAAATGTATACATGTATATATAATATTATGATAAACCCTAAAGAGCTGTGAACATGAAGCCCCTAGTGATGAAAAAGCATCAATATTAAAGCAGATCTTATTGCTGAAAATGTATTGTTGGCAAAGGAGCTAATGATATCTTGCCCTTTATTTTTTATCCTCAAAACAAAAGAACAAAAATCCAGAATTAAGAAGATTATTGAAAACAGTCATTATTATGGCATCTTTTTTTTTCTTTTTCTTTTTTTTTTGGTGAAATATCATTTTTGGATGTAATTTATACGTACCTCAATAAGATTGGAGGAACAATCAACACCAAAAGAATACAAATCAGCCGCACTGTTTGCTTCATTATCAGAAGCAAAAGGGGCCTGCAAATCATCTGCAACCCCGGTTTCGGTTGGTGTCCCTTGAGTGAGATCCGAAGAAGAGGTTTCGGAAGGAAACAACGTTTTATTCGAAAAATAGTCATTGTTGAAATTCTGATCGTCTTCATTTTCGGCTCCTCTGGAGATCTGATCAAAGCCGCCGCTAGATTCGTTTGCTGTGGCTGCAGATTCCTTTTCTGTTTTCGCACTGTTGTTGGACTTTTCGTCTTTGTTACTCTTTGGTATTTGAATTGTTTTCTTGAAGACTCGGCACAGTGCATAAGAATCCTGACGATGTACATAAATTAAAAATATAAAACATGATCCGTTAAAATCTTTTAGCATCAATTTTGGCTTCTTTTCATGTTCATTTGTAAGAAGTAAGAAACAAGGATCCAAATAAAAGCAACTATAGAGAAAGAAGGGTAAAAACAAAAAAAAAAAGCAGAAATACGTGATGCTAAAGTCTAAAAGAAAGTTAATAGGAAGTACACCTAAAGCCTAGAACCAAAGACTCTTTCATCATCATCATGTTGATAAGCTCTTCCTTTTGCGGATAAAGAAAATTAAAGAAGCAGAAGAAAGAAAAGAAAAAAGAACAGAAACTAAAGAGATTTGCTTTAGTCTTGGAGCGTGATATTAACATAAAGACGGATCATGATCTATATTCATTGCATTTATATATCCTCTCTAGTGAAAAAAAAAAAAAAAAAAAAAAAAAAAAAAAAAACTGTATATATATATATATATATATATATATATATATATATATATATATATAGTGTACTAGAAAGGTCAAATTCAAATTCTCCTGATCAGAGCCTGCCTTCTTCACTTAATGATATAAAAAGAGGTTCAAATTTGGAAGACCCGTACTTCTCTTTTGTAATTTAATTAATTAGTAAGATTACTATATTGATGATTTTATAAAGATCCAAGACGCAACAACAAAATGAACTAAGTACTACATGATGTGATAGACATATAAATTAAAGGCGAAAACAAAGCATGATAACATACTATTTCTTCATATAACCCTAATTCTTCACTTGGACCTTTTCCAAAAGCCTGATATCTCGTTATCCCTCCCTCTTTGGCCTTGTTCTTATATTACCATTTTCACTCCAACTTTCAGGGTATTTAATTGGGGTATAAAGGAAGCCGACAAGTAGGATGAATTTAATCAAACAGCAGAAAAGAAGGGGTTTTAAATTTCCTTTTTTGTCTTTTTGAATAAACAGAAATGTATTATTCAAGTTATTGTCACGAGTAAACAAAGAGCTCTGCTGCATATAACTTGATTAGTTAATTATTACAGCCACTACTTTTAATTATTGCCAACATATATATATATATATATATGTATTTAAATGTATGCTATATATAACAATTTTTACATATAAATACATCCGTACCTTTAAAGTTGAGGAAGCAGCGCCAGAAAGAGAGTCTTCAATGAGACGATACTCATGCATAACCCAGTTGGTCCTGATGCCATGTGGGGCTCTTCCTCTGTAATAAACCAATGTCTTCTTCATTCCGACCGGCCGGCGCTGCGGCTGCACCGGCCGGTCCTTCCCAGTCGCCTTCCAGTAACCAGCTCTTGTCGCCCTATTCGTTCTCGACCCATTAGGGTATTTTCTGTCCCTAGGACTGTAGAAATACCACTCCATGTCTTTGCTCGGCAAATACGACTTATCTGTAATTCAAATCAATATGCTTAATTGAGTCTATACAATTTATTCAAAAAGGAAATTAAAAAGAAAAACTAGTGTCAACAATTAGTTAGGGTTTGCTCAAGTTAAAGAAATTTGTATCTTCTATATATGCACATATATAATATATTATTACACGTACACTTGTACATATATTCAAAGAAAGTTTTTTTTTTTTTTTTTTTTTTTTTTTTGGGGCATCTACAATATTTATGCATTATATCTAATATAAGTACCTGGTAAATCCCATGGCTCACATTTGTAGAGGTCAACTTCTGGAATAATTTCGAGCTCGATCGTTTGACCTGTGATTTTTCGATCTAGATAATAAGCTACCAGCTCTTCATCTGTTGGATGGAACCTAAACCCCGGAGGAAGACTCATGGGTGCCATTGCTGCACTGGAGAGAGAGAGAGAGAGAGAGAGAGAGAGAGAGTTGCAGTAGTGAGCTAGAAGAGAACAAAACTGGAGAACGTGAACTAAAACTGTCTTGTAGAGCATGGGATTAAATAAGACACTGTTGGGGGATCAAAGCATTTGAGAATGCCCTTTTATTTACTAAAAAATTATACTTGTGCCACAACCGCTGTCATTTTAAAAGCCTATTTTGTTCATTAATTTAAATTTTTATTTAAATTAAAATATAATTTTATATAAATTTTTATCATAATAAAAAAATTAAATAAAATTATTTTTTAAAATTTTTATTAAAATTTAAATTTTAAATTTAAATTAGTGAAATAAATACCACCTAATTATACTCTCTACTTTTCATTGGATGAGATAGTAACAATAACATCTCATCAGTGACAAGGTAATTATGACGCTGAAATGGGGGTAAAAGAGTAAAGGAATATTTCTGGCATACATGATATTTATAGGGGTATATAGTACTTTCCTTTAGGGGAGATTCTATGTTTGAGGCATAGTGTGAATACCCAGAGGGAGGATAAGAAGCTTCTCAGCTTTGTCTGCTCAGAAACTAACAAAAATTGGAGGCCCCACACTAAAAGCTGTGTGGGCCACCCGACCGTCCATGGCCTACAACACGCAATACTATGTCCTAGATCGAGCAACCTCCTCTCTAATTATAATTTTTAATCACTAATTGTAATCATACGTATCGTCTAAAGTATATATGCCATGCATATCATATCAAATTGTTTGCTAGGCTGTTAAGTATACCTACTGCTTATTAAACTATAGAAAATTCAAACAATTATTATCAATGACGTTATCATTTCTCAATATGGCTTTGTATTTTGTAATTATGCCTATATTATAATTTCTCATTTTTTTCATTCTTTTGTGGATCATATCATTCAATTAGGAGTGTCAAGAAATGAAATATTATGTTTTAAATTATGAGTAAGTACTATGTGATCATGTGCACATATTTAATTTGGGTATATATATCGTTGTTATTTTTCTAATCAAAACTATGTCGTGTGTTAAGCGTGTGTAGAGATTTAGGCAAACAATATTAAATAATTACAAGAAAAAAATTGCGTCTATCATTGCACGCACTTTTAGAATGTCATGCAAAAGTACTTCTATCCTAGCTATGATACTATATATTTCTATCCTTGCTTATGTATTCTCTATCTACATTTTACATCTCTTTCTTCTCAGGTTAAATTATTACATTATAGTTCTTATCTATTTTGTTATCTTTTATGATTACGGGATTGTTTTCTTTTATCATTAAGGATAGATTAGTCTTTTTTTTTCTATTGTATTTCATAATATATAAGTGTTCAATAATAAACCCTGACTTTCTTTTGACCCTATTTTTGTTCTTAAATTTACATGTATGGTATCAGAGCTATAATTTTCGTGCACGATTTTTGTGAATCCGTAAACTAAAGCATAACCATTCTCGTCGTTTGCACAATTAGACTTGCAAGCTAACTTGAATAATATCGCATTTGGTAGTGAAATTGAAGCCGCGACATATATTGCAATTGATTTTGGTGACAAACGTAATATTTTGATTCAAAGCTTACAAACCCATTAGTTAGAATTCACCCTTACAAAACTCGCTTGTAAGGGGTGGGAACACGATGGTTAATAAACCCACTAATCATTTTAAATTTTATATCCTATGTGACAATATTAGTATCTAACATTCCACCACACTCCACGACGGCCCATTTTCCCAGCTAAATGACGCTGCAAATCTCGTCTTCTATTAAGTAGCAACTCTACCTAAGTCGCCCTATCAGAAAAAGGAAATTGTTACTAAATTGTAGCTCATGCTAGGACATCCGATATCCCACAATTGACATGGCGGTTCTTACAAACACTACATTTGGACATAAACACCCATTTATGTTTGAGATCTTGACCAGATGCTATTTCTACCTCTTCGCACGTAGGTTCGTTTAGCAAGACACTACAACAATTAAGCCCATTTGTGGCGACATTTTTTGCGACGACAACAATTAAGCCCATTTGTCGTCGCAAATACCACTTTTTTTGTAGTGACACGAAAATTGTCATCTTTGAAAATTGTAGTAGATAATAGCTTTTTGAAATTAATTATAACAAATAACATGGTTTAAAATTAATTGTAAGAATCTTTTACACTCTACCGAAGAAAAGAAAATAAATTACAGCAAATGAAATTTATTATAATTATATATATTAAGTGAAAATATATAGTAACTACAGCAAGGGTAATTCTTGGAGGAGAATAAACTGGGGGGTATTTCGGAGTTTCTATTTGTTTGTGCAAAATATATATACTAATTTTTATACCTCAAAAGTTATGCTATTAAGTTTTGTTTCATTTTTGAAATATTTTATTTCGCTCATCCCCCATGAATCTTTATTTACTCTAAAAAGAAAGTCGGAGTCAAAAATTAGGGTTTTAAACTAGAATTACTAATTTTATCGTTTTAGAAAATTTGTTCTTCAAAAACAAATTTGATATCTATAAAAGTGAAATTTTATTATTTGAATTGGATGGTTCTATTCACACAACTTATATAATATTCTCACATAAAATGACAAAAATAGACAATTATAATAAACTTAATTATGTAATTAAATTTTATTATTAAAAGGAAACTAATGATGAGATTTTTTTTTTCTCTCCTCACATACCCATATGCCCTATCCCAATAATATTAATATAGCTTTTCATTTACTATTTTTTGTATGACAGTTGCTCTGTTGCTTTTTTTTTCATTTCACAGTGATTATTCTTTTTGCTAATCATTTCGTTTTTTTTCTTATAAAGTTGCTTGGATTTCTTACGTTTTTCGTTTCATTATTTTCTTTGCTTATCTTGTTTTACCATTTTGCATTATTTTTTATTTCTTTTGTCATTTGTAATTACTTTTTTTAGCTGTTTAGAAAGAAAGGATATCACAAGACAATTCAAAATCATTTTGTGCATATTGTTCAGCTTTAGTATGAGTAAAATGACTTTTACTTGTGAAATTATACATAAACAAATGTCCTTTATATTTCTATAAAAAAATAATAGATTAGTTTCTTTATATATGAAAAAAAAAAAAAAAAGATTTCATGCCTAAAGCTTCAAACAAAAACAAAAAAAAAAGAGAGAGAAATAGAGAAATTATAATACTAAAGTAACAAATTATAATGAAATGATGGGTGTGAAAATAAAAATGAAGCGGTAAAGAATTATTAATCTTATGAAAATAAATATGGGTAATTTTAAAATAATAGGAGTTTGTAAAAAATAAGTTTGATCATTTTAAAATTACGTAGGGTGAGTATTTAAAAGGAGGTACAAGGAGTAATTAAAGGTGTGTGAATAGAACCACCCTTTTAAAAATATCTTACATTAAATTTATTTTTGATCCTAAAATTATGTTCCTTGTCCCATTTTCACCTCCAACCTTCAAAACATTACGAATTGCACCCTAAACAACACTTCTTGTCCCGAGTGGCCATTCAATCACAAAAGTGATTATTACGTGCTTAGTTAATAAAGGGTATTTCAAATAAATCACTCTTAAATAAATTCATAAGAAAAAGAAACGAAAATAAAAAAGAAAAAGAAACGAAAATAAAAATTAAGTTCTCTCTCAACGAGCTTGTTTAATAATTAACAAAGTATGTGAGAATTAAATTTCTTGGAATACAACTTAAGCGCAATTAGTTTAATTTATCTTAATTAACTAAGCATGTAAGAGTCGCACAGTTGATTCTATTGAGTTTAAACAGTTTTTATTATTTTGTTTTAATGAAATGCTAAAGATGAGACGAATAACATAACTTGGAGGTCGAAAGTGAAGTTAATCCTTTATCTTAATCTGATATTGGTAGTGAATTTTGTATGGTTAGTGTCAAAATTGTACACCATGACGTGTCAGGTCAGATTCTCAGTCTACTGGATCAAAAACAACGACCCACTGTGTCGAATTTTGATCTGAACTAATTTAGAATTTGTCATGATAATCTTATGATATTCGTGCTCACAGTGTGTAAATATTAGAAGAACATTCATTATTTTTTACAGTCTAAAAACCATAAATATTGAACGCGTATGGAAGGAGAGAGAGAAATAGAAAGTAAGAAAGATATCACATATCAGAAAAATTAAAAGCGTGGTTATATTTTTTAGTAGTGGCCTCTATTTTAGGAGTCTCCAATAGTTATCAAAATTCCACTAAATTAGGAATCTAACAACTTTGCAACCGAGTCAACCCGACTATGCGTATGTGTATTTGAATTTCGATTTAAGATGACAAAATTTTTTGATATTGTAAATTTCAGATTCATCTGACAGAACCTGAAAAATAAATGTACTTATCCGTTAGATTTCCACATTCTTATGTGTATAAAGAATCAATTAATCACCTCATGCAAATCAAAGCGAGAGATCAGAAACAAACAGAGAAATCAGGCACCGAAAGAAAGAAATTAATAAGTAAGGATATTAATGCTCTTTTAATCATTATTATTTATATAAATTGGTATATATATATATATATATATATATATATATATATATCAAACGGGAAAGAAGTCTTTTATCACAAGACCAGCTTAATGACTTCTAAAGAGGGGCCCAGCATCATCCTCTGAATAAATCTACCTGGCACTCCGTCACACTCTACTTTTGCTTTCTGTAGTACCCCCTCTTTTATTTTTCCAATTGTCATCCAAAACCACTTTTCCTTTTTTTCTTTTAATTTTTACCAATTTTTTATCGTCTCTGTTTACTGGCCCCTTCAGCTCCTTTCCTTAAAATATCATTTTCACTTGGGCAAAGACATACTTAACAACTTTAATGATTACAACACAAAATCTTTGACTGGTCTCTCTCTCTCTCTCTCTCTCTCTCTCTCTCTCTCTCTCTCTCTCTCTCTCTCTCTCTCTCTCTCTCTCTCTCTTACCACTTATACAAAGAGAAATATTGCTAGATTTGGAAATGGATACATAAACTTAATAAATTATTTGGCGCATTTTTTTGGGTAAGCAGTTATATGAAAGTTAAGCTAGAAGTACAGACGAAAGATTACAAAGACTTATTCAGTTCAGTAATCCACTATATAGTTTCATTCCCAATGGAAAGAAAACTGAAGTTTTAAGCCACAATAATTGATCATCACCAACTTACATAATATAGTACGTAATACATATTTCGTTAGGGCATGTGGTCTATTGCACCTCAACCATCGTTCTAGTTTGAGTTGTACTTGGCCAATTGCATTGGGAGAGAGAGAGAGAAGAGGGTAAGATAAATATATACATATATGCAAATATATATATATATATATAGAGAGAGAGAGAGAGAGAGAGAGAGAGAGAGAGAGAAGTAGTTAATTTAAGGTGCTTTGCCGAAAGACCTTTTCAATACTCTAGTCTTTAATCTTTATCAACCGTCTGGCTCACAATTTTCGACCCGCAGAAATCAACAGCTAACTAATGTCGTCAATCTTTTTAATGTGACTTATCATAGAAGAATGTGTAGTACTAAGGGCCGGGGAGCGTTTTGATTTTGCATAAAGATTATTAAAGATTATCATTTGAGATTCCAAACTCATCTATTTTACCAATCGCATATGCTCTTAACGATTTAAAGTTGTAGTAAAAAGAAAATGTGGGGATTCATCCCCTCACCCCGCCCACAAGTTCCCACATTTATATGATTCTTTCTAGCTATATATATCACACATAAATTTGTCCTTGCCACGTTCCTAGCTCTATAAATCACATGGGTTTTATTCATTTCATATTAATAAAGAGAGAGATATTAAGAAATAAATAAATAAGTAAACAGGAGGGAGAGAGAGAGAGAGAGAGAGAGAGAGAGAGAGAGAGAGAGAGAGAGAGAGAGAAAGAGAGAGAGAGGTGTATGTTAAACGGAGCCCTAAAGCGATGCAACCTTTCACACGATCATCTTCTGGACGAGACTAGAGAAACAAAAGAAATATAATAAAGGAAAGCAAAATTAAGTGATAAAGCAAACAGAGGGGCCAAAGGGTGGGGATACATGGGACAATGGGCTTGTGGAAGACTGTAGATCAGTGTGGTGATCTATGAGGTTGTCTATTATATATATATATATATATATATATGTATGTATTATATGTATATGTATGTGTATATGTATTAGTTGTGAAAGCATTAGATTCCCAAATTGTCGGCTCCGCCTATCATTTTACATTTTAGTTTGTGCCCACAAAAGACAAAAAGATGATCATGTTCTGCAGATTCTTGGCTTTTGTTCCCAGGTATGATTTGTTGCTTTCATGTGGGTTCTGCTACCCTAAATCCATATTCATAGATACTTATGATCTGTGATACATATATTGGCGTTTGGTAGTCACATTCCAATAATAAAGTGCAAGACATCATGTACTACTGGATTATATAAATATATATATATATATATATATATATATATTAAAAAGTCTCAAGAGGAGTAGTTTAGGTTCCTAGCATAAAAGACTTCAGGCTCATTTGTTAATGAACAATACTATAGTGAACTCGTAATGTTGAGTAAATACTACTTACCCACACTCTAAAATTTACAGATAGAATTCATTTTCTATTTGCGATAGCAGTACTGCTTAATTTCGATGATACTCTTAAATATTTTTCTTTGTTAATTACAAGTGCACCACTGGTATAATATAGTACATGCATGTGCAAAAATCAAATAGGCAGCTAACCTTAGAATCGTGCTTTCGCATAAACACTAGTAATAATTGGTCGATCTTAACAGTACATACAATGATTTTCTCCACAAATTATAGGGATTATAACCCTCTTTTTACAACAAACAGCTCATTTACTCAAGCTAACAGTAACTAGCTGTTCATACGCCGTAGCTTGAATTCTTGCTCTTCTTTCTCTTTAGTTTACAAAAAACTTGTGAAAATGCTTTTGATTCAATTGAAGTGTGTGTGTTCATAAATAAACAAATCGCAAAAGTAATAAAATGTATCTAAATACATATATCGTCTCACAGAGATTAAGTTTTTACAAGTTAAACTAAATATTGTAATTACAATAACTATAACTTTATCTTGGCAATCAAATTTGAGTACAATTAAAACAATAGAATTAACTAACAAAGCAAGTAAAGAAGTAATTTTGAAACAAGAAGGGATCGAAAGGAACTCTGATAGTATTAAGGCGGCTAGGGATCCAATTTCATCCTACCGAGCTATGCTTATTCGATTCTTAAGCTTGTTAACTAATTTCACTCAATTCATTAATCTTAGGTTTTTGAAAATAATTTCACTCCTTCTCCCCCGAGTGCCAAGTAAAATAGTATGTAAGACCCAGTTAAACAATATCCCTATTAGCTTAACCAAATCAAGCATTCATTAAGCAACCTAATATTGATTACCAGAATTAATTGACCTCCCGAACTCAACTAATTGTAGGTTGTGCTTTCCCAAATCCAATATGTGAAAGTAACTCTTCCAAGCCTAAATCTACACATCTATATCTCTAATTCAATGGATAATCAAATTAGACAATAAGCATAGAGAAACACAAATGGATTAAAGTGAAAATACATTAACAAGCATATAGAATTTTTCATAACGTAACAACAATAAAACTACATCAAACTCCTAGCTCTAAAGAGTTTAACTAGAAGTCAATAATCCCATAGCATAAACCATAAACAATCCAAATCTCTTATCCATGGTTTGCACACATTCAAGAAAAATACTAATTCTAGAAGATAAAAGAGAAAGGAGAAAAAGGAAATAAAACTCGTTGAAGAACAAAATCCAAATCTTCAAGCTCTCGTCCAAACTCCAGCATGCTCTCCAAAACATCATATTTTCCTCTTTTGGTTTCGTTTTTTGTGTTTTCAAGTGTTGCCAAGTGATTCTTAGCTCATTTCTATTTATACTCCCCTTAAAATTAGTACAAATGAAGCCTTAAATAACTACATGACCCGTGAAGGTGCTGCAACAGATCACTTACCCGCTGCAGCGCCATTAGAATTTTTAAGAAAATCCTAATAGCGCAGGCAAACCCACTGCAACGGGTGATTTTCCAGCGGCTTTTCAGGAATCGCAGAAGAGCTGCAGCACCTCAGAAAGGCACTACAGCAGGTTTTAAGTTGCTCAAACTGATCAATTCGCTGCAGCGAGTTCTTTTAGCTCCGTTGTAGTGCTTTAAAATGCTGATTTAACTCTGTTTGCACTCCTTTGAGCTCTTTTGAAGACCTTTTATTCCTAATTAGCATAAACGTACAAAATTAATAGAAAGACACAATAAAAACACAATAAAAGAACCAAAAAACCAACAAAATTAGCTAAGGTTGGTAATGCAAATAATTGAACTATCACTAGCACTTTTTTAATTTACATAACTCTATTTTTTTTTTTTTTTTTTTTTTAGTAGTGTTGATTTTCCTCTTTCCTTTCCACCTTTTTTGGGTCGGTTCATTTAAAAAAACAAAAACAAAAACAAAAATTCCTAGTAATTTTGTAACATACTTATTTTATTTGCCTCATTCTCCTATTTTCTGATACTAATAATATAATCACTACAAAAGAAAGGTAACTTTCATGACAAAAATTTAGCTCCAATATATATGATAAGAGTTAAATCCATCAGAAGTCTTTAAATTTTTTTCTTTTTTTACAATTAGTCCCTGTATTGAAAATAATTATATACTAATTTAAATTTTTAACTTTTTAAATGTCTTAAATGTAGTCTCTCTGTTAATATTCCGTTAAATTTTGAAGGAATAAACTCATGAATCTTTAACTCTTCAAATGTCTTAAATTTAGTATCTTTGTTAATATCTTGTTAAATTTTAGAGAAATAAATTCATAAACAGTTCCTTAACTTTTTTCGCTCTCTAGAATTAATCTTGTAATCAATTTTGTCTCAAAAATAGTCCCTACACTCAAAAAGTATCTCATAAATAGTCCCGTGCTAAAATTTGAATGGATACTATTAACTTTGTGTCATAAAAGGAAACTGAATTATCTTATCTCTTTAGAAATAATCCCTATTTTAAAAGTTTAACTAAATTTAATCCCTAAGTAAAACATATAAATAGGACAAATTTTATACATTCCGCCTAAACTTTATCACTTGTGTCAACATATCCTCTGAACTTTAAAACATATATGATGTGCCTTCCGAACTATGACATGTCTCCAACTTTGCTATTCCATTAACTCTTATAACAGAAATACTTATAAATTTTTTCTAACCTTTGTCATCGTGTGTCAACATATCTCTTAAACTTTAAATGTACTTGTAGTGCCCTTAAATTATGATATCTCTCTAATTTTTTCTCTTCTATCTTGATTTTATTAATTTTTTAAACGAAAATATTAATATGATCATTAAATTATTGATTGAGTATGATATTCGGAGTTTATGAAATGTCTTTCCATCTAAAAATATTAGTTGGCTCGAGACCATTGAAAGAGAAAAAATGAAGAGAAAATCTATATAATGTAATGGGTCGGTTAGATTTTTTTTTTTTTTTTAAGTACGTAATTCAGAACGTACAATAGTACGTTTTAAAATTTAATGACAAGAAATAGTAGGTTTAACGACTCAAAACTAACGAACGACAATTCTCTATTTTTTAGTGGAGTGAATTAATAATTTTTTGTACTGAGTGGTATTATGTTTTGGAAAATAGTAAAAAAAAATAGATTAATATAAAAAATTTAAAAAAGTATATAAACTAATTTTTAGTTATAAAAATTAATAAGTCATAACTTGTCAAGTTATGATTCATAACTAAATAAGTTATAAATAAATTTATCAAATTATAGTTCATAACTAGACAAATTATAAATAATTATAAATAAAAACTTATCAAGTTATAGTTCATAATCAGATAAATTATGAACAAAAATAATAATTTAATCTATTTATTAACTTATATAAACTATTAACTTATTAATTTTAATCCATCTCAAGTCTTAACTTATTTTTTTCTTTCTCCCTCCTGTTTTTTCGATGTAAAATGTAAAAAAGATGGGCCAATAGAGGAATAAGTGGGCCTAAGAAATTGAGGCCCAAGAGAATCTGGACCCTCATACTCAATAAAGAGTCTCTTGGAAAAAATTCTGTGAATTCTAGAGAGAGAGAGGAGAGTGAGAGAGGAGAGAGAGAGATGTCGATACTGTGGGAGAAGAGCGGGACATGGAGGTGGATAGTGAGGAAGAGCAGGGACTCAAAGCCATTCTTCTTGGCGTTCGCCACCGTGTGCGGCGTCGTTCCAGGCGTAATCGGCTACTGCGTCATGCAGTTCACCTCCTCCCGCAGCGACCACCTTGAGGCCCAACTCCGCCAGAAAGCCCGTCCCGAAACTCTCGTACGCTAACATTTCATTTTTTTTTAATTTTTGATTTTGATTTTGATTTCATCATCATCAATTGCATTAATTTCTTCTATTATGCATATGATAATCGTATTATGATTGTTGTGTTTGTATAATTCTTTTTTATTTTTCCTTCCTAATCTCACATACAAAATCAAAATCCAAAATCATAAAATCAGATGATGGGGCAAGTGAATCGGGAGAGATTGGCGGAGTTTCTGGGAGAGCTGCAGAGGAAAGAGGATACAAATGATCGTTATGTTGCGGCGCTGAGAGGAGAGACCTTGACCAGAAAACCCTATGTCAGAATCCAGCCAATTCCTAAACCTGACAACAACAACAACAACAAGGAGGATGAAAACAAGCAATTGCCCAAGAAGTAAGTAGCTATATATAGGAAAGAAATCATCATAATATCAGAATTAGATGTTAGATGTGGATTTGGATTTAGTGTTGGTTTGGTTACTTGTTCACTCTGATCATGTCAAGCCAAGTACTACAATTTTGTGGGTTGTAACTATTCATTTTGTTTTCATATCTATGTTTAATACGAATTTCTGCTATGTCAGAAGAAAAACCTCATTATAAAAATTAGCAGTGTTTCTTTCCTTTCCCCTTCCCCTGTTATTTTGATGCTATAAATATCTTTGTTTGAATGATTTTCCATTTGAGGTTAGGCTAAAACATGTTGATGTTGGGTTTGAATACGATTTCATTCAAGCTTTTGGAAAGTGTTTTCACTTTCCTTGACATTTGTTCCATTTTTATTTATTTTATAATCATTCGTCGAGGATGTAGTGTTTTTTTTTTTTTTTTTTTTTAATTCCTAAATCCTACTATGGAGGAGGAAGGCACTAAACGTAGGATAGTACGATTTATGAGCAATAGTTGAGGATGTCGTCTTTTCTGTCATGTTCATGAATTGACTTTGTAGTTCGGGCTTGTTTGGAAGTGCTTCCCAGACAGTTTTTCACAGAATTGTTCCGAGAAAGTAGTCTTCGTCGGTGCGACATAAAAAATGCCTCAAAGCAACACGTTGCCATGAAAAGTAGGATCTTGGTCCTATTCTATGAAAGTTACATGCTATTTGATGTTTACATGATTTTGATATGATCTTGCCTTCATAAACGGGTAGTACCGGAAGGAATATTTTGCATATAAGTCGTCTTTAAAAAATTTCTCTGAGTTACGTAAATATAAAAGGCATTCAAGCTAGTCCTTTCGAAAATTATTGTGAACAAATTTTGGAGATTGTTTAAGCTATTCTCTCTGCCGTTTATTTTCAGAGATTGATCGTGTTAGGATGAAAAACAGTTGTTGGCCCGGAGAATTAGTGATTTAACAGTTTGTTCCATGTCCGAGTAGTTTTGGATGTCATATGACATCTTAATCCATCGAGATCCGGCAAGCCGTCTGACATCTGTGTTATATTCTATGCAAGCTTACTTTGATCTCTGTCATAATAGTAATTGAAGTCAAATGGTTTGAGCTTAAAAGCAACCTATTATTGATAGGCGAGAACAGATTACTATTGGCTGCTTCGCCTATTCATCTATGTTGGGAGTGTAAATAGTTCGGGTTTCGGTGGTTTCCAGTTAAATCCCATATTAAACAGAGCTCCTCGAGTTTTCATTGTTATTGAAAATGCAACTGAATCACCTTGTGAGGTGAAACTAATGCGACCGGACCCATCAGTCTTCAGATCTATTGATTTTAGGAGTCAAGACTTGCTGAGAAACTAGAAATTAGGGGACAGAGGATGACACAAGGGTTTTGGTAGTTGGGGGCAGCTTCTTCACAAGCCCGAGACTATGAAGAACCTGGCGACGACAGCAGTCTCATTGGTCAATTTTGGTTTCAACCCAACAATGTCAGTTTTCCAACGCTACATCGACTTCATGGGTTCGGTGTGCTAGTTTCTGAGAGATCTTTTGTATAACCCTATGTATGTGTACTTATGTTAATAAAACTGAAGATAAAAAATAAACACCTTGGTTTATTAAATTTTCTATAGATGTATTGTTAAATTAAGGCTGAAACCTTTTTCATCAGTCTGAATATGTGTAAAAAGAGGCCATTTCGAAAACATTAGTCGTTTTCCCTTACAGCTCCAGAAAAAGAGTTATAAGTCGCGAGACTTCATGTTTCTCATTATTTCTATTGGACAAGCAAAGCATATGAAATGAAAAAAACGATAACACAACGAGACTGCTCATGCTGGATTTAGGATATTAGAATTACAACTGACATTTGACATTATAAATGACAGATAGAGCTTTATACTGTGCATAAAGATATGCCTATACATGTACAATTATGCATATACACATAAGCATACGAATTACAGAAACAGGAATGTGCGTTTGAGTGGAAAGCTAGGAAGATCAAAGAACACAGTTTGCAAACCGAGGAATGAAACAATGCCTTGTTGTCGTCAACCGGTAAACACCCTTAGACGGTTGTTGATCGGTTTGCGGCAAATGGGACATACGGACACTCTTGCCCCACAGTCTCTACACGTCTGCAATAAAACGATTGTTGTCAACTTCTTTTTCACTCAAGGCAGAGAAGTTAAGCAACAGAAGAAAAATCACTGCCTTTTCAATACTATTAGAACTATTTTAATGCCTAATTTCATAAGTTGTTGAAATCAAAGGCTAGCACAGTTACTAAAGAATAATTGTTTAAGAAGTTTAACTAGTTATACGATGCACAAAATGGGGGGAATAAATCCATGTGAAAAAAGAACTTTGACGTTATGCTACTTATAGGCCCCGTTCACTTCACCGATTCGAGTTTTGTTACAGTAAAAAGCTCTCAGAAACAGTCACATCTAACTTTTTTGCTACAGTAAAAAGCTTTCACATAAAATCACATCTCAACTCGAATTAAAAACTCGAATCAACGAATTAAACGGGCCCATAATTAATTGAAATATTTTTTTTCACCAAAAATTTTAAATATCTACAATAACATATAGCTATTAAAATTTGAGAGTATGGATCTGGCTGCAGTTTTGCATAGAAACAGCAGATAATACTTAGTAGTAAGTTGTTGTAAGTATCTCACCATGTGTCCGCAATCAAAAGCCAAGTCTTTCCCATTAGTCAGGCAAATTGGGCATACCTGTATTTCAAATTGGATTAAAACAAACATATCAGAAATATTAAAACAGTGGGAAAACCTATAAGCCTTGTAAACGTCAGATTGAATTTATTCACTCTCTTTCACTTCTCTTTATCTACCAACAGCCAAGAAATTAGAGCACAAAGTCTATATTCAGCAGTAGTTAAGTATGCTAGCTTAGATTGTTCACATACCATCTGACTTCGTTCATCTGCTGCGTCTGCTGGAGAGTTGCTCAGTTGGCGTGGCAGTGAAGGACGTGAATAAGGAACTGGTGGAGGGCGCGGAACAACCTTCTTCGCCTTTCCCGTTGTCCGTCTTTTTGTCCGATGGAATGGACATGAATCAGAAAAATATGCAAAGACAAATTTCAGTCAAGTGGTGTTTCTGAAGAAGCCAATGTCTCTTTTTATGCTTGAAGAACTCTCTACAACTAATCAGCAAGGGAGGAAAAAGAAAAATTTTATGGCGTTAAGCACTTCAGTTTCGAATCCTACCCAAGAATACCAAACTCAACTGCTGCTTTATATTGGATTGGCACTTCCATAAGAGCAGCTAGAGCGAAAGCTGTTTCTTTGTCTGAAGAACTTGTATTCTTAGTCATAATGTCAGTAAAGTTAACAAACTACACGAAAGAAACAGAACAAGGAGTAAGAAAGTTGACATATCTTGTGTGTGACAATGTAAACTGAATGCGTACATAATCAAAGTTTAAACTTTCAGACCTTAATGCCATACCTGAAAGTTATCGAATTCACGTGCAGGGATCTTATCGTCGAAATTCCTCATGTCTTCCCAAGGTCCGTCCCCAACTCCAACAAGAATAATGGAGAGCGGATATGAACTGGTTACGCAAAATTTTTCAAATTGTCATATTTATTGTGATAGCTTAAACCAAAAGACTTATTGCCCAAGATCTTTGCAGCAATGAGTGCAAACAAAAGCTGTACTTAGTATGAACATTCACTGTCAGAAATATGAAGAGATGAGATAAGACTATAAGGCCAAGAAAATGTTTCGAGGGACAACCTTGCACCAACAATCGCTCTGATTGTTTCCTTCTCTTGCGGACTCAATTCGTTCTCACGCGTGTTTACACTTCTTGTAACCTTTCGCAAAAGAGGAAACAAAATCATGCTTAACAAGGTCATACATGTGAGAAACATATTGTTTGTAGAGGAAATCTTTTCAGTTTAAACCTGGCCATCTGCAATAATAACCAATACATGGTATTGGCCACCACTTTTCTCCACAATGTCTATTGCCGCATCAACCACAGGAGCATAAGAAGTTGGCCCTTTAAGACAAAGATATATCTATGAGGATGTAGTGACCCTTGTTATGATAAGAAAATTGCAATAGATAAGATTATGCGCTTTTGAAGCACATAAATAACAATTTCGTCAGTAAAAAGCATAATTACCAACGAAATGAACATTTAGTCAGTGAAGGTCTGGTGGGGGTGACCAGTGGATCAACATTTCCTTCTCTTTTGGATTGGCGCCCCTCCGTGCCACTCTTTCCCGACATAATGTTTCCGTTTGGGAAAGACGGGGAAATCAAATAGCACGAAATGTTTGCACCCCCAGTAATTTTTAGATTTTTTGATAAAATATTAGTAAATTTTAAAGGTGTGGAAATTTCGTGCCGGCGGCTGTTTTACCTCCTTTTTTTCGTTGGAAAAAAAAAATGTTGCAAGTTTGGAAAATATTAAAAAGAGATGAAACCAACCTGCAAGTCGCAAGTTTGGAACTACTTTTTTGTAGCAGGACAAAACTTCTTCAAAACCATGGCAAGGAGAGTGGTCACTGTGGAAGCTAAACACTTCTGTATCATGAGTGGTAGCTATATGGTGGGGGAAAAGAAAAAACAATAAAGTAAATCCAGTTATTACATCTTGAAGTATTGCTGGAAAAACATGTAGAACAGCAGAAGAATGAGATGAGAGAATACCGTCACGAAACCCGAAACAAGGAATTAAGTTGTCTTCATCAAAAGGAGCCAGAGTTTTTCCAACAATGGAGATCGCCTTTTCATACGGATTAGGCGTGCTGCCGATTGCGTGCAGGCTCCGGTTATTGAACGAAACTTTCCTTCAATATAAACATTGGTGCATAGCTTCAGAGCTCTACAAGTCAAATGGAAAACTATTCTTTTCCCGAGCAGAAAATAAGCAGAAAGAAGCCATAATCCTTAACATCCTTGCATCACTTCAGAATTAAAACAAGTGACAACGTTGTTTTCTGGGAGAATAACTGATGTATCATGGAAAAGGAGGGGCAACATAAATTGCATTTACACGATATAATATATACTTGCAAGCATAAATAATGCATAACCAATTCAGTTAAGTTTGAATGTGAACAGAACTCAATCGAATAGAGACTGATTGGTAATTGAGACGGTTACCGAGACAGAGCATATGAATACGTTTAATGTGATTGAATTGTTATTGGAATAGAATGACAATTCCTAAGAAACAGTTATCCTTATATTTTGGTTGAGCAAAGAGTATATGAATACGTTTTGGTTTGATGAAATGACTATTGGAATGAATGATAATTCATAAGAAATAGCTATGCTTACGTTTGGTTGAGCAAAGCATATGTGGGCACATATGATTTGATTAAGTGACTATTTGAATGGAATTCTTATGTTTGGTTAAGTATAGAGTTTATGAGTGCGTTTAGTTTGATGAAATGAATATTGAAATGGAATGACAATTTTTAAGAAACCATCGCTATATCTTAATATTTACCTTAAATTACCTCTCCACTATCCTAATAAAAATATATTATAAAAACCTAAACCAAGGATAATATTTATCCAAAAAGTTATTATCACATTTCATTCCAATAGTTAATTAAACAAAATAACTATGATTCCATGTGGGTTTTAATGTTCAACCAAACATAGTAATTAGAAAAAATCAATCATTCTATTCCTATTCCCATTCCATTATCTTTTCATTTAAAAAAATAAATAAATCCATTATATTTGTGTTCTTATGCACATTCTAATTCCATCGAACCAGAGATCAGCTGTGTAGTACACAAACCTGTCCATTCATTGCTTTTCGTAAAGTCAATTCCTATAATGAGATTTGATGATTCTAGACCTTCTTTCCGCAAGGCCTCTGTAACCTGAAAGGGGGTTGCACGTTAATGTGACTTGTGTTGACACCAATGGTCAACAGAGACTATGAAACAATAGTTTCATATGGATGTAAATGAATGTAGCAACACACAATAGTTTCATATGGTAAAAATAGACCCCAGTAGTCATAGTTGTACGCATAGCCTAACAATAATTTCACACTTGATGTAGACTTCAAATCCCCACACCCCAAATCTCTCTCTTAAAATGTCTAAGGAATTAAAATAAATCTAGGGTTTTTTTTTTTTTTTAATTACTGAAAAGGATACCTCACTACAAATAGAAATGGATGTGATTATTTTAGGGCATTTACAAATCTAGAAATCAAATTATTTAGGTTGTTTACTAACTTGAGTATCAAATTTCCATGTAAAGACCCTTTGGCGTGGGGAGATTTCACCCCATATTCCGCGCTGTCTATGCTTATTCATTAAGTTTAGCTTATTGAATATTGACCAACTCTTGTTTTAGCTTTTAATGATCAGATCCACAAGGATCATAACATATCAAATAAGATAATGGAAAGCATGCTTTGTGCGAGGAAAAGGTAGTTGTGGACTTCCATTCTCAATTTCATGTCTAGCAAATGTGAGACTTTGTTCGCACATTCTCGACAATGCCCTCGCGCCCCAAATCCTAGAGTTCCCATTAGACTCTCCATCCCTCTTTTTCTCACTTTCTCTGCGTTTTTGTCTCTCTCTCTCTCTCTCCATCTATCTATCTTTGTGTTTCCTTCTCTTTCTGCATTTCAATTTGTACATCAAACTCTCTCTCCCTCTCTCTCTTCACGTCCCTCTCTCTCCACGTTTCAATTTGTGACTGGCGTGGAATTTGTGCACGTTTATTGTTATCCTTGTATCAAATCAATCAAATTTGTTCACACAGTGACAGCTGGTATAAATGAAGCAATTCAATCATGAAGATCGCAATCAAATCTCAACCCTGATCAAGTGGAGAGACCCTAGACCTCTCTCATATCCGGATTCATTATTTAAGAAGGTCTCATTCAGACCTTTAAGAGTGTGAGAAAGCACGGATTTATTTTGAGTGTTTTATTTGTCAGTGAACATTTGAGTGCTCCCATTATACTTAAGAGTGAGAGAAAACGAGAACATTTTCTTAGACTTGATTTGTAACTCTCAAACCTTATGGTCTGCAGACTTTGTAGTGATCTAGAGTAAGTCTGAGGAGGAGTTGAAGGCGGATCGAGGTGCTCAGAGTAAGTCGGGAGAATTGAGGGCAGGCAACGTGCTTGGAGTAGGTTAGGAAGACCGAAGGCGAGCAGAAGACTCGGAGTAAGGTGAGGAGTCTAAAGGTGAGTCAAGTAAAAGTCACTGTGAGTTAAGAGTTGGTGTAGATTCGGAGGTTTCTTCTAAATCCAAGCTTTGCAATTGTTTTTGCTGATAGTTCCTTCTTTGTGCTGGTGTGTTCAGCACGCGTGGTTTTTTTTAAAGGGTTTTTGACCACGTTAAATAACCAT
Organism: Morus alba; assembly: GCA_012066045.3. Taxonomy (NCBI): domain Eukaryota; kingdom Viridiplantae; phylum Streptophyta; class Magnoliopsida; order Rosales; family Moraceae; genus Morus; species Morus alba. The sequence continues at coordinate 16,112,007 of CP050234.2, forward strand.
ATCACTGTGTCTTTTATTATTCTGTAATTTTCTATTACACAACAGTTTTTGGTTTCTGTTTAGACAAGGTTGAGTAAGGCGTTTTGTGCACACAAATTGTTGATTATTGATTCGTCTGATCTAAAAAAGGACATGGAAGCGTCATCTTTGGTTTATATTCTATTGAACATTAGAACATTTTAAATTTCTTTTAACCATATACGTAATCTTTTCGATTGTCGTGCAATATGTATGTGATTATCTATGTTAAGTTTTAAAAATCTTTTATCAATTTTAGTGTCAGGAACCAAAATTACCAAAAAAAAAAAAAAAGAAAAGATTAGGGAATAATTTACTAAAGTTAAAATTTAAGGGTCAAATCTACCAGAAACAGAAAAGTTTAGCGAGTAATTTTTAAAAAATTAAAATTCTGGGACCAAATTATCATAGAGCTTGTAGTTTAGAGACTAATGATGCTAATACTCCATATATATTCTGGTTTATTATTGTTGTTGATGTTGGTGCTGGTGGTGGGTCTGCATTATAAAATAATTATCATCCGATTTTGTTATTTTCAAAATATTTTCTTTTTTGTTGTTGCTATGTATTATTGTTGTTATATATTCATAAATTGTTATATTTAAAAGTATTTTGATCGTAAAAATTTTTTACTTGGAGCTTGAGGGACTCTCACACAGAGAAGCAAAGCAAAGCACAGATTCATCAATAAATATCAACAGAGCATATTGTTAAAGCAAAAATAAACAAAAACTCAGAAACGTATATTTTACGAATTTGAAGCCATCCACTTGTCAAGTGGTTCCACCACACTAAAGAAAAAGAAACAGTCAAGTCAATTTTCTTTTTAAAAGCTTTTTACAGTGTGTTTATGAGACCATTGACAGTTGCGAAACGTGTAATTGGCCAATGCGGTTCAAGAATTTGAAAAGAGAACCAATCATAGTATTCAAGTGTTCTTATCTAAAACATTTTAAATAAAATCTCCAAACACCAAACTCTAGAGGGAAGCGTTTTTCTTACTTCAACCCAAAACCATTTTAGATAGACAACACAGTGTGGAGACGACTGTGGACTCTTTCAAGTCAGTCTTTTTTAAATCGCCTCAGTATAACTACACTTCAAGTTCCCGAGTGTCCAAAAGTCAACATCTTGTAAGAAATAGATAGAGATACACAAAAGTCTTGTTTTATTTCAAACCTCAAAAAGCCACAAAACTTCCACCTCCCGTTCATTTATTTATTTATTTATTTCAAAATCATCTCTGCAATCCATATCCATTGAAACTGAAAGCAGCAAAAAAAAAAAAAAAAAAAAAAAAAAAAAAAAAAAAAAAAAAGAGGAAAAAAAAAAGGGGGGGGCTAATTTGTTTAACCATAGATTAAGAAGAGAAGAGACTTGTACCTGGGGAAGGGAGGTAAAGCTGTCAGGTATATATGCATACTTGTGCTTCTTGGTTCCTGCGGATTTACTAGTTGTACTGCTTTTATCCATGGATAGTTCTCTCGAAATAGCAGGTCTGTACGAAGCTCTCGCAGTTGTTACGCTGGGGTTACTGCTCCTGTCGTCTCTGCTAAACGATCGTCGTTGTTGGTTTCTAAGAATTGACAATATCCCACCCATATTTTGCCAAAACCTATATCGCTAAGATACAAATATATATACGTATACACACACATATATGCGGGAGAGAGATTGTATGTGAAAGATAAGCTATAGGGAACCACGACTCAGAAGGGGAGAAATCAGGGAAGCAAGGAATGAATGCCGTTTGTTTATCCACTTTAACTTGTTTGATCTCATCAGTCGACAGCATATATGTTAAGGAATAAAGTGGCTTGCTTGTTTGGGCTCTTTATTCTTTGCATATTTTTCACCCTTTTGCTCCTTAATTTGATAATTTACCTTAAAATTGAGTCGACTTGAAATTGACATAAAAAATACGGGTTAATTTTAAATTTAATTCGCTTAATCCGAACACAACACGAAACTCATAAAAAAACTAAAATATATATATTTCAGATTTTATTATGAACTTATAATATTATAGTAGTTATACTCAAAATCTTATACTATTATTTACTTAATTTTAATAAATGTTATTGTATTTTAGTGTATTATAAATTTTAAGTTATTTCTAATATGTAAAAAAATTAAAGAAAAATATATAATTTTTGTATCAATTTCAGGTTCACATGTCAATTGCGTGTCACGGATCATTTTTACATCATGTCGTATCAACCTATAAAGTGGTCATATCGTGTTCGTATTGCAGTTTCTAAAAAACTTCGTGTTACAAGTTATGTTCAGATTGACTGTAAATTTAAGAAAAAATTATCAAATATGACACGAACACGACACGTGATATGAATTACCACTCTTGTCTAAAATAGTTAATCCACCCCTCTAACAGGTTAAATTATTACATTCTGGGGCTATTTATTAATTTTGCATTAAATTTTGGTCGGATTTGAGACATTGAGAGATGTATTTAAATTGGGATTTTGGAATTTTTAAAACATGTTTTTCTATCACCAACTTAGCGTAATTATTCGTTTATTTCACCGATTTGAGTTTTATTATAGTAAAAAGCTTTCAGAAATAGTCATATTTATTTTTTATATAGTAAAAAGGTTTCACATAAAATCACATCTTAACTTGAATTAGCGAACTAAACGGGCCTAACAAAATGGGTGTTAAACTTCAATAACTTAGCAAGTTGGAGAAGTAAATAGTAAAAATTTATTTACTTAGTAAATGTATATTTATCTATAAATTTTTAGTATTTACTTTAACTGATTTATGCTCTTACTAAAACACGTTAGCTACCTGAAATTGAAGAAAAATAAAACAAACAAACAAATTGAAACCTTAAACCCAAATCCTTAATTTTGGAAATTCCTCAACTAGAAACACTATTGACATTAGCAAGAGAGGAGGAGAAATACATGGAGGCGTTTAGAACTCGTTCTAAAATGATTTTATTTTTTGTATGAAAATGAAAACGTTTTCAATCTGAGATAGAAATCATTTTTGAAAATGCGTTTGGTAGTTTTATTAAGAGATTATTTTCAGTATAAAAAACCTATTAATGTCTCTCTCTCTACTCGAGAGATGAGAAAACAAAAACAAAAAATGAAAAATGACTAAAAATTGCTTTTTATTTCTCTCTCATTTTACACTAAACTAAAAAATCATTTTTATTTCTGTCTTTTGTCTTTATTGGGCTAAAGTCGTTTTGGATACGTTTTTATTTTTTTCTTAAAAAACGTGAAAAATAAAAATGTGATTAATTCCAAACACGGACATAGCTTTTCACAGTTTTGTGTATGCCTAGTATTTATGTTCATTTTAAATAATTAAGTACCATCATGAATCTTATTTTCTCTTTATTAATTGAATGATAATCGTTTACTTTTTAGTATAATGGTATAAATAATATTTTTTATCACCTTGAGTGGTATTTTTTTGTTTTTCTCAAAACAAAATACCCAAAAAAAAACAAAGAAAGAAAGAAAGCAAGAAAGAAATAAATAACTTAGAGAGTCACTGAAAAATAGAAGAGCATTTATTCGAAATGGGGCGTCGTTAGTTGCAAGGCGTTTTCATATGCATCGGTCTTCGTCTCATCTTACCTCTTAAGGGGCGTTTGGTATGCGGTAATAGACACGAATCATATTATTGAAAAAATGATATAAGGTAATACGATTCCCATAATATATGTATTACCATGTTTGGTTATACATGAGAATCTTTTCTCATATTCCCGAGAAAATTATTTTATTGTGTTTGATTGGTATAAAGTAATGTAATGTATTTCTTCTTTACCAATAACTAATTTTAAATATTTTAAATACTAAAATTTTGATTATTCTTAAAAAAACGCAAAAAAATCTTTTTAGTTTAAGCAATAAATTTATACGTTACTCTTAAAAAAAATCTCAATAATTTTTTAAAAATTAAAATATGAGTAAAAATAAAACAAATATTAAGTTAAAAATTACAAAAAAATAATAATAATAATCTTCATTCTTCCCAAACCAACAGTTTGTGTTTATTTTCTACCCAAAAAAAAAAAAAACAGCATTTTCCTCTAAGCATTAAAATCAGGCACAATTAGAATTGAGAGAATCCACAATCAGGAAAATCCTAATTTTAAACCCTATCGCTGAGGGAAGATTGTTGAGTAGCAAAAAGTTAGATGCGACTGTTTCTTAGAGCTTTTTACTGTAGTAAAACTCGAATCGGTGAAATGGACGGAGCATGAATAATCAAATTACCCCATTTTAGGGTAAAATGAATCCCATGGAATTGATATTCTTAGGAATATGAAAATCACAATTCTTGTACTAAACATAATAATGTGAGAAGATTCTTATTCTCACTCAAAGATTACCCTATACCAAAAGCTCCTTTAAAGAATTTAGTCTACAAAAAAATGGGAGTCGTCTAATGGTGCACACGTCAGCCATTACTAACGGCAAATCAGTTACATTTTTTTGTTATTTTTAAGGGATAAAATGATTTTCGTATTTTCGATTATATCAAAACATCTCGTTGATATTTTGTGTTTATAATTATATTAAAACAATACTCTTATTTTTAAAGAAACATTCTTTCATAATCTTAAGACCTGTTTTTAAAATTTAAAATGTGTATTCTACCTCTGTCATTAATTAACAACAAACTAGTAATTATTTTAAAAAAAATTATGAAATAATTTAAAATCTTTATAAATTAAAATAAGTTAATTTTTAAGAAAATTTTAAAGTCATTAGTTTTTATTTAATTAATAAAAATGGTAATTTAGACATTATAAATCTTAAAAATTAAATTTAAAAATATATAAAAAAAAATGTTTATTTGAATGTGAATGTACTCTTTTAATATTTTTTAAATAATATAAAATATTAACGATATGTTTTGCTATAATAAAAATATTAAAATTATTTTATTCTTTTTTTTTAAGGATTAACAAAATTACGTTAATAATTTAGAATTTTTTTGTAACGAAAAAAAGTTCAAAAATTGTGAAAAGAATTTGAGTCGTTGATAAAATATTAAGACCTTATTGCGTTAGAGTTATGATTTGAGTTATATGTGAAAAAAATATTATAATAAAAAAATTAATTTTAAATGTTTATAGAGAAAATACTGTTATAATGTGAATTAAGTTTGGAAATAACACACGCTACTCGGAGAAAAGAAAGGGCCCTTTGTATAAATAGTCTAAATAAAATGTGTTTTTAAGTAAATAAACCACAAAAAAAATAAATTGAGTAAATAACCTAACTTACACATCAGCATTCCACGTCATTAAGTATGCTTCCACATCAGCATTCCACGTCATCAATTATGCTTTTAGGTTTTCTTTCTCTTCCTCCCATACCATTTCGCGCCATTTTGTTCTCCCAGCCGCCATCAATTTCTCCTCTCTTCTTCTCAAGTCATCGTCATCGCATAACCTCATTAACATTATTATCTTGCTCATTCAACGTTTTTTTCTCGTCCAAAACGAAGTTTGAAGAAGAGCTAGTAAGTAAGTCTTTCATTTTCTATATCTTTTGTGGTGTTTTTTCTTGTTGTTCATATGTTTTTAAGATGAGAATGTAGTTAAAAATGTTAAAAATCCATTAAAATAGTAATTTTGCATGTTAAAAGACTAGTTTACATCGTCTAATATGATGAAGATCTGCTGAGTTTAGAAAAAAACAGGATGGTCGGTTCGTGGTTCGTGGTCTGTTCTTATAACATGGTCGGTTCGTGGTCTGTTCTTATAACATGGTTGGTTCGTGGTCGGTTCGTGGTCTGTTCTTATAACATGGTCGGTTCGTGGTCTGTTCTTGGTCTGTTCTTATAACATGGTCGGTTCGTAGTCGGTTCGTGGTCTGTTCTTGGTCTGTTCTTATTGCACGGTCAGCTTTTAGTCTGTTCTTATTGCACAATCGGTTCTTAGTCTGTTCTTGATTTGTTCTTGGGTTGTTCTTATTATATGGTATGTTCTTGGTTTGTTCTCATCATATGGTATGGTTTAATGATGTATTATTTTCTTGATTAAATTTCTGTAGTTTTAAAATCTAAATAATGGCTCAGTGGAGGATTTTTTTTGACATTGGAGGAAAATGGAATGAGACTGAAAGTTGTTGGGTGTGGCATATAGATTGTAATTTAATTGGCATATATATGGATGAGAAGGATACTCTCGAAACCTTTGTTGATAAGATTTGTAGAAAATGCAGAATTGATGGACAAAAACATTCTTTGCAGCTATCATGGGTACCGAATTTGAAATAGAAATCGTTGCCCGTTGTAATAAAAGACAATGATGATTTGTTATTCTTCAGGGATATAGCCCACGAGGTACCGCTACACGTGATAGTGGATGAGAAGTTTATCAATCCCGAAGAACATATTGATGAAGTAAAATTAAGAGAAATCCTCCGCATGATGATTTTTTTTTTATCGTGATTTTATGGGTAATGTAGCTACGGATGAGTTGTCGACTCGTAATGATATTCCACCACAAATCCACAACCACAACCAGTCACAAACCACGCCTAGAGCCACAAACCGCTTGCCATTTTAAATGAAGTAGAAGTTGCTTGGTCCTTTAGTTTGTATGGACAAGACCGAGTTTGGATCATCTCATGGATCTACCTTCAAAGGATTGGATCTAGTTTAGAAGTTGGTCAAGACTTTACAAGTAAGAATGAATTGAAGGAAAAGTGCATTTAATAGCTTTGAAAGGGAAGTTTGAGTTTCGGACAACAAAATCAAATAAAGACGTGCTTGTAGTAGAGTGTGTGGATCCGAAATGTGTGTGGCGTATCCGAGCACGCAAATTGAGACTGTCGAACATGTTTGTAATCCGCAAGTATAATGGTGTTCACTCTTGCTCGTTAGAAAAGCCTTCAAAAGCACACACAAAGCAACGTACTCCGTTATTGGAAGTTGCATGAAAAACCAATTTGTAGGCGCAAAACAGGCTCGGTTCAAAATCAATTCAAAAATATGCCCGTGATTTAATTCGGACGGCCTTCGCTTATTACAAAGGATGGAAGGCTCGTGAGCATGCCCTTCAACTCGTAAGAGGTACGGCCAAGAAAGCTTCATTCAGCTCCCATCATACTTTCATATGGTGTCTCTTACAAATCACTAAAGATCACCAATATTCATTTTGATGAATGTAACTGCTTTATGTATCTTTTCCTAGCATATGGACCTTGTATACGAGGTTTTGCCATGCATGAGGAAAGTTATCGTTGTTGATGGAACGTGGTTGAAGGGAAAATTTAGAGGTACGTTGTTAGTTGCCACCGCACGTGATAGTGAACGCCATTGTTATCCCATCGCATGGGCCATTGTAGACTCGTAGAATGATGCATCCTGGACATGGTTCTTCTCTAACTTGAAGGTGATTGTCACCGATTACGAGGAATTAGTTTTTATTTCGATAGGAATCAAAGTATAAGTAATGCATTGTCTACAGTTTATTCATTAGCACATCACGGTTGTTGCACATGGCTTGTGTCTCAAAACTTCAAGAGTAATTTCACCGTGTAGGTGTTCTCGCCACTATTCTTTAGAACCTCCGAGGCCTACCGCATTGACGAGTTTTCTGTCTTGTTTGATGAGTTATCTGCAAGATATCCCAAAGATTGCTAGTTACCTACAGGAGCAAGTTCGTTTTGAAATGTGGTCTCGTGCTCATTTTAAAGGAAATCGATATAATATTATGACCACAAACATGTCTCGAATCAATGAACGCAATGCTCAAGGATGTTCGAGATTACCCCGTCATTGCCCTTTTAATTTTATACAAGCGAAGATGTCGAGTGGTTTAATAACAAAGTGGTCGAAGCTTCTAAAACTAAAACATTATTAACGCCAAGTGTGGAAAAAACTCTTCGTGAGAGGCACAACAAAGCGGGATTTCTAACGGCCCCCACTGAAGACTTATCTTTGTTGAGTTCCAAGTGACGGTGGAGACGCGAACCGTAATTGTCAATATTGGCGCGAGGAGTTGCACTTGTCGTGTGTTCGATCTTGAACAGATACCATGCGAGCATGCAATATCATGTTGTAGAAAGCGGGAATGTCACTCTATGATTTATGCTCAAAATACTACGGGAGACGTAAGTTTGGCCTCTTGCGTTATCTTTGAGACAATCTATCATGTGCGGATACTTCGCAATGGGATATTCTCAAGCACGTAAAGGAAATTCACCTTCTTCCACCGCGAGTTCAACCAAAGAGGGTAGGCCAAAGCAAAAACGCATTCCCAGCATAGGTGAGTTCACACGAAGAAAGAATCGATGTGCTAGGTGTGGGCAATATGGACACTATCAGAAGAAATGTAAGAACGCACCGATGTAATAATCATGACTTATAAATTTCTTGTTTACAATGTAATATGGACACTATCATGAGAAATTTCTTGTTCACACTCATTATATTCAGCAGCTTATTATGGCTTTGAGGAAGCTTACATTTATGGGGAAATGCTGCCCAAATTTGTGTACAATAATGGTTTTTTTTAAGTAGAAAAACTTCAAACAAATCAGAAGTTGCATTTAGAATCTATCATATTCAACGACTTATTTTGGCTATGGAGAACCTTATATTTTATGGGAAATCTTTTAAATTTGTGTGTAATAACTTATGTTTTTTTTAACACTTTGAATCAAAAACAGACCGGAGAGGTTCATTACTGCAAAAAACAGACCTCTGCAGTGTCTGTTCTTCTAGTCCTGCCAGGGGCCATGCCCCGGCGTCGCAAGGGGCCACGCCTTGGCGGCGCCGGGGGAGCCCCGGCCGGGCGCGGTCGGTGCTTGCGCAAGAGCCACGCCCAGGGAGTCCCGGCAGGCATGGCCACGCCACGACCAGAACCAAACTAATATAAAGGAACGGACCAAAAGCCCGGCAAATAGAAAAAGAATGGACTGAGCACCGACCCAATTGGCAAGAACAGACCCGAACCGACCAAGAACATAATTTGTAAAAAAATGTAAAAGATATATTTTTTCATATTCCTCGGACTTCTTGGGTAATTCTAAACATTTTAGTTTGTACAAGAAGAACAAAATTTGGTTAGAAATGGAAAATACCTAGAACAGACCTAGAACAGACCAAGATCGGTTCTTTGTCTGTTCTAGGTCTGTTCTAAGTTTTTTCCATTTCTAACCAAATTTTTTTTATTGTACACATTAAAAAGTTTAGAATTACCCAAGAAGTCCAAAGAATATGAAAAAAATATATCTTTTACATTTTTTTACAAATTTTGTTCTTGGTCTGTTCTTAGTCTCTTTTAGGTCTGTTCTAGGTTTTTTCCATTTCTAAGCAAATTTTTTTTTCCTGTACAAACTAAAAAGTTTAGAATTACCCAAGAAGTCCGAGGAATATGAAAAAATATATCTTTTATATTTTTTACAAATTTTGTTCTTGGTCCATTCTAGGTCGGTTCGGTCATTCTTGCCAATTGGGTGGTTCTTGGTCCGTTCTTAGTCGGTTCTGTACATTCTTTCTATTTTTGTCGTTTTGGTACATTCCTTTATGTTAGTCGGTTGGTCGGGCGTGGCCCATGCGCGCGCCGGCCGGGGCTCTGGCGTGGCCACTGCGCGCCCGCGCGCCCGGCCGTGGCTCATGGGCGCGCCGGGCGGGCGCCCGGCGGGGCTCTGCGCGCCGGGCGTGGCCCTGGCTCTGCGCCCGGGCGTGGCCCTGGCTGCGCGCGCCCGGCAGCGCCCGGGCGTGGTCCTTGTGCGCCCAGCGCGTCCCTGCGCGCCCGGCGTGGCCGCTTGCGCGCCGGTCGCGTCCGCCTGCCTTGCGCCTGGCCGTGGCCCCGGCGCCATGGACCTAGAAGAATGCACTGCAGAGGTCTGCTTTTGCAGTAATGCATCTTTCCTATTCTGTTTTGATTGAAAGTGTTAAAAAAAAACATAAGTTATTACACAAAAATTTGGGCAGCATTTCCCCATAAAATATAAGGTTCTCCATAGCCAAAATAACCTGTTGAATTTGATAAAATATAAATGCAACTCAATGGCCAATAATAAACATATTGTAACACCAACAACCAAAACAACCAAAACAATGTTAGACAATGTTTCATATAGTTGGGCTCAGGGGCTTCTTCATCTTGTACTCGCTCCAAATTCCGACGGCGAGTTCAAGCCGGTAATCTTCAACTTTTTCTTCTTTGAGGTCTTCTAATGGGATTCTGCGGATAAGGTATTCAATAAATTTGTAAGTGAAAAGTCCGCAGTCGCCTGATCTTTCATTGTGCACCAAACCCTTGACACGAATCATTGGCCATGCACACTCAAGTTTATCACCTAGATGGTTGAATAAACCTGTGTGCTTCAAGAACGTTGGCATCATCACAGCGATTGGCTCCACTTCTCTTCGCATCTGTGAATCTCTGTACATTGGAATAGCTGAGTCATACACCTTTATGTTGCATTCAGATAAATCAACATAAAGCGCGACCCAATGCTTCATCCGAATGTTCAGAGGCATAGTGAAGCCCTTCGCGTCATCCCATTTCTGGCCAATTACGCGCTTCTCTCCACGGACATATTCATCCAGGTCGTCATCAAATGTATAAGTTGCCAATTTCTTTTTGTTGGTGTAGTATCTCCCTTTCATCTTTTGGCAAAATATATCATCTAGGATGACAATATCCTTAATGAATAGCCCTTCAGGTGCCCTTGACCTCCGAATTGATAGAAGAGCCGATGCCTCGTCAATTTGCTATAAGTCATAAAAAATTAATTCAGTAGAATGATAATGGTATAAAAAATAAGACTAAATTTAGAAAATATGTTGTGATTACTTACATCATTAAACAGCCATTCACCTGGCTTCAAGAGGACCTGGAAGAAGTCTTTCCTCCAATCTCCAAGGCCGCGTACAATCATTTCGGAGTCCGTAGTAGGATCAAGAACCCATTTGTTGAATGCCTCAACAGCTTCATTAAAGGACCACACCTTCTTCCTCATATTACGCAGGGATACATGTAAGGTGAGTCCATATACTGTTGGGCCTCTTAAGTCGCCAACCTTCAATGCATACTCCGGCTCCGACTGAACTTGTTGCTCATGCTGAGCCTCTGGATGTGGCTGAACCTGAGGGAGGTCATCCTCTGCCTTTGGCTCTGGCTGAACCTGAGGGAGGTCCAGTTCTGCCTCTGGCTCTGGCTGAACCTGAGGGAGGTCATCCTCTGCCTCTGGCTCTAGCTGAACCTGAGGGAGGTCAAGCTCCACCTCAGGCTCTGGATGAACCTGAGGGTCAAGTTCCGCCTCAGGCTCTGGCTGAACTTGAGGGTCAAGTTCTACCTCAGGCTCTGGCTGTAGCTGTTGTTTTGCTAGACCCGCTAGATTGACCCTAATTTCCGTAACGGATTGGTCTAGCGAGTCTAGCCTCCTATTGATTACATCAAAATGTCTACCATTGTACTCTATCATCTTGTGATAGAGTACGTCCACTATGTGGTCAATAGACATACCATCGTGTTGTTGCTGTTGTTGTTGTTGCTGTTGTTGTTGTTGTTGCTGTTGTTGTTGTTGTTATTGTTGTTGATGTTGTTGTTGTTGTTGTTGTTGTTGTTGTTGTTGTTGTTGTTGTTGGGGAAGTTGCTGTTGTTGTTGGGGAAGTAGTTGGAGACGAGCCAACTGTTTCGGGAGCTTCGGCTTTTGGACATGGACCATTTGTGCACCAGAGTCCAAAATTGATGCAAGCTGGTCAATCTCAAAGATCTTCTTGGTCGGCATAAGGCATATCGACCTCATGCACATCTTGTTCATTTCCTCCTCGATGGGGATAAAGAATCGGTACGGGTCATTCCCCATACATTAAAAAACATACATTCAATGATTATTTAGGTAGAAACATATTGTAGAAAAAACCTATTTTGTAAAATTTACACAAACAAAAACTTTGTATTCAAACCCTTACCTCGCCAATTGTGCATGAGGTCGCTCTATTTGTCTAACCTCGACCAAGGAAACCCGACGTTGCTCCCATTTGAGCATTCTGGAAGACGTCCCTCAACCATCTTTGCAAACGTGGGCCGATGCTTGGAAACATTTCAATGCCCAAACCTCGCATTAAACCAATTTTTTAAAGTCTAGTAAACCAATTTACTATAATGCATGAAAAGTTATTAACATAATCAGATAACATACTGGAAAGGCCCAAGGAAACCCGCATATTGAGTAGGTTTCCTTGACGCTTTATTAAGTCCTTTCCGAACCCATTTTTGGTATTTGTCTCTTAAGTTCTTCTTGAGCCCATGAGAGTGCATTCAAAAGACACCCTCCCCCATGGATAGTCAAGAAGAATTCTAAGTCGTCAACGTAAGACAGCCAATCCAGTGAGACGGTCTTCTTCTCGTCCCCCGATAATAGTACTTGTGCTAAAAAATAAATTATAGCGATCTTTGCTTTATCGCTACTTTTTATCTTATCCCCTGTGAGCAATTTTCTTAAATCTGCAACAAGTACTACGGGGGAATGGTCGTTTTTGTTGAGGAAGAGTCATTTTGTGATGCCATTACTTCTAAAAGCTGCCGGATTTTTAGTCAGTTTTCGTGGTCGGGGTCGGTTTTAGTGTCGGGATCGGTTTTTGGTCAGTTTTAGTGGGAATGGAGGTCGGTTTTTGATCGGTTTTAGGTAACCGTCGGTGTTTGGTGAGGTGGTCGGTCGGCCGAGACGAGAGGTGGTCGGTCGGTGAGAGGTGATCGAAGAGAACTGCCGGTGGTTGGTCGTGAGAGGATTTGGTCGGGTGGGAGGAAGAGAGAGGGTCGGTCGAGAGTGCTTGAGGGTTTTTTGAGAGTTTTTGAAAAAATGACCCATTTTGAGACTAATATGACCCATTTTTTGCCACGTGAGATACACGTCATCATTTTTTTGTTATAAAAAAAAACCGGCCTATTTCCCTAAATTTTGATTTTCTCCGGTCTCTTTTATCAAATATTCTCGAAAAGAAAACCCAAAACCCACGAGCCCTTTGTATAAATAGTCTAAGTAAAATGTGTTTTTAAGTAAATAAACCACAAAAAAAATAAATTGAGTAAATAACCTAACTTACACATCAACATTCCACGTCATTAAGTATGCTTCCACATCAGCATTCCACGTCATCAATTAGACTTTTAGGTTTTCTTTCTCTTCCTCCCCCCTACCATTTCGCGTCATTTTGTTCTCCCAAATTACCGCCTTCAATTTCTCCTCTCTTCTTCTCAAGTCATTGTCATCGCATAACCTCATTAACATTATTATCTTGCCCATTCAACGTTTTTTTCTCGTCCAAAACGAAGTTTGAAGAAGAGCTAGTAAGTAAGTCTTTCATTTTCTATATCTTTTGTGGTGTTTTTCGTTGTTGTTCATATGTTTTTAAGATGAGAATGTAGTTAAAAATGTTAAAAATCCATTAAAATAGTAATTTTACATGTTAAAAGACTAGTTTACATTGTCTGATATGATGAAGATCTGCTGGGTTTAGAAAAAAAACAGGATGGTCGGTTCGTGGTTCGTGGTCTGTTCTTATAACATGGTCGGTTTGTGGTCTGTTCCTTGGTCTGTTCCTATAACATGGTCGGTTCGTGGTCTGTTCTTGGTCTGTTCTTATAACATGGTCGGTTCGTGGTCTGTTCTTGGTCTGTTCTTATAACATGGTCGGTTCGTGGTCTGTTCTTGGTCTGTTCTTATTGCACAGTCGGTTCTAGTCTGTTCATGGTCTGTTTTTGGTCCATTTCTTGTTGCGGGTCAGCTTTTTAGTCATTCTCTTATTGCACAATCGGTTCTTAGTCTGTCTTGATCTGTTCTTGGGTTGTTCTTATTATATGGTATGTTCTTGGTTTGTTCTCATTATATGGTATGGTTTAATGACGTATTATTTTCTTGATTAAATTTCTGCAGTTTTAAAATCTAAATAATGGCTTAGTGGAGGGTTTTTTTTTGACATTGGAGGAAAATGGGATGAGACTGAAAGTTGTTGGGTGTGGCATACAGATTGTAATTTAATTGGCATATATATGGATGAGAAGGATACTCTCAAAACCTTTGTTGATAAGATTTGTAGAAAATGCAGAATTGATGGACAAAAACATTCTTTGCAGCTATCATGGGTACCGAATTTGAAATAGAAATCGTTGCCCGTTGTAATAAAAAGACAATGATGATTTGTTATTCTTCGTGGATATAGCCCACGAGGTACCGCTACACGTGATAGTGGATGAGAAGTTTATCAATCCCAAGAACATATTGATGGAGTAAAATTAAGAGAAATCCTCTGCATGATGATTTTTTTGATCGTGATTTTATGGGTAATGTAGCTACAGATGAGTTGTCAACTCATAATGATATTCCACCACAAATACAACCACAACCGAGTCACAACCACGCCTAGAGCCACAACCGCTTGCCATTTTAAATGAAGTAGAAGTTGCTGGTCCTTTAGTTTGTATGGACAAGACGAGTTTGGATCATCTCATGGATCTACCTTTCAAGGATTAGATCTAGTTTAGAAGTTGGTCAAGACTTTACAAGTAAGAATGATTTGAAGGAAAAAGCTCGCATTTAATAGCTTTGAAAGGGAAGTTTGAGTTTCGGACAACAAAATCAAATAAAGACGTGCTTGTAGTAGAGTGTGTGGATCCAAATGTGTGTGGGCGTATCCGAGCCTGCAAATTGAGACCGCCGAACATGTTTGTAATCCGCAAGTATAATGGTGTTCACTCTTGCTCGTTAGAAAAGCCTTCAAAAGCACGGGCAAGCAACGTACTCCGTTATTGGAAGTTGCATGAAAAACCAATTTGTAGGCGTCAAACAGGGGCCGGTTCCGAAATCAATTCGTAAATATGCTCGTGACGAATTCGGGACGACCTTGATTATTACAAAGGATGGAAGGCTCGTGAGCATGCACTTCAACTCGTAAGAGGTACGGTCAAGAAAGCTTCACTCAGCTCCCCATCATACTTTCATATGGTGTCTCTTACTAATCACGGCAAAGATCACCAATATTCATTTTGATGAACAGAACTGCTTTTATGTATCTTTTCCTAGCATATGGACCTTGTATACGAGGTTTCGGTTGCATGAGGAAAGTTATCGGTGTTGATGGAACGTGGTTGAAGGGAAAATTTAGAGGTACGTTGTTAGTTGCCACCGCACGTGATAGTGAACGCGTCATTGTTATCCCATCGCATGGGCCATTGTAGACTCGTAGAATGATGCATCCCGGACATGGTTCTTCTCGAACTTGAAGGTGATTGTCACTGATTCTGAGGAATTAGTTTTTATTTCTGATAGGAATCAAAGTATAAGTAATGCATTGTCTACAGTTTATTCATTAGCACATCACGGTTGTTGCACATGGCATGTGTCTCAAAACATCAAGAGTAATTTCAGCTGTAGCGGTGTTCTGCCACTATTCTCTTAGGCCTACCGCATTGACGAGCTTTCTGTCTTGTTTGATGAGTTGTCTGCAAGATATCCTAGTATTGCTAGATACCTACAGGAGCAAGTTCGTTTTGAAATGTGGTCTCGTGCTCATTTTAAAGGAAATCGATATAATATTATGACCACAAACATGCCTGAATCAATGAACGCAATGCTCAAGGATGTTCGAGATTACCCTGTCATTGCCCTCTTTAATTTTATACAAGCGAAGATGTCAGAGTGGTTTAATAACAGGCGGGTCGAAGCTTCTAAAATTAAAACATTGTTAACGCCAAGTGTGGAAAAAACTCTTCGTGAGAGGCACAACAAAGCGGGATTTCTAACGGCCACAAGACTTAATACTGTTGAGTTCCAAGTGACAGGTGGAGAGGCAACTGTAATTGTCAACATTGGCGCGAGAAGTTGCACTTGTCGTGTGTTCGACCTTGAACAGATACCATGCGAGCATGCAATATCATGTTGTAGAGAAGCAGGAATGTCACTCTATTATTTATGCTCAAAATACTACAGGACAGAAGTTTGGGCTCTTGCGTATGCTGAGACAATCTATCCTGTGCCGGATACTTCACAATGGGATATTCCGAATCACGTAAAGGAAATTCTACTTCTTCCACCGCGAATTCAACCAAAGAGGGGTAGGCCAAAGCAAAAACGCATTCCCAGCATAGGTGAGTTCACACGAAGAAAGAATCGATGTGCTAGGTGTGGGCAATATGGACACTATCAGAAGAAATGTAAGAACGCACCGATGTAATAATCATGACTTATAAATTTCTTGTTTACAATGTAATATGGACACTATCATGAGAAATTTCTTGTTCACACTCATTATATTCAGCAGCTTATTATGGCTTTGAGGAAGCTTACATTTATGGGGAAATGCTGCCCAAATTTTTTCACAATAATGGCTTTTTTTTTTAAGTAGGAAAACTTCAAACAAATCAGAAGTTGCATTTAGAATTTATCGTATTCAATAGGTTATTTTGGCTATGGAGAACCTTATATTTTATGGGGAAATGCTGCCCAAATTTGTGTGTAATAACTTATGTTTTTTTTTTAACAATTTGAATCAAAACAGACGGGAGAGGTCTGTTCTGCGCAAAACAGACCTTTCTGGTCTGTTCTTTTAGGTCCGCGCGCAGGGGCCACGCCCGGGCACGCGCAAGGGACACGGCCCGGCGCGGCGGCGGGCGCAGCAAAGGCCGCGCCACGGGGCGGCGGGGGCGCGCGGGCGGGCGTGCCGCTTGAGCCACGGCCGGGCGTGCCCGGGCGCGCGCAAAGCCGTGTCCCGGGCATGCGCAAGGGTCCCGGGCACGCGCAAGGGCTGTGTCCCGGGCGCGCGCATGGGCCACCCCCAACCAGAACCGACTAACATAAAGGAACAGACCAAAAACCGACAAAATAGAAACAACAGACCAGAACCGACTAAGAACAGACCAAGAACCGACCCAATTGGCAAGAACAGACCCAAACCGACCAAGAACAGACCAAGAATAAAATTTGTGAAAAAATATAAAAGATATATTTTTTCATATTCCTCGGACTTCTTGGGTAATTCTAAACTTTTTAGTTTGTACAGGAAAAAAAAATTGCTTAGAAATGGAAAAAACCTAGAACAGACCCAAACCGACCAAGAACAGACCAAGAACAAAATTTGTGAAAAAATATAAAAGATATATTTTTTCATATTCCTCGGACTTCTTGGGTAATTCTAAACTTTTTAGTTTGTACAGGAAAAAAAAATTTGCTTAGAAATGGAAAAAACCTAGAACAGACCTAGAACAGACCAAGAACAAAATTTGTAAAAAAATATAAAAGATATATTTTTTCATATTCCTCGGACTTCTTGGGTAATTCTAAACTTTTTAGTTTGTACAGAAAAAACAAATTTGCTTAGAAATGGAAAAAACCTAGAACAGACCTAGAACAGACCAAGAACAAAATTTGTAAAAAAATATAAAAGATATATTTTTTCATATTCTCTGGACTTCTTGGGTAATTCTAAACTTTTTAGTTTATACAGAAGAACAAAATTTGGTTAGAAAGCGGGAAAAAAGCGTAGAAACGGACCTAGAAATGCCCGAGGATCGGTTCGTTGTCTGTTCTAGGTCCTGTTCTAGGTTTTTTCCATTTCTAAGCAAATTTTATTTTCCTGACCAAACTAAGAATTATAAGAGTAATTATAAAAATAATAATAATAAATATAATAAACAATAAAACAAAATAATAATAATAATAATAATAATAATAATAATAATAAGAGTAATAATAATAGTAATAATAGTAATAATAATTATTATTATTATTATTATTAAGTCATATAAGTAAAGAGACCTACTCATTGATAATTATTCATTATTATTATTATTATTATTGTTGTTGTTATTACTATTATTATTAATTTATTATTATCATTATTGTTATTATTATTATTATTATTATTATTATTATTATTATTATTATTATTATTATTATTATTATTATTATTATTATTATTATTATTAGTTTAATATTTTTGTTGTTTTTTAGTAATATTATTTATTACTATTATTAGTTTTAATATTTTTATTATTACTATTATTATTATTATGATAATAATTATCATTATGATTATTATTTTTTTATTATAATTTTTATTGTCATTATAATTATTTTTATTTTTCATATTATTACACTTATTATTATTATTATTATTTATTATTATTATTAATATATTTATTGTTATTATTATTATTTTAATTATTATTATTATTATTTTGATAATTTTGGATTTTTATTATATTATTATTGTAATTATTATAATAATTATTATTAATAGAATTATTTTTATCATTATTATATTTATTATTATTATCATTATTATTATTATTATTACTATTGTTATTATTATTATTTTATTTCCATTAACCGACGCTTGGTTTTGCCATCGAAACGAATATCTTGAATTTGACATTAAACGACGGCGTTTTCATTAACCGACGTTGGTTTTTGCCTTCCATTAACCAACGTAATATTGAATTTAACATTAAACGACGGCGTTTTCATTAACTGACGTTGGTTTTTGCCTATATTAAACGACGGCGTTTTCATTAACCGACGTTGGTTTTTGCCTATATTAAACGACGGCGTTTCCATTAACCGACGTTGGTTTTTGCCAATATTAAACGACGGCGTTTCCATTAATCGACGTTGATTTTTGCGTTCAGAAACGTAATACTGAATTTAACATTAAACGACGGCATTTTTCACCGACGTTGGTTTTTCACTTCAGAAACGTTATACTGAATAGTAATAATAATAATAATAATAAATCAATTAAAAATAATAAAAATAAACGTAATAAAAATAATAATAATAATAATACTAATAATAATAAAATAAAAATAATAATAGTAACAATAGTAATAATAATTATTATTATTATTAAGTCATATAATAATGATAATAGTAATTTTTATAATAATAATAATAGTGATAATAATAGTAATGATAATAATAACAGTAATAATAATGATAATAATATTATAATCAAATCAACTAACCGACTAAGAACCGACTAACATAAAGGAACAGACCAAAAACTGACAAAAATAGAAAGAACAGACCAGAATAGACCAAGAACCGACCCAATTGGCAAGAACAGACCCGAACCGACCAAGAACAGACTAATTACCCAAGAAGTCCGAGGAATATGAAAAAAATACATCTTTTATATTTTTTTACAAATTTTGTTCTTGGTCTGTTCTTGGTCGGTTCGGGTCTGTTCTTGTCAATTAGGTCGGTTCTTGGTCTGTTCTTAGTCGGTTATGGTCTGTTCTTTCTATTTTTGTCGGTTTTTGGTCTGTTCCTTTATGTTAGTCGGTTCTGGTCGGGCGTGCCCCATGCGCGCGCCACGGCCGGGGCTCCTTGCCGTGGCCCCTTGCGCCGCCTGGCGCGGGGCTCCCAGGGGGACAGGCGCGCCCGGCCGTGGCCCTTTGCGCGTGGACCTAGAAGAATGACTGCAGAGGTCTGTTTTTATGCAGAACAGACCTTCCCTGGTCTGCTTTTGATTGAAAGTGTTAAAAAAAAAAACATAAGTTATTACACAAGAATTTGGGCAGCATTTCCCCATAAAATATAAGGTTCTCCATAGCCAAAATAACCTGTTGAATTTGATAAATTATAAATGCAACTCAATGGCCAATAATAAACATATTGTAACACCAACAACCAAAACAACAAAAACAACCAAAACAATGTTAAACAATGTTATGTTTGTATTTTAAAACAACCAAACAGACAACATTTCATATAGTTGGGCTCAGGGGCTTCTTCATCTTGTACTCGCTCCAAATTCCGACGGCGAGTTCAAGCCGGTACGCTTCTACTTTTTCTTTTTTGAGGTCTTCTAATGGGATTCTGCGGATAAGGTATTCAATAAATTTGTAAGTGAAAAGTCCGCAGTCGCCTGATCTTTCGTTGTGCACCAACCCCTTGACACGAATCATTGGCCATGCACACTCAAGTTTATCACCTAGATGGTTGAATAAACCTGTGTGCTTCAAGAACATGGGCATCATCACACCGATTGGCTGCACTTCTCTTCACGTCTGTGAATCTCTGTACATTGGAATAGCTGAGTCATACACCTTTATGTTGCATTCAGATAAATCAACATAAAGCGCGACCCAATGCTTCATCCGAATGTTCAGAGGCATAGTGAAGCCCTTCGCGTCATCCCATTTCTGGCCAATTACGCGCTTCTCTCCACGGACATATTCATCCAGGTCGTCATCAAATGTATAAGTTGCCAATTTCTTTTTGTTGGTGTAGTATCTCCCTTTCATCTTTTGGCAAAATATATCATCTAGGATGACAATATCCTTAATGAACGACCCTTCCCTTGTGCCCTTGACCTCCGAATTGATAGAAGAGCCGATGCCTCGTCAATTTGCTATAAGTCATAAAAAATTAATTCAGTAGAATGATAATGGTATAAAAAATAAGACTAAATTTAGAAAATATGTTGTGATTACTTACATCATTAAACAACCATTCACCTGGCTTCAAGAGGACCTGGAAGAAGTCCTTCCTCTAATCTCCAAGGCCGCATACAATCAGCTCGGAGTCCGTAGTAGGATCAGCAACCCATTTGTTGAATGCCTCAACAGCTTCGTTAAAGGACCACACCTTCTTCCTCACGTTACGCAGGGGATCTGTGTAAGGTGAGTCCATATACCTGATGGGCCTCTTAAGTCGCTCTTCAACTTTCAATACATACTCCGGCTCCAACTGAACCTGTTGCTCATGCTGAGCCTCTGGATGTGGCTGAACCTGAGGGAGGTCATCCTCTGCCTCTGGCTCTGACTGAACCTGAGGGAGGTCAAGCTCCACCTCAGGCTCTGGCTGAACCTGAGGGAGGTCAAGCTCCGCCTCAGGCTCTGGATGAACCTGAGGGTCAAGTTCCGCCTTAGGCTCTGGCTGAACCTGAGGGTCAAGTTCTACCTCAGGCTCTGGCTGTAGCTGTTGTTTTGCTAGACCCGCTAGATTGACCCTAATTTCCGTAACGGATTGGTCTAGCGAGTCTAGCCTCCTATTGATGGCATCAAAATGTCTACCATTGTACTCTATCATCTTGTGATAGACTACGTCCACTATGTGGTTAATAGACATACCATCGTGTTGTTGCTGTTGTTGTTGTTGCTGTTGTTGTTGTTGTTGCTGTTGTTGTTGCTGTTGTTGTTGTTGTTGTTGTTGTTGTTGTTGTTGGGGAAGTTGCTGTTGTTGTTGGGGAAGTAGTTGGAGACGAGCCAACTGTTTCGGGGGCTTCGGCTTTTGGACATGGACCATTTGTGCACCAGAGTCCAAAATTATGCAAGCTGGTCAATCTCAGCATCTTCTTGGTCGGCATAAGGCATATACGACCTCATGCACATACTGTTCATTTCCTCCTCGATTGGGATAAAGAATCGGGTCCGTACGGTCATTCCATGATTCACATTAAAAAACATACATTCAATGATTATTTAGGTAGAAACATATTGTAGAAAAAAACCTATTTTGTAAAATTTACACAAACAAAAACTTTGTATTCAAACCCTTACCTCGCCACTGTGCATGAGGTCGTCTATTTGTCTAACCTCGACCAAGGAAACCCGACGTTGCTCCCATTTGAGCATTCTGGGAAGACGTCCCTCAACCATCTTTGCAAACGTGGCGCCGATGCTTGGAAACATTTCGAATGCCCAAACCTGCGTTAAACCAATTTTTTAAAGTCTAGTAAACCAATTTACTATAATGCATGAAAAGTTATTAACATAACTGTATAACATACCTGGAAGGCCCAAGGAAACCCGCATATTGAGTAGGTTTCCTTGACGCTCTTATTAAGTCCTTTCCCAACCCATTTTTGGTATTTGTCTCTTTCTTTCTTCTTCAGAGCCCGCAGAGTGCATTCAAAAGACACCCCGCCCCATGGATAGTCATGAAGAATTCTAAGTCGTCAACGTAAGACAGCCAATCCAAAGGAGACGGTCTTCTTCTCGTCCCCGATAATAGTACTTGTGCTAAAAAATAAATGATAGCGATATTTGCTTTATCGCTACTTTTTATCTTATCCCCTGTGAGCAATCTTCTTAAATCTGCAACAAGTACTACGGGAGAGTTGAAATGCTCCAATAATCTTCTACTCTTTGAAGCTTTCAAGATCACGTCTGGCTCAGGAGATTCCCCACAGTTCAAGCCAGTTATTAAAGCAAATTCCCTCATTCCAAACCGAGTTGCGGTTCCATTAACCTTGAACCACAACTCATGTCTTTTTTTTGTTTTCTATCTCCTTTAAAAGCGATAGTGTGTCAACACCCACAATATGTCATATTTTCGGACATTGAAATAAAATGTCCGAAGCGGACTCTCCTTGAAGATTGGCATTTTACGCCTCGGGGTCTAGACTCGCCTAATTACCTCCAACGCCTCAATCTTCGACTTCATCGTCACTTTGATCGGGAAATACTCCCGTCACAGGATCCATTAACGTCTTTAGATGTCCGATCCCGTGAATTTCACCAATGTTGTACTTTGGGAGGTCATCTTGTAAAATAAGATGAACACATAGGTCGAACCGACCAAAATGACAGAACCGACCATGACACGACCGAACCGACTTAAAATCCCAAGAAGAATGACCAAGCGATGAACCGACCAAAACCAAAACCGACCAAAACCGACCAAAACCGAAAAAAACCAAGAACCGACCATGATCGACCGACCGTAACCGATTAAGAACCGACCACCGAAATGACTTTAAATGGACCTAGAACCGATCAAAATGAACAGACAAGAACCTAAACCGACTTTGAACAGACCAATGTTACTTATATTAAGTTTTTGTTCTTGCAAAAAAAAATATATAAGAAAATGTCATAAGAATATTACCTCAGTCGATTCCGTTTCCTCGTGTGTTTGGGAAATGGCCGTTTTAGTTGAGGAAGAGTTGTTTTGTGATGCCATTACTTCTAAAAGCTGCCGGATTCTTAGTCGGTTTTCGTGGTCAGGGTCAGTTTTAGTGTCGGGATCGGTTTTTGGTCAGTTTTAGTGGGAATGGAGGTCGGTTTTTGGTCGGTTTTAGGTAACCGTCGGTGTTTGGTGAGGTGGTCGGTCGGCCGAGACGAGAGGTGGTCGGTCGGTGAGAGGTGATCGGAGTGAACTGCCGATGGTCGGTCGTGAGAGGATTTGGTCGGGTGGGAGGAAGAGAGAGGGTCGGTCGAGAAAGGGGTCGGTCGAGCGAGGGGTCGGTCGAGAGAGTGCTTGAGGGTTTTTTGAGTTTTTGAAAAAATGACCCATTTTGAGACTAATAAGACCCATTTTTTACCACGTGAGATACACGCCATCATTTTTTTGTTATAAAAAAAAACCGGCCTATTTCCCCAAATTTTGATTTTCTCCGGTCTCTTTTATCAAATATTCTCAAAACCCACCCCACAGGCAAAAGCAGGGCCGCCATCTTCTCAACAGCTCTGCCGCCGCCGCCGCACCACCTTCACGTCCGGTTCAGTCCGGCCAAACTCTCACAACCGTACTCCTCCGCCGTGGGCGGGGCCCACTCGACCTCCTCTCACTTCCTCAAGCTCGACGACCTAGTTAGTGTACTTCCTCAACCTTTGCTTTTGGTCGTCGGCTCGTCGATGGAGATTAAGTCGCTGAGTTTTCCGGCAGATAGCCCACCTCTCTCTGTTATCACTGCCGCCAATATTGCCGCCCTCCCTTTCACCGCCGACCCCTCCGCCGCCCCCGAATCACCTCCATCTTTTCTCTTCTCTAATGGGTATTCCTCCTTTTCTGCATTTTTTTGTTTTCTGCGTTTATTTTATAAAACTGCTCGCTTAGCTGCTGTTATTGGATTTTTTTTTTTTTTTTTCTCAGTTTCTTAGATACTCTAATCTCTGGGTCATTGTTTTGTTATGGTACATTTACTTTGTTTTTACGTGAAGCCAATAAACAAAACATAATGAGCACTTGGCCTCGCAAATCACACAATTTAGTTACTGCTGGTACCTATAAATTTTTTTTTTTTTTTTTTTTTTTTTTTTTTTTTGAAAATCTGGGATGGATTTATAATAGTTTGCCTTTATTGTTTTGTTGCATTGTGATTTCTAGAATCTTGTTTCGTTGCGTTTCGCAAATTAGCTGAGAAAAACTAGCATTTCAATAATACTTGTAATATTGTATCTTAGGTTGAAATTGGATGGTACTTATGTACTTCTTCGATACATTGGTCGGATTGCAAGCATTCCTGATTTCTATGGGAAGAATGCATATGATGCTGCCCAGGTGAATTTGCCTCACATTATATGATAACTTGTGTTGTTTTCTTTGTTTCTGAATTTAATGTTTTATTCTGTTCTGCTTTCCTAACGCTCATATTATTTCCTTTACTTCATATTTTTTCAGATTGATGAGTGGCTGGAGTATGCTCCTATCTTTTCGTCGGGTTCTGCATTTGAGAATGCGTGCAAATATGTGGATGATTATTTACGAGGCCGCACTTTTTTGGTCGCTCATTCTTTGACGATTGCGGATATAGCAATCTGGTCGCTTCTTGCAGGTAAAATAGTCATGAGCCTATCTTGCATATTTCTTAATTATTATTATACTTGTCAGACTTGTTTAAAGGTTTTTTTTTTTTTTCTTTGCTTCTTCAGGAACTGGGCAAAGATGGGAAAGTTTGAGGAAGTCAAAGAAGTATCAAAATCTTGTCCGATGGTTCAATTCAATACTAACAGAACACAATAATGTTCTAAGTGACGTCACAGCAACATATGTTGGCAAAAGAGGCGCCGGAAAGCCAGTAGCTGCTAAATCAAAAGAGAATCAAGGTGTCAGTCAATCAGCAAAGTCTGAAAATGGAGATGCATCTGGTAAAGCAGTGAGCAAATCTTCTTCATTTGAGGTAGATCTTCCAGATGCGGAGCCTGGAAATGTGAAGTTACGGTTTGCTCCTGAACCCAGCGGCTACCTTCACATTGGACACTCAAAAGCAGCATTGTTGAACAAGTATTTTGCTGAGCGTTACGGAGGAACAGTTATCGTGCGGTTTGATGACACAAATCCCGCGAAAGAAAGCAATGAATTCGTGGATAATCTTCTTTTTGATATTGATACTTTGGGCATCAAATATGAAACTGTTACATACACTTCAGATTACTTCCCTCAATTGATGGAAATGGCTGAAAGTTTGATTCTCCAGGGCAAAGCATATGTTGACGATACCCCGCGTGAGGAAATGCAGAAACAAAGGATGGATGGAATCGAATCTAAATGTAGAAATGACAGTGTGGAGGAAAATTTAAAATTATGGAAGGAAATGATCGCAGGGTCTGAAAGTGGTTTGCGGTGCTGTTTGCGGGGGAAGCTGGATATGCAGGACCCGAACAAATCACTCCGAGATCCAGTGTATTACCGTTGCAACCCAATTCCACATCATAGGATTGGATCCAAGTACAAGATATACCCTACTTATGATTTTGCCTGTCCTTTTGTTGATTCCATAGAGGGTATAACGCATGCTCTACGATCCAGTGAGTACCATGATCGCAATGCACAGTACTATCGAATTCAAGAGGATATGGGTCTGAGAAAGGTTCATATTTATGAATTCAGCCGATTGAATATGGTTTATACGCTTCTGAGCAAGCGTAAGCTTCTATGGTTTGTCCAAAATGAAAAGGTTGATGGATGGGATGACCCGCGATTTCCAACTGTCCAAGGAATTGTGCGTAGGGGTCTGAAGATTGAAGCACTGATACAGTTTATTCTTGAGCAGGTTAGTTAATTGTCTGATAATGCTTAAAGCCATATTCTTTTGTGAAACCCAACTTGCCTCTCTATGGAATTATTTCTTTCTTGGATTCCTTATAAATTAGCAGACCAAAAGAATGTAGCATTGTGTAATGTTTCTTTTTCATTGATTTACAACTCTAACTGCAAAGTGACTTCTATGACACACTCAGTCCGACTAATGCTTCTTTATGATCCCTCCTAAGTATGAAACTAAATGCATGTTAGAATTTTGTGAACTTGTTTCGGAACAACCTTTTTTTTCTTTTATAATTTTTTTCCATGTTGAGAGTTTTGGCAACTAATCCAAGTTTGTTGTTTCAGGGAGCTTCAAAAAATCTCAATCTCATGGAGTGGGACAAACTTTGGACTATCAACAAGAAGATCATCGACCCTGTATGTCCTAGGCATACTGCTGTTGTTGAAGACCGGCGTGTGTTGTTGACCCTCACTAATGGCCCCGAGCAACCATTTGTACGCGCCATTCCTAGGCACAAGAAATATGAAGGTGCTGGAGAGAAGGCTACAACATTTACGAATCGGATTTGGCTTGACCAAGCCGATGCTGAGGTACTGACGGTAGATGAGGAGGTTACATTGATGGACTGGGGTAATGCCATTATAAAGGTAATTGAAAAGGATCAAGGAGGAAAAGTGACACAGTTGACCGGCGTGTTGCATCTCGAGGGATCTGTGAAGACTACGAAGTGGAAGCTTACCTGGCTACCTGAAATAAACGAACTCGTTAACCTCACGCTGATGGAGTTTGATTATCTGATTACGAAGAAGAAGGTATGTAGTAAAGCATACGATCCCTTATTGGAATCATCTTATTGTATTCACAATTATATTTTCGTGCATTGGTAATATTTTTCCAGTGTACCCTTCTGCTTGGATGCTTTGTATTAGGTCTGTGACTGTACTCTAATGATTCGTTCTGTTTATCTCTATGTTTTGGATACATAATTAAGATGTTCTTAAGAACTAAGACGTGGACTAATGCAAAAGGTTATGACATATGCAACTGAAAAAAGATGCACTTGAGTTGTGTGTTGCACACGTGTTTAGAAGAATTCCGTGTAAAGTGCGTAATTTTTGTAGCTGATCTATGGCGAACTAAACCATTAATTTTGGATTGTCATTGCAGCTTGAAGAAGGGGAAGATTTCCTCGACGTGCTTAATCCATGCACGAAAAAGGAGACAGCAGCCATTGGAGATGCCAACATGAGGAAACTCAAGCGCGGAGAGATACTGCAGCTTGAGAGGAAAGGGTACTTCCGATGTGATGTACCCTACCTCAGGCCTTCAAAGCCTATCGTTCTGTTTGCGATTCCAGATGGCCGACAGCAAACCAGTTGAAGTAAAACAAAAAACAAAAAATCCATTTCCATTCTACTCACTTTAAAGAACTTCATTTTCAAGTATACTACTAATTAACGTTGTTGTTTAAAACCTTCTACTTAAATAACATATTTCTGAATTATAAACTTTTGTATCAGTAGCTTTTGAGCTTTCGTTGCACTTTTTTTGCCCCTGTTCATCTGTTCTAGTTTGTTGTTGTTTTTTTTTTATTTATTTTATTTTATTTTATTTTTATAACAATGTATTGTACATCTGTGCGGACTTAAGGGTTGATACGAATGTACTAACTAGGACAATAGCTAGCTCTATCTATCACTTTTCTATTGTTGATATCGATCTAATAGTTTGTTAAGGGTTATAGAAGAAGATTTCAAAGACTCAACGAGGCTAGGTTATTCCTAATTTATTTGTACATGAAAATATCATATACCATTTGGACCCTCACACGATTTCTTTCTCGGATCTACTTGATCTATGGTGGTGCTGTAGCAATCTCTGCTGCGGCATATTCTACTCCGGCAACATCCATTTGGCGGCGGCGGCGGAGGCATAAAACTAGAGTTGGGGATTTGGCTTTCAGAGAGGAGAACTAGTGAGGGGGAGGATGAGATAAGGGTAAAATTGTAAATGGAGAAATAATTAATATGCTCTTTATTTTTAATGTTTTAAAATGTTTATTTTTAAAGCTTTAAAATATATTTTCCTTTGTTTCATAAGTTTGAACTACTTCTCAAAATTTTTTTACTACAGTATTTTCTCATAAAATTTAAATTTATGTTTTAAGTTTTTATGTTTAAACCTATAAACTAAATGGGCTCATTATCTACTTCAAATGGTTTAACAAGAAATGCTATATGGGTATAATTTCCGTAAAAATGTCTAGCTGAAAAAAATATACAAATGCTACATAAGGAAACGCAAAAATATTCATATTGTCTTCAATCAAGGCCAAAGGTGTATGTATCTAATAAAATTAATTTCAATAAAATAATCGGATGAAAATTAGAAAATTGTGTTAAATTAATCATCATCTATATTAATTTGATTATCCATAAAATTTGTCTACTTTTTACCCACAAAAAAAAAAAAAAAAGAATAAAACGTGACAAGATGAGAATCACCATTATTAAATGAAAAAAGCATAATATTTGAATTTGAAATAGTTGTCGTCCCGCCACTATTTAACGTGCATAATAGTTTTAGAAAATAGTATGGAATTTGTGTGTAAATTTTAATTCAAAAATACCGAAGTAGATGTATAAATATTGTACATTGCATGTCAAGTTAGTTGCTAACTAGGATCCAAACAGAGGTAAATCGAAGGAGTGCATTTCGAAGTCTTGTGGAAGAAGAGAGAAAAAGGAGTGTCCCTTTCAAAGAAGAAAAAGCCCTCAAGCCCGCAATGCCTTGTGGAAGAAGAGAGAAAAAAGAGTCTTCCAAGGTCGTCTTAGGCGTACTGTGTCCAATTTCTCTACTAATAACCATCTTAGCTGATCATCTCAAAATTTCTTTTTAAACGTCATACCTTGAGAGAGTTGGTTCTTTTATGGATTCTAAGCTGGAAAATTTCAGAAAACTCCTGGATCAAAGATTTGTGAGCAACATCAATCAGCTCGCGATCATTCAGATGACGTACATTTGCTCCTCCACATTCTATGATCGGCTGAGACTCTTCAAGAAGCCCTTTGATACTTCCGACTTGCCCGTCTCGTATCCCACATGGGACTATACGCTCAAAAGGGGTTAAATCCGTCGTGACATTCAGCGCCAGGCCGTGATATGTTATCCACTGAGTTACCCTGATCCCAATTGCAGCCAATTTCTGGTTGCCTGAGGAAATAAAATAAACAAATAAAAGTTGTTGACAAAAGGAAAGTCCAAATTATAAATAAATGATGTTGACACAAGGAAAGTCGAAATTAAGCTGTTAATGCAAACTTTCTAGACCGATTTTTTTGAAACAACAGAATAACACGAGGGTACAATGGTAAAGTATGATGTGGAAAAGGTCGTTTGCTTTGAGGAAAAAAAAAAAAGAAGAAGAAGAACTTCAAGAGGGGGGGGGGAAAGAAAGAAAGAGTTTAAGCTGCCAATCCATGACCACGTCCCATTTAACAATAGTTATGATTTGCAGCATCCAAGTGTCCACTTTTATTTTTAGTTTTTTTATTTTATCATAAAAAGAACTTTGAGATCAATAATGAAAATCAATGTCCCATACATGAGATTCCGTTAGGCGGCTTGGGATTGGAAAGACCATTTGGGCTTGCTCAAAAGTTAAATTATTGCATAACAACTTAAAGTCTCAAGTGACTATGATTTGTTAGTTTATTGCGAGTGTTGTGGGTGGTGTGGGGCGCGGGTGCGGGTGGTGGGAGGTGGTTGGTGGGGCTGTGGTGGTGCCAGGGGGAAAGAGGGACGAGCACATCATTAATGGTTAGCAAAAAGTGTGAGAACAAGACATATCCTACAAAGTATACAAACTTCAGTAGGAGAAACGAGGAAGTAGCATACCGACCCAGACTCCAGTTAAACCATCAAGTCGAGAAGCCTTGATTGAAAATGTTTTATCAAGAACACGGATGACCACCTCCTCCAGTGCCCTGAGGTACCAATGAAGATCCATCTTGTGATTCCGAAGATTTATAATTGGGTACATAACAAGCTACATTTACAGCACAAACAAAAGAAAGTGACTCATCTATCAAATATATCTGTGACAAATCACCCATGGTAAACAATTCACTTCCATGCTTAACCTGTTAACCAATTAGCTTCGAGGCTTTTACCACTCAAACAGATGCGAACTACGAATCTTTTACCAATTGCCATACGTCATATTGGTCCATGTGTTTGCTTTTAGCAGCCAATTTTCACATTTCAGATTTTATTTTAACAATGAAGATTGTAAAATGAGTTTCACATGGAAACATGATTCCCAACAATAGCATTAATAGATTTATATTTTGATCACTTTAGAAGACATCATCAAGCACAATCTAAAGCATAAATACATAAAACTCAATAAAAATACAGTCAAAATGCTAAACATTTACCTGGCCAGGACCATGATATGTCACTTCACCGCCACGTTCCGTTCTATACACTTTGTACGGAGTATCTTCCGGGTCAAAATTAAGGAACTCGTCAGAACTGCCTGTACCCATTGTATAAACAGGGTCATGCTGGAGAACGATCAGAGTGTCAGGACAATCTTCATTCCTTTCAATCAAAGCCTTTTTCTCATTCACAAAGCTCTTTTGCCAAGACCATGCCTTTCCATATGGCACTAGCTCGTTGTACAAATCAAAGCAATCACACCTGCAAGACTTTAGGGATAAATTGGTGAGTTTCATGCAGATAGAACTTAGACCTTGTTCTTTTCACAACTCAAGTTCTTTTGCTACAGTGTTTTCTCTCACAAAAATTCAAATTCAACTTTATTGCTACAATGTTTTCTCTCACATAAAAAGTTTTGAGTTGTGACTTGAGGTGTGAAAAGAACACACCCTTAGGTGCTTTGTTAAAGCGCGTGACAGAAAAAACTTACACTTTCCTTGGTGCAGAAGATAGAGAAGTGGCTTCTAGAGTCTTGAAGTCTGAAAATCTATTCAAACTAGACAGAACCTTCACAGGGAGGGAGTGGAATGGATGTGCCTTTGTTAACCCCTTGTGGTTTGGACACGGTATTGAGCTGGTGACAAAGTGATTCACAGCGAGAAGCATATTTCAATGTTTCTGTAATTTTTTTTGGGGAAAAAAACATTAGAGCCACCCTTCGTTTTCAGTATTTCTTCCTTTCTAATACAGAAAAAGGACTGTGTTTATTTACTCTAATATTTGCACTCTCTTCTTCTCCTCTATTTTTATTCATCTGTTTAGGTTCAGTTGATGATTAATGAACATATACTATTCATGAAATAATTAAATGGAATAGAAATGAGGAGAACAACAGATAAGGACCAAATCAAATTAGCCAATCTAAATGAAATTAAGGAGACGGAAAAGACAAAACAAAATTCTTTAAGTAGAAACTGGTCAAGAAAGACTAAGCTTAATCCGATACAAGGCCACTTAATCATCACTACAATTCTCTTTTCAAAAATTAGACGCCTGACATTTGCAGTAAATAGAGGACAAAACAAGAGAAGTCCATACCGCTTCCAGTAAATGTCAAAAGAAAAGTAACAAAAACAAAAACTATTAACAAGAAACAGTATCTATACTTTTCCGTTGATTTCCTTTTTTTATATATAAGAAAGGAACTTCCATTAATAATGAAAAAGAAGTACACCAGAGGACAAGAGGTCCTCACACCAACAAACAAAAAAAGGGAAAATAAAAATAGCAAGAAAAGCAAGCTGCTAGAAAGAAAACATAGCTATAACGATATGGAATCCCATCCCCTTAAAGAGTTCAGAGAATGAAAAAGCCTCAAATTCTTTATCTTGCAAAGTCCACAAAGCAGTCCCAGTAAACTATGCAATCCCAGACACCTCCAACATCTAGTTGAATGGGGAACCAAAAAAAGCTTCTACAAACTTTTCAAAGATCTGACTCAATGTACAGCCAATAATTCAAAAGATTAAGCACAATAATTCAATAAGAATCCAAAAAGAAACCCATAGAACATCCGATTCGATGTACAGCCAATAATTCATAAGGTTAAGCACAATAAAAACCCCAGAAACAGAAAAAAAAAAAAAAAAAAAAAAAATACAACAATTGCAATAATCACATGAACATGTAATATCGACTAAAAAATTTGGAAATCTTTGAATGTCCAGAAGCAAGAGAAGGGACGGACCCAAAACCAAAGGAATCAAAACAAATTTAAATTTGACAAATTAAGAGAAGTAGAAACCCCCCAAAAAAAAAAAAAAAAAAACAAAACAAAACAAAAAAAAAAAAAAACAAAAAAAAAAAAAAAACCTTATGTTGTAACTTAATAATAAATTTCCAAGTTAAAACCTCCTCTGGTTGAGTTTTGCTGACTACCTGAAGCAAGACATCACTGCCCTGCCCTTTTATTAATCTCTAAAGGAAGATATCGACCTAAATGCTTCAAAATAAGTTACCTTTTTTCTTGCACCTTAAGTTCGGCTAACCCACGTTGTTTATTGGTCGGTCCTCGCAAATGTTTTACCTCATGAAATTGTTGAAGTTAATTGTGTTCTCCTTTCTCAAGCAAGTTTTTCTTAATTTGCAGATAATTAGAGCAAGCACTAACAGACAACCACCATGAAAGCCAAACAGACAATAAAGTACACAAAAAAGAAAAGGGTGTAAATGGAGAATCGCATTAAACCAAGATCTTATAATATCTACAAGTATTAACACATCTATGAAGCATCAATACAAGTATCAAAGTCTTCTAAAAGGAAGCAGTAAGGGATAATTCGTAAATGTTGCTTATATCCAAAAAGCACTGAACTCATAACACATATCTTTCACATGACGATGACATGTCAATTGGATCATCACTCATCTAATCTGTCTAGAATTTCCGACTGCTCGCTATTTGCCAATAAAAAAACATTCAGTAAACTCTATGCAGAATTTACTACTAGAACAAAGCACAACCTCAAAAAGAGAAGTCAATGATATCCTATTATCCATTTGGCTCAACGAAGGCATCCCTTTTCTCAAAACACACTAGATGTGAAATTTGTACACCGCTGAACTAACTTTATGTTATTAACCCCTCTTAGTTTTAGCTGATGCCTTCCCTCTTCATCAATTCAGGTATATAATACTTGTACCACCGTATTCAGAATATCATCGTCCAAGTGTAACAGAATTTGATTAGAATTAAATCCAAACTGCTAAAGCGTCCGAGAAAAAAAAAAAAAATCACTTTGACAATCGTGTTAGTTTATACTTCAAAGGAGTACGGTGATGTTTTTCTATATATTTTTCTCTTAATATAAAAATTTAAAATACAAATCATAATTATTCTCAGTCTATGTAATACAAAATGTTTTCGTTTTTTTTTTTTCTAGTTTTTCTTATTTACCAAAGAAGTCACAGACCTACATTTTTAAGTTCCAAGCTTCTAAATAATCACCTACGAGGTTCATTGCTTACAAAATTAATTTGTCTATCAACTCTTTCGAGGGTTCCCCATAAGAGGTCAAAAAATTCCCAATCATCTACATAATATCGTAAACCATGGTTTCGAATTCCCAACCTATCTCCATAACAACGCAAGAAACCTTAACATAAAACCTTTGAACACGTAATTGTGCATAAACACAATTCCTAATTTACAATCCTCAATTTTTGCCCCCAAAAACAAAAAACCCAACAGAGATGGAAAAGTTTACCTCCCAACGTAATCCCTAAAGATCTCCCGGGTCCTCGCTTTCTGACGAAGCTTCTGCGCTCAATCTCCTTGGTCTTGCACTGTAACGTGACCACCGTCGCCGTCAGATCGCGAAACTTACCGTCGCCGCCAGCGATTACTCGGAGTTGTCGGAGTTAGGAGGTGGCTCTAGAGTGTGTCAAAGCGTCTTTTTTTTTTCCCAGAAAGATGTGAAAGCGGTTTTTGGATATTTTGCATCTAAAAAAGGTTACAAGATATTAAAAATGATTTTTTAAAACATAGGAAATCAAATTAAAATGAGCAAAATGCAAAAAATTAAACTAAATTATGTAGGGCATTTAATTCGTTAATTTAAATTTTTAATTTAAATTGAGATATAATTTTATGTAAAAAAATTTATTTTAATAAAAAAATTAGATGTGATTATTTTTTAGAGTTTTTTACTGTAATAAAATTTAAATTATAAATTCGAATCGATAAAATGAACAAAGCCGTAAAAACACAAGATACTAATATGATTTTCCCACTTAAGTTTAGTATGGTATTGCTTTTTCTCCTAAAATTAATTTCTGCTTATAGCAGAAGTTGATTTTAGTGTTTGATAAATCTACTCAAAAGTGCTTTGTAAAGAATTTTTCAACAATTTACATTCAAAATCAGAAGCAGCATAAAGACAACTTTAGCTTTTAGATTATGTAAGAATCAGCATAGTACAATTAATGAACCTTTTATAATATCAATAATACCCTAAATGAAATTTAAAATTTATAACATTCCCAAACTAAAATGCAAACTCGTAAAATAATATAATAGTTATATTATAATAAATAATATCATAATTATATTAATAACTCTAATATTATTATTTTATCATATGATATGATATCATAAATATTATAATTATTTTAATAATATAATATTATAATTATATATTATAATTATAATATGATATTATAATTATAATATGATATTGTAATTCTTATTTTATAATATATTATATATTATATTGCATTGATATAATTATATTTATTATATTAATAATATTACAATAATATTATTATATTATATTATATTGATATAATTATATTTATTATTATAATAATAATATAATAATTAATATAATTAAATAATAATATAATCTAATAATTCTAATATTATTATATATTATAATGTATTATACATGGTTATATAATATATTAATTATAATATATTTGTTTAATATAATATAATAATGATTATATAATATAAAATATTATATTATAATATAATGTAGTTGTAATTTTTAATTATATTATAATTAAAATATTAATATTTCTTATGTAATATTATAATATGTGTTTATAAAATTGGAATTATATTAACTATTTTAATAATATTATTATATTCTATATTATAGTTATATAATTGTTATTTAATAATAGTTTTATTGTATTATATTAAATATAATAATAAATATACATTATATTGTAATTATATATATATATATTATATTATAGTATAATATAATATAATCGTAATTTTTAACTATTCACAGCAATTTAACCTCATAATTTATCAAACGCTATTACACTGATTTTAGAACCAACACAACTATTATAATTATAACTCACCAACCACTCAGATGCTTTTTGTAGCAGCTGTTTCTTCCTTCAGCACAACTAAAAGTATTTTTTCTAAAATTTACAGTACTACCAAATTAAGTCTTACTAATATATCTAATTAAGAAACTCGCGCATTATATCTATTGAATTTTTTTAGATACTATTCCATTCACACGTATTATTAAATTGTAAATAAAATTTTTATAACGTATAGGACAAAAAATGGAAGAAAAATGATACTTATTCAAAATAGTATGCATTTTAATTTTAAAGGTTCGTTCTTTTATATTATTTGAGTTATGACTTGAGTTGTATACGTGGGAGAAAATCACTGTAGTAAAAAAGTTAAATTTAAATTTTTATGAGAAAAAATAATATAATAATATGATTTGAGTTATGACTTGAGTCATAAAATGAACATATCATAAGTGTTAGTTTGCATGTCTTAGGGCCAATTTGGTATTACTTTTAGAGGTTGTTTTATATTTTTTTAAGAAGTTACAGTAACTCAGGGTATTTGGCAAAATCTATTTTTGTCCAGTAACTTTTAAAAATTGCTGCTCCACAGCAGAATTTTAGAAGCAGGTCCAAAGTTATTTTTTCACAACTACTTCTACTGTCATTGTCTATTTAGATGCTTATTTGAAAATTAAAAATCTTTAATAAATATCTTATGCTACATTTAATAATATATTTTTATTATAATGTTGCAAGTTTAAAAAATAATTTACCTTCAATTGTTTACGTTATTTAATTTCTTTATAGATATATAATTTATTTATGTGAATAAAACCAATTTATTTTTTAGAGATATTTTAATTAATAAAATGAAATTATAATTTTTTAATATTTTGTTGTATAAATATTATGAATATTGACTATTTTTATATAAATAAAATTAATTATAAGTATGTGCGTTTCATTATACATATTCACAGTAATTTTGTACATAATTTACCAAACATTAAATTTATGTTTTTAGTATTC
Source organism: Morus alba (assembly GCA_012066045.3). Taxonomy (NCBI): domain Eukaryota; kingdom Viridiplantae; phylum Streptophyta; class Magnoliopsida; order Rosales; family Moraceae; genus Morus; species Morus alba. The sequence continues at coordinate 16,148,052 of CP050234.2, forward strand.
ACAGTAATTTAAAAAAAAAAAATACTAAACACCTACATGTTTTGGGTCACAATAACATCTAACTAACAGTACAATAACAATATAAATTTTTAACAACATAGCAATATTAAACTGGTCTTTAATGATAATTGTACAAATGATGCCACCAAAATATATAGAGTTTGAAGCTCGCATAGCCAATTTTTTTTAAAAAAAGTATGAGCTAATAATTTAAGTCAAAAGGTTACATTCAATCACGGAAATACATGAAACATTAAAATTTAAGATAATAAAATAAATAAATAAATAAAGGACCTGAAACTTGAAAGAGTAAGCACCTGAAAATTACTATTTTGGACAACCACATAATGAACCGTAACCATTTATTCACTGTTTCATAGAACAAAAGAAAACATAAAAGGCTTTGTTCATTTCACTGAGTTGAGTTTTTAATTTTAATTTTACTTTAAGTTAATACTCTCATAAAAAGTTACATTTAACTTTTTCTGCTATAAATTAAAGCTCTCATATAAAATCACATCTAAAAAGTTTTGAACAAAACAAAAAAAATATAGAAGAAATAGAGGACAACAAGAAGCGCCAAAATAATGCGTGAAGGACTACAAAAAATTAATAGGATAGCTCTCGCCCACTATTTTATATATTTAAGAAACGTTTGGTTTATGAATTAGTAGAATCATAATATTAGAATCATTTTCGATTTACGTGTATTTTTTGTGAGAGAAAATACTGTAGTGGGCCATGAACCATGATTCAAATTATGGTTTAAATTCTCTAACTAAACGTTTCTTTAGTATTTGGATTTAGGATTAGAATTTAATATTAAGATAATAATAGAATTTAGGATTAAAATTAGGATTAAGATTTAAGCTTTAGGATTAAAATGTGTATACCTCCTATATTTAACTACAAAATAATAAGCAATTACCAAAAGAAAAAGAAAAAGAAAAAAATTAGATCTATAGTATTGTTGTGTAAGGAACTCAATACAAATTAGTTAGAAAATAGTTTAATTAACATTTTAAAAAATCACCCACACAATTACATTAATATGTAATAGGATAGAGGATGAATAATATATATAAAAATGAAAAGGAACGAAGAAAAAAAGGAAAAAAAAAAAAAAAAAAAAAAAAAGAAGCACGGAATACGATGCGTTTTTGACGACTATGGGAAGAATAGTAGAGCCAATATACGCTCTTTTATATATTTAGAATTAGGATTAGGATGTTGATGTAAATTTTCTCTAAACAAAAAGTTTTAAGTTGTGTTTAGAATTGATCTTATTTTTATTTTTTATGTTTTTTAAGAAAAAATAAAAATATTTTTAAAATAACGTTTGATGCAATAAAAAAATGATTTTTTGGTTTAATATAAAATGAGAGAAAAATGAAAAATGATTTTTAATCGTTTTTTATTTTTTGTTTTCATTTTCTCCCTCTTGAGTAGAGAGAGAAAGAGAGACATTAATGTATTTTGTTTACACTGAAAATAATCTCTTGATAAAACTACTAAACGTATTTTAAAAAATGATTTATGTATGAAATTGAAAACGTTTTCTTTTTCCTTTTCATATAAAAAATAAAATCATTTTAAAACGAGTTACAAATGCACTCTTAGTTTATTTTATTGATATATTATTCTCTTGAAAGTTAGATATGCATTCATGTTCTCATCAAAAGGTGAATTTTGATTCAACATTATGAAGACATAAATAAATACAACATATTAAGAAAATACATACATTTTGGTCGGCAAATCAAATAAAAAATTAAGTAGTACACATGAATATAATAGTGAAAATTCACATATAAAAGATAAAGATCATTATTTTTAAATTATGTCAAGTGTAAACATTGTGTCTAAAATTGTTAATTTAATAATGTTATTAACTATTAAATTTTAATTACAATTTATTTTAATATTTAGAGTCTGTTTAGTTCCTAAATTCACTTCCTGATTTGAATCATGATTCGTGGTTTACTATAATATTTTTTTTTATAAAAAATACATATAAATAAAAAATAATTTAAATTATATAATTTAAATTTATGAATTAAACGGTCCCTTAGAGTGCATCTTGTTAAAGTTAGTAGTTTAGGGTTTAATTGTTAAAAGCGAATAATTTGAAGTAGAAGCGTGTAATTTACATTCAAATAAAAAAAAAAGCAGCGTTCAATTTATTCAAATTTTACACTCAAAGATAGAGGTCACGTGGAAAATGCACGTGCGCATCGTCATGAGTCACGACTCACGTCGATGTTAGTTAAGTGCCAGTAGAGAGGAGAGCAATGCACCGGGAAAGAGAGAACAAAAAAAAAAAAAAAAAAAAAAAAAAAAATCAAAACAAGAGAGAGAAAAAGGAGGAGAGAGAGAAAGGGCGTGGAAACCCTCCCTCGCAATTCCCAAACCCAAACCCTTTCACATTTGGCGCCCAATTCTCTGCGATCTCACCACCAATCCCAATCCCAATCCCAATCCCAATCCCAATCCAAGCTCCATTCATTCTCCCGATCGGATTCCACCATGACTCAGCCTCCGCCACCTCCGGCAGTTCCGCCGGGCCCTCCTCCTCTTCCGGGATCCGTCGCGGCAGGCGGCGGCGGAGGCGTTCAGGTGCGGTGCGCCGGATGCCGCTCGATCCTGACGGTGGCGGCGGGTGTTACGGAGTTCGTCTGCCCCACCTGCAAATTGCCCCAAATGCTGCCGCCGGAGCTCATGGGTAGGGCCCACCACCACCAGCAGCCGAAACCCCTGTCCATCGCTCCTCCTCTTCCGCCGCCTCTGCCTCTTCCTCCCGCTCCTGCGCCTTCGGTTCCTCCGCCGCCTTCCCACGTGCCGGCGCACGGCATCGATCCGACGAAGATCCAGCTTCCTTGCGCCAACTGCAAGGCCATCCTCAACGTCCCCCACGGCCTCACCAGGTTCAATTGCCCGCAATGCTCCGTTGATCTCGCCGTCGACGTCTCCAAGCTCAAGCACTTCTATCCTCCTCCGCTACCACTTCCGCTTCCGCCTCCTCCGCCTCCCGAGGAGGTCAACGAGGTTCGTTCAATTTCTAATTCATTTTTCCTTTTTCGGTCTTTGTACGCCAATTATGCAATCTCTAGGGATTTCAGTTTCTATTAGCGAACAATTCAATCGGCTCTTTTAGGAGGCTTGTTTTGTAGGGGAACGAGAAAAAAATTGTATAATCTAGGTGATGACCTCTCTCTTATTGGGTTTTGTACGGAATTATGGAGTCTGTGGTGTTCAATCAATTTTATAAGGATATATTTTAGGCTCAGTTTGGGATTATTGTGCTTTTGAAAGACAAATATATTCTACTTTTAGTAAAAAGGTTTGAGTGTTTCAATGTAGATTTATTTTTTGTAATCATAGATGGAACAAGTGTCCAAATTCAAATAGCGGATAATATATATGGACATTTTATTTTAAGAACTTCACCGTTAAGGACTTTGTAAAGTATGCTATGAATGTATTTCAGGCTTTGTTCAATAAGTTTTGTTAATCACATTACGAGCACTTGCTATTGTAGATAAGTAGGTACTCTTACTCAAAATTATAGTCATATAGAATAGGAACTAGAAGGAAGGTCAGAAAAAAAAAGAAAAGAGGTGGGGCCTTTTCATCTGTCGCCGCAAAAGCTGGGCCCTTCAGCTGCATTGTAGAACATTCGACTTCCTTAGCTTTACGCATCTAAATTACAAGAAGTGAATGATTGAATATGGGGATTTGTTTCTGAATCGCCTGATTTTGGCTTAACTATTATAAGTGTGCGCCAGCCATATCTCTGTTGAAATTAAGGCAAAATGAACTAATTCTATGCTTGGCCTTGGTACTCATAGAACTGCCAACCCACTGTCTAAGGCCATACAAGATGAATTTAAGCTTATAAAACTGTCAGCCATGATATCCTTGTAGTACCTTTCAAGTTTGAGTGAAGCTGAGGAGCTGAGAAGTAGAAGTAGAAGTGCATTAATAATGTTTTTTTATTTTTTATTGAAATGGTCCTCAACATTGACAATACCAAACATCTCCATAAAACCTTGGCCCTCATGTTGGAGCTGAAACCCACCATGTTGTCCACCATTAGTGACCCTAGAATGGGCAGAAATACTGTTTTTGCATAGTTCACTTTCCATCCCCTTCAGGCTCTTTAACTTGGATCTTATTACTACTACTATTTATATCATTAATGCCAAACATGATGTTAAGAATATGGGAAAAGAAGATTGGACTCGGGCTGTAATTGTGCAAAATATAGTATTGTGAAATATGAGAGAATGAATATGAATTCTCATTGATTGAATGAATAAATTTACAGAGCATTAGAAGACTATATAAGAATACACGCCCAGACTAGAAAGGAAATAATCTATGCCTATTAATCCCATGATTCCAGGGATATCAAGAAAAATATTCTACACACTAATTTAGTCATAGTAATCAGGAAACTAATTACAATTTACAGCTGTATTTTCCCACACTCCTTATCAAGCTAGAGAATAGGTGTCTTCCATTCTCAGCTTGGAAATAATCTCATGAAAGGTTGTACTATTGAGTCCCTTAGTTAAGACGTCTGTCAGTTGATTCCTCGAAGATATGTATGGTGTGCAGATCAGACCACTTTCCAATTTTTCCTTGATGAAGTGTCGGTCTATCTCAATGTGTTATGTTCTGTCGTGCTGAACATGATTATGAGTTGTATTTCAATTACTTGTTTGATGACAAAAAACTAATCAGGAAACTAATTACAAAAAACTAATCAGGAAACTAATTACAATTTACAACTGTATTTTCCCACATATAGCTTCTATGCAGCGTTGCCTAAGTACTTCTTTGATTTTAACTTGGTAGCTTAATGACTTAATTGTCCAAAGCTAATAGGGATATAAGGCCCGGGATGTAATAATTGATAAGGAGGATATGCGTGATGGCTTAATGTCTGGCATCAAATAAAGGTCTGGATTGAAGTCAACACACTAAATGCTTTTGTTTTGAAGAAGTATCTTTTCTTTCGTGCTTACTCATGGAAAATTGATCCTAAAATCCTCTCTAATAAAGTAATAAATGAAACAATGTTTACCTTTTCGGATGATCAATGTTTTAAATCATCTTAGAATTTCTTATTTCTTTTTTTATTTCATTATTTTATTTTGAGCTTTTGTACAGATTATGCATAGTTGTTATTTCAAAGAGAGAGTAAATAGTCACGTCATTGGATACATTCCTTTAGTTGATTAGATGTTATGCCACTGAAAAATCTCTAACTTTTGATATTTGTAAATATACATCTGTTTCGATATGTTTTGAAGTTTTGGTTAATCTCCTTTTCGAATAGTTTTCTAGACTGCTATTACCTTGCTTTTTCCCCCCCTCCCTTTTACTTGTTAATTTGTCAGGTAGCCATTGAAGTGGAGCGGGAAGAAGATGAAGGAGGAATGGCGGGAGAAACATTTACAGACTACGTGAGTATCTTATTCTTGAGCCTTTCTGATTGAAGGCTTTTTTTTTGCTTGTTTTTGTTTTATTTTGTTTTTTGTTTGTTTCTTTTTTTTTTTAAATGAGGATTTTTCTTTTTACTTTCATGTTTGTACTTGTTAGTTGAAACTCTGGAACGGGCATGTTGAATAAGTTTATGTGGATATGATTTCATGCAGCGCCCTCCAAAACTATCTATAGGACCTCCCCATCCAGATCCTGTTGTGGAGACATCTTCCTTGGCTGCTGTACAGCCACCCGAGCCTACTTATGATCTGGAAATCGGAGATGAATTGGAAATATCCAAGGCTTTATCTTGTTTGCAGATTGAGACATTGGTTTATGCTTGTCAGGTTGCTGCTAATGCCGAACATAAGGTTAACAAGTTCGTATCTGGTTTTATGGAATGATTTAGTTTGTTTCCATGACAGAGACACCTCCAGCGACTACCTAGTGCTGCTAGGGCAGGATTCTTTATTGGAGATGGAGCAGGTGTGGGTAAAGGTCGAACAATTGCAGGGTTAATTTGGGAAAATTGGTATCATGGGAGGAGAAAAGCGTTGTAAGTTTTAAGTTGCAACCTCTTTTTCTTTTTTTAATTTCTCTTTCTTAAAATGTATGAGATTTCATTTTTTTCCCATTCAAAATTCTAGACTATGCACACCATCTGGCTTGAATTCACGTTTTCTAACTCCTCTTGTATATTTTTTCTCTCTGTTTCTATTGACTTGGCATAGGTGGATTTCTGTTGGTTCAGACTTGAAGTTTGATGCAAGAAGAGACTTGGATGACGTGGGTGCTACATGTGTTGAAGGTAAAAACTTCATTTTTGATCACCTAGACATATATTTTTATGTGAAATTTATTTGGTTTTCAATTTTTCTGTCAAAAAAGGTTAATTGGATTATGGTAATTTAGAATATTTCTTATAAAGGCTTAGGCCCATAACCATTTAGTTCGCAGATTCAAATTGGGGTGATTTGAACAATACAATTTGAAAAGTGTTGTTCAAATTGCAATCTGAATTGGTGTTTGGATGTGCATACAGACTATCAATTTGAACAAGAAAGAAAATCTAAATATGTGTTTGGATAGATATTGAAAACATTCATTTGAAAATTGAATGGTTTTATAACAAATTTAACAAAACCTTAATGCCCGTGATAGATTAATAGGGTATAAAGATAAGGTTTTTCCTCCTCTCTTTGCTTTGAACACATCGAAAGAAAAAGTGTCTTAATCAGGGATGAAACAAAGTAGTAATGACATTTTGAAGCTTTGAGTTCTATAAAGTAGAAGAGAGAGAAAAAGAGATTCTTTTGAGTTGAAATGGTTTGAATTTAGAGGGGGTGGGGGTTTGCTTGGACTTTGAGTTGGGGGAATTCATCCGAATTGGAATTCAAATTCGAGTCCAAACAAAGAGCAATTTGCGCCAAAAAATAACTCGGAGAGTTTTTTTTTTTTTTTTTTTTGAGATGTTAAGACAAATATGCCCTTAGTTTTTCAACTTAGTTTTTGAAGTTGTAAAGTTTTCATTTTTTAATGAAACTAGTATTTAGCGCGCGCATCATTTGAAATAATGGTTATATAATTTTTTTTTAAAGAGAAAGAAATGAAAAAAAGGGACATAAACGAAAGAAACGAAGGCAAAAGCGGGAAAAGATCTGAAGTGAAAGACATGAAAAAAATTTAACAAACATTCATGAAAAATTGATTTTTAGAACAATTTATAAACAAAAAACAAAGATTAAACAATTTGTAAACAATTTATAGAGGATTTGTTTTTTTTTTTTTTTAATAAGTTAACAATTTCTTTTGCTTTCATTTTATAACAATTTATTTATTTATTTTTTAGCGAATGCTATGTTGACACGTGCTCCACTTATTTTGTTGTGGTTTAAATTAATCATATTTTGTTTTGTTTAATTTTTTTAATTTAATAAGTTGTGTTTTTATTTTAATTTAGGGTCCGTTTGGTATCTAGATTCGCTCCCTGATTCGAATCATGATTCATGGTTAGCTACAGTATTTTCTCTCATAAAAAATACACTTAAATCGAAAATGGTTCTAATCACATGGTTTGAATCCATGAACCAAACAGACCCTTAGTGTATTTTTGTTAAATTTTGTTTTTATATGAATTACTTATAGCATTTTTATCTAAGTAACATCGGAAACTTGGTGTCAAAACGGTGTTAAAATAGATAAAATTGGACTACAAAGCACTCCATAATGGCGGACCCTAGTACCAAAGAGGCTCCCGTACTATGACAGGCTCGGGGGAAAGCTCAATCCCCTATGGACGCGGCCTTACCCCCCCGAAGGAGAGGCCTTACTCCATAATAAGCAAATAAATATAATAAATAACAATTAGAAAATAAATACATTTTATTTTTATCCGAATTATTTATAGCATTTTTATCTGAGTAGTACCAGAAATTTGGTGCAAAACGGTGTTAAAATGGTCAAAATCGGACTATGAATCACTATAAAATAAATAAATAAATAAAAATAATAATTTAAAGATGAAATCGGTATTTTTTTAGGCCGTCGGATCACAAAGATCAATGGCCAAGATTGGCGCGCCAAATTTTTTTCTCCACCCAAAAAAAAGTAACGAAACGTTTCGTTACAAACCCCAAAAAAACCCATTTATTCTTTGTTATGTTGTATAGATATAGAGGACGTTTGGTTTATGTATTTAGAATCATGATTCAAAACTATTCTCATTTTACGTGTATTTTTTGTGAGAGAAAACACTGTAGAGAACTATGAATCATGATTCAGAATCAAGGACGAATATAGGAAACAAACATCATTTTCTTAGTTTTCTGTCCAAATCCAAAAAAAAAAAAAGGAAAAAAATGGTGGAAGCAGAAGATTGAAGTACTATGGTAAAGACATTGTATTACTTTTCTGATAAAGTATTTAATCATCTTACCAAGGAAAAGTTCCCTCGGTGTATTATGTGCTCTTAACCATGGATTAATCATCCTAAATTGGCTGGATGTTATCGGAAGATGGATTTTCTTGGGTTTTTCTTCATTCTGTTTTCCTTGTCTATAGTCTTGTCATTATTTTCGTTTTGCCTTGAGGATTCCTCATCCTCTTTCTTAATTGATTATTATCAATGAAAAGGCTTTTCTTATAAAAAACTGTGGACAAATATGTATTTGTTACTGTTGCAGTTCATGCATTAAACAAGCAGCCATATTCTAAGCTTGATTCAAAGTCGGTTGGCATAAGGGAGGGAGTTGTGTTCTTGACGTACAGCAGCCTCATTGCGTCCTCTGAGAGAGGTCGTTCTCGTATGCAGCAGCTTGTTCAGTGGTGTGGACCACACTTTGATGGTCTCGTTATATTTGATGAGGTATTGCATATTCGTAGGTGATGCAGTGGAATGAAATAGAATAAATGATTAAAAACTCTTTTAAGGAGTTAAGATAGAAAATACTCTAAAATAGCTGACTTTTGTAGTAGTAAATAAAAATTGGACTGAATTACAAAAGTAGGCCTATTTATATGCTGGAAAATCCTACTCTTTTTAGGAATCCTAATCCAAGTTTAAAAAAAAACCCCTATATATAAGAATTATAATTATGCTAATTCTGAGGATAAGATAAATATTTTTATTATAAACAACCTGAGAGCAAGATAAAATAAATCCTAATACTAGAAAAACAATCTTAATTTGATCCTTATACAATTCAAACTTGTCCGACATCAATAGGTCTTGCTTTGTATTATATTGTACATCATCATACGTCAATAGGTCTTACCGCATGTTTTCAAGTGACTTTTTAGCTTTTAAAGGTGAACGTAATAATTCCAGGATTTCAATATATTCTTCTTTATTAATGCCGATGATGAAATGGCTTAATTGCAGTGCCATAAAGCCAAAAATCTGGTACCTGAGGCTGGAAGTCAACCAACACGAACTGGCGAAGCGGTTCTTGAAATTCAGGTTTGTCATTTATGCTGAAATTTCAAACATGTATGCCACCTATGTGGGTTTTGTTTTGTGCGTGTATGCTTTTATTTTTTTCTTCTTCAGAAAACAAACGAATAATGTATATGCAACTCTAGAAGAATAGCATTCTTAAGGTGATGGAAGTTGTTGTACAAGATTAATATCTCATGCAAAATCAAACTAAACCTTAAGCTATTGAGTTAAAATTTGTTAAACTAGTTCTCTTTGGACGTTTAACCTATTCGTGCCCAATTACTTTGATGAGGGAGGCTCATTGTGAGGATAAATTCTTGATTGCATGATTTTTTTTTCTCTGTGCGTCACATGGGTGTACCTCCCTCAGTACTTTAGACAGTAGTATACATCTGTTTCAGCAATTACTTTCTGTGCTAAAAATGAGATCTTTACCATGGTTAATTTCCCTTTCCTGTATTGCCACTCCATCCCGACACCAACATATTCATATTACTTGAGCGACACACATGGGTCTTTACCCTGTATAATTGCAACTGCAACCAGTTTTCGTCTTGTCCCCAATTGGGGGATTGTAGGCAATTTGTAATGTGTTGTGGCGGAAAACTGGAAGAAAATAACTTATCTGGGATTGTCTTAACTCTGAATGTTTCATTTGTAATATCACAGGCTCGACTTCCTGAAGCTCGTGTTGTTTACTGCTCAGCAACTGGTGCATCAGAACCACGCAATATGGGTTATATGGTCCGTCTTGGCCTTTGGGGACCTGGAACATCTTTCATTGATTTTCGAGACTTTTTAGGTGCAATTTTTTCTTATCTTACTTGCTTCTTGTTCAAATAATTATGTTATTGTGAAAACAGTATTGGAGAGTAAAAAATAGTAATCTCTCTTCGTTGAATAATAAATGTAGAATTACACTCTCTATTTGTAACCTATTTTAAGAGCTTTGTTCTTGATTTTGGTTTCTTTCCTGTCTTTGGTGGACTTTTTGTCCCTCTCCTTGTATTTGACTTTTTATTAGTATAGGCAGTTTCTTATCAAAAAGGAAAAAAAAAAAATGGAGGTCCTAATAATTCCTATCTTATTCTGATAACTATCCTAATATTCTATAATCTATTATGATAACTAGAATTCAATTTTATTTTTTCAATAATAAAACTTCTTTTCATTGACAAAAGAATCAAATACAAAGTAAAGAGGATGAGGAATCCTCAAAAGCAAAAAGACTAAATACATGTCTTTTTGTCATTTTAGAGCTGGAAATAAATACATGTATTTTGCTCTTTTCTTTCTTCTTTCTTTGAGTTGGAAAGTTATTATTGTTGTAGCTTCTATTTTAGATTTGAGTTTCCATTTTTCTTTTGTTTCCTTTCTGTGTTCTTCTGTTTTGTGCCCGGGTCTATATTTTTTCAAGAAATTGTACACATCCCATTAAAAAAGCAATTATGCCCTCTAAAAGACTTCTGATACAATTCCCGAGTAGATATGCCCTTGAAGGTAATACAGTAGGGATATGAGTTACAGGAGGTTAGTTGATGATGAAATATTGGTTTAAGGAGGTTACTGACAGCAAAGTTTTATTGAAAGAGTAAGAAACAGAACCTTGTTAAGCTTAAAAGACCGATTATACTTGTACATTTTTGTTTGTTTGTTTATATTCCTTTCCAAGACCTCGAACGTTCATATGCCATAAATTTCATTTGAGAGGTTTTGACAAAACTGAATGCCAAGCAAGGTCTGCCTTGGAACGAATTAGATTCCAGTTCTTCTTCGAATCCAAAGATAAATCAAAATAATATTTGCAAGTTGTAAGACAATCTGCCTTATGAAAGGATCTATCTTGAGGCTGCCTTCGGTTTCTCTCTCACCATAATTTTACTCGTGCAGTTGTTTTCATTTCTAGGGTTTCCCTCAATGGCATTTTCTTTTCAGAAGGCTATATGAGGTTATATAGAGATCCGGATGTTGTGAAAGCTGTGATCTTTAATAGGTTTAGTGTCCATTCATTTGCTTCAATCAGTATAACTCATGTTTGACTCGGGCCCTTCATGCGACATTTACCCATTGCAACATATTTTGATTTCATTTGGTAATTTGGTTGCTTAGATGACATCATTACCTTCATCATCACTTTGAATCTTGATGGTTTTAGTGGCTTTCTGTGGTGTATTGTATTAGTGTCTGAATGTGATTTTGTTGGTACTCGTCTGTGTTGTATGTGAAATAGTATGTCAATATGTTTACAAGGGGAAATTGATTTGTGACAATCGCCATTCGTTATTGTTTCTTCTCCTGCTCTTTTTTCTTTTCGTCATCTAATTCCTTCTTTCTCCAGCACGTCAACTTTTATTTTAACTAATTACTTTTGGCGACAAACTTTTGCAGGTGCTCTTGAAAAAGGAGGTGTTGGAGCCCTTGAACTTGTTGCCATGGATATGAAAGCGAGGTTGCAAGGGATAAAATATTCCTTTATATGATATTTTATAATAGGATGTATTGTGATATATCATATCCTTTTCTATTTCAGGGGAATGTACGTATGTCGTACACTTAGCTACAAAGGGTCAGAGTTCGAAGTTGTTGAAGCACCATTAGAACCTGAAATGATGGTAAATTGCACTTATTTGGCCTACTTTGTGTGGGAAAAATTTAAAAATAGATCCCTATTGGAAAAATATTGGTGTGTTAGGACTCTAAGGAGTTCTCTGGAATTGTCTCCAGTTAGAATGATCAAATGTAGAAATTATAGAAGAAATGAACTAGAGAAATGGTTCAGATTACTTTATTGATGAAAAACAACGAAATGCAGGATAAGAGGAGAATTCGAGGACTCATAGCCTCCAGGAATAACTAGACTCAATTTAGGAAATCTCAATGCCTTACTTTCCCCCAGCTAGGCTATTTATTCTCTTTTCTCGTAACTAATTCCTCACCCTCCCTAACTGATCCACTACCCCTTAGACCTCCCCCACATACCAAAACCGAATATCCCAACTGAATTCCTCATCCCCATGCTCAATGTTACCCCAAATTACCAGCCTGCCCCTGTTTGTCTTTCCCTCTTCTAGCGTATACAAACTTAAGAGGCGGGGACCTATCAATACCCCCCCCCCCCCTTCGAGGACAACCTTGTCTCCAAGGTTGAAATCAAGGAATTGGTCCCTCATTACTGCAACCGGTTCCCAAGTGGCATCCGAAGAGGGCATATCGTCCCATTGCACCAGGACTTTAGCCATGCGACGACCCCCCACGGTGATGGTGCATGAATCCAACACAGCGGCTGGCTGGACAAGGAGCTCAAGGTCGCTGGTCAACTGCAGGGAGTGGCTGGCCACGGTAGTGTTGACCGTGAAAGGGCTTTAGCTGGGATACATGATAGAATGTATCTTGGCAGAAGTTGGTACGTCAAGGCGGTAAGCAACCGAACCAATTTTCTCCAACACAACGAAGGGTCCGTAGAAATGCGGACTAAGTTTTTCGTTAACTTTCCGAGCTAGGGACTTCATAAAATATGGCCGAAGCCGCAACAAAACCAAATTGCCAATTGCGAATTCAACCTTCCGACGGTGCTTGTCTGTGAATGTCTTCATATGTTGTTGTGCTAGTCGAAGGTGCTCCTTGAGCACATCCAACACTTGATTGCGCTCTTCTAACTGGGTTGTGACCTCCTGGACAGCGGTCGAGTTGTCCTGGACGCGGTAGAGGGTGGGAGGATCCCTACCATATACTGCTTGAAAAGGGGAGCATTTTATAGACGCATTATAAGAGGTATTGAACCAATACTCAGTCCACGGCAAGAATGACAGCCATAAACGCGGTTTGTTCAAAGCAAAGCAGCGAAGGAACGTCTCTAAACAGCGATTAGTGACCTCCGATTGTCCGTCCGTTTGGGGATGGTAAGCGGTGCTGGGCTGGAGCTTAGTCTCTTGTAACTTGAACAATTCTCACCAAAACAAACTCATGAAGATTGAATCGCGGTCACTCAATCGACCGGGGGAACCCATGTAAACGGACTATCTCTCGCACAAATAAAGAAGCCACTTGTTTAGCCGAATATGGGTGAGCCAAAGGGCAGAAATGCACATACTTGGATTGTCTGTCCACCACCACCAGAATAGTATCCATTCCTTGCGATTTAGGTATTACCCCGATAAAATCAATTGCTATGTCCTCCCAAATTTGTTGGCGTATAAGTAACGGCTGCAATAAACCTGCTAGGGATAGCGCTTCAGACTTGGTTTGCTGACATTTTTCGCACCTAGATACATGGTCTTTGACAGCCTGTTTTATTCCCTTCCAATAAAAATTTGCCGACACCCGTTTGTATGCTCTAAAAAATCCGAATGGCCCCCGATGACCGAACTATGGAACTCCTGGAGGATCCTCGGAACCCACGAGGAAGGCAAAACCAGCCTATCCCTAAACCATAGCAAATCATTGCGAAACGCATGACCTTCGCCTACTAGTTGACCACTGCGGATGCCCAAAATAATGGTGCGACATGCAATGTCCGCCTGTTGGTCCCTTTTGAGGGCCTCTGTGTTGATCGGGTGTGAAACAAAAATGGTCGCTAGTTGGACAGGGGACCCCTCTCCTCTACGCAAGAGTGCATCCGCCACCCGGTTTGGGGCTCCCGGCTTATATTGCACCTCAAAATCATAGTCGAGTAGTTTGGTAATCAAGCGCAATTGTTCAGGAGGCAGGATGCGCTGGTCTAAGAGAAACTTTAGACTCTGCTGATCAGCCCGGATAATAAAGTGCCACCCTAAGAGATAATGCCGCCATTTCTGGATGGCTAGAACTATGGCGAGCAGTTCTTGTTCGTAAACTAATTTCAAACGAAAAGGAGAGAGTCTTGCTAATATAAGCAATTGGACGTCCTTCTTGCATTAATATCGCGCCAACACCGCTGCCCGAGGCATCTGTCTCCAGGATGAACACCTTGGTGAAATCCGGCATGGCCAATATGGGTAACTTGGTCATTGCCCGCTTCAAATGTAGAAAGGCAGCCTCCTCCGTGGAAGTCTAGTTAAAAGCTCCTTTCTTGAGCAAATCTGTGAGGGGGCGAGCGAGGGCGCTATAATCCCAGACAAACCTCCTATAATAGCCCGTAAGACCGAGGAAACCACGAAGTTCCCAGACAGTCCGCGGTGGGCCAAGACAACATTGCACTGACCTTGGAGGAGTCCGTTGCCACCCCCTCCGCTGAGAGGACATGACCTAAATAGTGGACCTGCTCTTGCCCGAACACACACTTGCTGAAATTGGCAAACAGAGTCTCCCGGTGTAACACCTCCAAGACCATCCGCAGGTGATCGTAATGCTCATCCCACGTCTTGCTATAGATCAAGATATCATAAAAAAATACCAATACGAATTTACGTAAGAAAGGACGAAATACCGCATTCATCAAGGCTTGGAACGTGGCCGGTGCATTGGTGAGGCCGAAAGGCATGACGAGAAACTCATAATGCCCTTAATGAGTCCGAAAAGCGGTCTTTTCCATGTCGTCCCCGCGTACCCGTATTTGGTGATACCTTGCTTTCAAGTCTAATTTCGAGAATACCCGTACCCCATGTAACTCATTCAGCAGCTCGTCAATGATTGGA
Source organism: Morus alba (assembly GCA_012066045.3). Taxonomy (NCBI): domain Eukaryota; kingdom Viridiplantae; phylum Streptophyta; class Magnoliopsida; order Rosales; family Moraceae; genus Morus; species Morus alba. Next base: position 16,163,091 of record CP050234.2, read on the forward strand.
ATTGGAAATTTATCCGGAATTGTTAGTTGGTTCAGTCCACAGTAGTTGATGCAAAAACACCAACTGCCGTCCTTCTTGACCAATAACACTGGGCTAGCATACGGGCTGCTGCTAGGATAGATAATGCCGGATGCCATCTTATCCGCTACCAACTTTTCAATTTCTACCTTCTGAACCTGCGGGTACCTGTAAGGCCGTATGTTTGGCGGAGTTGCACCATCCATAAGTACTATACAATGTTCCCGTGCTCGTTTTGGGGTCAACCCTTCGGGTGAGCTGAAAACCGTGTGGTATTCTCGAATAAGTTCCTCACAACCCGTTGGAATTGGGCGAGCTCCTCCCTCTGGCTCCTCAGCGGCCACCGCGCGAATTTCCAGCAATACCCTGATCCCCGTAGTGTTCCATATGTGTGATAAGGAACGTAAACTGACCGGGGAATAACTCAAAGTGGGGTCCCCCGTCCAACAAATCCAGTCAGTTCCTTTCTGGAATCTCATGGTAAACTTAGCCCAGTTCGCCCACACCTCCCCTAAGGTCCTCAGCCAAGAAATTCCTAAAACCACATCAGGACTACCTAATTCAAAAGGAAAGAAGTCCTCAACTACCCAGGAGCCCTGGACCAACACCCTCACTCCTCGACACACACCACACTGTTTGAAACTCATCTCATTGCCCACCTCAATCTTGTGTTTGACCGATGAATCCGTAGGGATAGCTAGTTGGTGCACCAATTCCACAGCAATAAAGCTGTGTGAGGCCCCACTATCCAACATAATTATAACCTCCCGATTTCCCAGAGCCCCTTTAGCTTAATCGTCTTTGTCGTGGCCATCTCTTCAAGGAATGTAAAGATAAACCTAGGGCTTCCTTGGCTTCAACAACCGCAGTCTTGGCGGATTCCTCCTCCACCTCCTTGCACTCTTCCTCACTGGACTCATCTTCTCCAAGTGCGAGGAGGACTTGCAGCTGTTGATTCTTGCATCTATGGCCTGGGCTGAATTTCTCTTCACACTTGAAGCAAAGCCCACGAGCCTGCCTCTGTTGAACCTTGTAGGACATGCGTCGGTAATTGGTACCGCCGCTCGTCGCTGGACCAGCAATTTAGGTCTCGCCAATTTTGGGATCGAAGAGAGCTCTCTGATTTATCCCCAGGGCTGTACGATGTTGTATTCGAGGGTGGGTTACTGAACCCGGTTCGTGTGCCTATCCCTTGTCGGTTAGTTTGCCCCACCCGGCCTTCCGGATCCGATCGACTGCATCCAACCTCTCTTCTGCTTGTTGGGCCAGGTCCATGGCTCCTATCAAGTTGATGGGCCTGTGCATTTTCACCTCAGCCGTTATATCTTCCCTCAACCCGTTTAGAAAGGCTCCTCTAAATACAGTCTCTGGAATTCCCCTCATCGACGCCGCCAGAGACTCGAATTCCTCCCTATAGTCCGCCACCACGCCGTTCTGTCGTATAGCCATCAACCGCTTGGTCGGGTCGCCCTCTTGAGAACGGGCAAACGCTAGAGGATAGCTTCTCGCAAGTCTTCCCAACCCATAAAAGGTTCCTGCGCATCTAGCCATTGGAACCACCCTAGGGCCTTCCCTCCATGCATACTAAAGCGGCCACCACCTTCTCCCTCTCATCGATGTCATTGGTGGAAAAGTACCGTTCCGCTCGAAAAATCCATCCGTGCGGATCATCACTATGGAATACGGGAAGTTCAAGTTTCTTACCTCGATGTTCGACCCGTGTGCGAGGCCTTTCTGGCGACCGAAATCGGTTGTAGCCCTCCCTTCCTCTCGCCTGTTCCCTTCTCGGAGGACTTGGATCGGCTCGAGCTGGACGTACTAGTTCGCGCCTTGGTGGAGTTCGATCCTCCGAAAGTCTCCCAAAAGGAGAGTTGCCTTCTATGGGTCGCCGTGGAGGTGATCGGTAATTCCGAGCTTGTCGTAACATGAGCTCCTCGAGCCTGTTGATGGTGCCCTGGATCCCTTCCACTTTGGCTCCCACTGCAGCAACCTCCCCTTGCATCTCGTCGATCTGTACTCCCATGGAGGCCACTTCCTCCTGCAACCGGGGAACTGGGTCCACCGTCGTTTCAAATGTTTGAAGAGCATCTTGGAAAGTATTCAACCGCCTCTCCAAGGATCCCACTCGATCTAGCTGGTGTGCCATGGATCGGTGCTCTGATACCAACTCGTTAGGACTCTAAGGAGTTCTCTGGAATTGTCTCCAGTTAGAATGATCAAATGCAGAAATTATAGAAGAAATGAACTAGAGAAATGGTTCAGATTACTTTATTGATGAAAAACAACGAAATACAGGATAAGAGGAGAATTCGAGGACTCATAGCCTCCAGGAATAACTAGACTCAATTCAGGAAATCTCAATGCCTTACTTTCCCCGCAGCTAGGCTATTTATTCTCTTTTCTCGTAACTAATTCCTCACCCTCCCTAACTGATCCACTACCCCTTAGACCTCCCCCACATACCAAAACCGAATATCCCAACTGAATTCCTCATCCCCATGCTCAATGTTACCCCAAATTACCAGCCTGCCCCCGTTTGTCTTCCCTCTTCTAGCGTATACAAACTTAAGAGGCGGGGACCTATCATGGTGGTACATGATTTTTTTACTTTTATTTTTGGTCGTAATAAATGGACAAGAGAAGAGGGAGAAAAGATAAAGAGGAGATGACTCTAGGTCTAAGTGGCAGTGATTTATTGGTGTAATACTGACGCTTGCAGTGAACACTAAGGGCCCGTTCACTTCGCTGATTCGAGTTGAGATTTAATTTTATGTGAGAGCTTTTTACTGTAGCAAAAAAGTTAGATGTGATTGTTTGTGAGAGCTTTTTACTGTAGCAAAACTCGAATTCTAAACTCGAATAAGCGAAATGAACGGGGCCTAAGTGTTGACTAAACTGAAATGCGAGACTATGGTAACTAAAGTGTATGCTTTTTTCCAATAGTACTTAAAAAGGATAATTACCTTTGTGATATGTGACAAGTATATTATTGTTGTTTTCTAATAACGTGTAACATAATTATTGACTTGTTTCATAGTGACCACATCAGATAAAACTAACACATGATACGTAAGATGTGAGCCACACCTTTCAAGACTTTTCATTCTTTTTTGTCCTCTTTGGTTTTTGGTTTAAAATTATAGAATGTTGAAAACATTGGCTTTTAATTCAAAAGAAAAAGTACATAATTCAAATACATGTACTTCTCTATGTGTATGTGTATATGTATATGTATATGTATTGGCCATTTCATAACACAGTTTCCGGTAACTGAGATCTCTTCTATTATCTCCTTAAAATTGCCTTTTTCTTTTACTAATCTCTCATGGCGCTTATAAAAATCTTTTGAAGTTTGGGACGTTTCCATTTCATCCTAGACTTGCGTTCTTTCTGTTTTTGGCAGCTGAAAGTTGCTACATAAATTTTTAAAGACATATAAACTTCTGGAGGGCTGATTAGTTGTTTGGTGCATAGTCTTTCTATCTTGGAGACAGTTATATTAGTTTGTTATAAGTTGAATATGGTGATAAATCTTTGCTTGTATTTTACAGAGATGTGAAGTCTTTCTCATTCGTTATTTGATATTTAAACTTAGACTAAGATTTTAGCTGACTTATATTACATAATTTCTTTGTAGGAAATGTACAAAAAAGCAGCAGAATTTTGGGCAGAGTTGCGTGTGGAATTACTAACAGCTAGTTCCTTTCTTACTAACGAGAAACCTAATTGTAGTCAACTATGGCGATTATATTGGGCAAGTCATCAGGTAAATATTTAGCTTAAATTTTACTTGGGTTGTCTCTTTCAATTTTGTCTACTTTTTTGCTATCCTTTTTATTTGTTTGTCCCCAATTCTTTTGTAGCGTTTCTTTAGACATATGTGTATGTCAGCTAAGGTGCCTGCTGCTGTAAGGCTGGCTAAGAAAGCATTGCAGGAAGATAAGTGTGTGGTTATTGGTCTTCAGAGTACTGGAGAGGCACGTACCGAGGAAGCAATTACCAAATATGTGGGTAGATTTTGTTGTGTTATTCGGCATATGAAAGCCCTATTCAAAATTAAGTACTTATGTCATTTATTTGTTTATTTGTTTTTTCCCATTTATTGTGACATATGATTTGTTTGCTGAATAGGGGCTTGAACTTGATGATTTTATATCTGGGCCTCGAGAGCTGCTGCTGAAATTTGTTGAAGAAAATTACCCTTTGCCCGAAAAACCCGAACCTCTCCAAGGTTTCTATGTGGTTCCTACTATGTTTTTGAACCAGTTAACTTTCCTATAGAAATTGTAGACAATATACATTTTTTTTTAATCTTTTGTAGGAGAAGAAAGTGTAAAGGAGCTCCAGAGGAAGAGGCATTCGGCAACACCTGGGGTTTCAATGAAAGGGAGAGTGAGAAAAATTGCAAAGTGGAAACCTGATAGTGATGATGAAAGTGAAGATTCCGAGTGTGAGTTATTGAAAAACTCAACTGTTTTGTGGATATCATGGCTTTTCAGACCTCACACACACACGCGCGCGCGCGAGACATAGAGTATAACATAAAACTTAAGTTTTTGCTATAATGTTTTCTCTCACAAAAATTTAAAATTCAATATTTTTTACTATGGTGTTTTCTCTCCCATGAATTTACTTTGAGAGGAGAACAAGAACTCAACGAACTTAGTATTCAAATCAATCATTAACGTTCTCATAAACACAAATTTCCTATTTATAGGAGCCAAATCCTGGAGAAAATATAATTCCTAATATTTTAAATATTCCTATGAGATGAACTTAATCTTAATAAAATCCTAAATAAAGATAAAATATATCCTAATAGATTACTAATCAAATATAATTTAAAAATGTAATCTTCTTCCATATCATTTTCGACGGGTTTTGAAAAACTGACTCAGACTAGAATCATGAAGCAACATATATTAAATTTTCTTCGCATCAGCATTTTAATTTCATTGCACTACAAGTATTGAATCTTCAGAGCCTGATGATGAGTTTCTTTGATAATGCAGCTGATTCTGGTAATGAATCTAACGAATCTGATGACGAGTTTCAAATATGTGAGATTTGCAATTCTGAAGAGGTATGATAGAAATCAAATTGGAAATCAAATAGAAATTGAAAGAAACAAATGACCTTTGATTTGAGAGTTAGGCCACACCTCTCCAATAATCTCTAATCTACTGCTAATACTTTCCAAAACATGCATGAGAAACCCTAATCTTCCCCTAACAACCTTCTTAAACTCAGTCTCCCACTAATGACCTTGTCAATTTACCAAACTGCCCCTGTTCTTAAACCTACGCCTATAATACGTTTTCGGCCCTTCCCTTCCAAGTCTAATATTACTCCCCTCCCAATGAGACACCTTGTCCTCAAGGTGGAACAAAGGAAATTGCTCCCGAATCAAGTCAAACGGCTCCCATGTAACTTCATAGTCTGGTAGATCTTTCCACTTGATAAGCACCTCCCTTCCGCCCGACGTTCCTTGACGGACCCCATCCATTGCCTCTGGTTCCAAGACGACTTCCATGTCCTCAGTCAAAGTTGGCGGCAATGAAGGTGAGGAAGCATGATCTCCAATAGCACGTCTCAACTGGGACACATGAAACACTGGATGAATGGCCGACGTAGGTTGTAATCGCAAACGATATGCCACCTCACCAGTGCGCTCTGTGATCTCAAACGGCCCAAAGTACCGAGCAGAAAGCTTCTCAGTCCTCCGTCGTGCTAATGTCTTCTGTCCGTATGGTCGGAGCTTTAAATAAACTTGATCCCCCACCTCAAACTAGGCATCCTTCCTATGTCCATCCGCTTGCTGCTTCATAATCTGTTGAGCTTTTAATAAATGTTTCTTCAACTCATCCAACATCCGATCTCGTTCCTCCAAATATTGATCTACCTGCAACACTGGCGTGGTGCGGTGCCCATAGTGCACCAAATGCGGTGGATCCCGCCCATACAAGATCTTAAAGGGGGTAGTCTGCGTCGCCCTATGATAAGAGGTGTTATACCAATACTCTGCCCAAGCCAACCACCTCGCCCAATGCTTAGGTGTGTCAGATACAAAACACCTTAAATATGTCTCCATACTCCGATTAACGACCTTCGATTGGCCATCGGTCTGCGGGTGATAAACAATACTCCTCTTCAGAACGGTCCCCTGCATCCAAAACAACTCCCTCCAAAAGTAACTCAAAAAGATCTTGTCTCGGTCCAACACTATCAATTCTGGAACACCATGTAGTCGCACAACCCCTCTCATAAACGCCGCTGCTACAGACACTGCCGTTTAGGGATGTCGGAGGGGTATAAAATGAGCATACTTGCTCATGCGATCAACCACCACCTAAATCACAGTGTATCCCTCCGACTGAGGCAACTCGATAAAGTCCATCGTCACCTCCTCCCCAACCTTTTCCAGTAGCGATAGAGGTTGCAACAACCCACCTGGTGCCATCGCCATATACTTGTGACGTTGACACACATCACACCGCGCAACCATGTCCTCCACATCCTTTTTCATCCCTACCCAATATCGCTCTGCCGCCAACCGCCATATACTTGTGACGATGTCTTGAGAACGCCTGAATGCCCACCAATAGCACTTCCATGAAATTCCTGTAGTAATCTTGGTATGTGAATAGAAGTTCGTGGTAGAACAAATCGTCCCTGGTACAACAGATGTTGGCCATCCAACGCATAACCGGGTGGCCCCGCTTCTCCCCTCAGCAAGGCCGCTCCTATCTTCCCCAACTCCTCATCGACCTCGCTCTCCTGCCGTAAAGCCTCCCAATCCAACACCAAAGGAACTGACAACGCCGACAACTGAGGCTCCTCAACCCTCCTTGATAGGGCGTCTGCTGACGTTGTCAGCTCCAACACCAAAGGAACTGACAATGCCGATCGCTGATCCGTACGAACTATGAAACGCCGTCCCAGTAAATAAGGTCGCCGCTTCTGAATAGAGAGCACAATTGACATGAGTTCGCGCTCATACACCGATTTGAGTCGCGCTCTAGCTGTTAACACCTGACTGAAATAGGTGACTAGTTGTTGGTTCGGCATGAGTACTGCACCCAAACCATACCCTGAAGCATCAGTTTCAACTACAAATGGTTGACTAAAGTCTGGTAAGGCCAACACTGGAACGCTAGTCATCGCTTTCTTCAACTGCTCAAAGGCTTGAGTTGCTGCCTCCCCCCACTGAAAACTATCTTTCTTCAATTGTGCTGTCAAAGGCAACGCAATCGAACTATATCCCCTGATGAACTACCGATAGTACCCTGTGAGCCCAAGAAACCCCCTCAACTCCTTCAACGTCTTAGGTAATGGCCATTCCCGCATTGTCGCAACCTTAGATGGGTCTGCCGCAACTCCCTTTGCCGACACTACGTGCCCTAAATATTCCACCCTCGTTTGAGGAAACAGGCATTTCTTTCGATTAGCATAGAGCTGTTGGCTTTGTAACTCCGTCAACACCTTCTCCAAATGGCGGACATGGTCTTCCAATGTGCTACTATAAACCAGGATGTCATCAAAAAATACCAAAACAAACTTACGCAAATAGGGTTGGAAGACTTTATTCATCAATGACTGAAAAGTGGCTGGGGCGTTGGTGAGGCCAAACGGCATAACTAGGAATTCATAATGACCCTCATGGGTCCGAAATGCAGTCTTTTGCACATCCTCACACCGCATTCGAATATGATGATACCCCGACTTCAGATCGATCTTCGTAAACACCGTTGCTCTATACAACTCGTCTAATAGCTCATAAATCACCGGAATCGAAAACTTATCCAACACCGTTTCCTTATTCAATGCTCGATAGTCGATATAGAATCTCCAACTCCCATCTTTTTTCTTCACTAATAAAATAGGGCTCGAAAATGGGCTCACACTCGGCTGTATTATTCTTGCCTCCAACATCTCATTGACCAATCTCTCGATCTCATCTTTCTGTACCTGTGGGTAGCGATACGGCCGTACACTCACTGGTGATACCCCTTCCTTCAACACAATCACGTGCTTGTGCTCCTACTTCGGGGGTAACCCTTTGGGCATTTGGAAGACATCCTCAAACTGTTCCAACAGCTGCTAAACCGACTTGGTAACACTCGTCGTTGCCTCATTCCACTCTCCTTCCATGATATGCAACTCAACCAAGAAACCGAGCCCACCATCCTGAATCGCCTTAACCATGGTTTTGAGGGTCACTAGGGTTTTGCACAAACTTGGATCTCCGTGAAGCACCACAGTGTGACCTCCCTCCTAAAACTCCATTGTTAAGAGCTTCCAATTTACCCTCATCTCACTCAATGACTGCAACCACTTCATTTCCAGAATGATGTCTGTGTTACCCAAATCCAAAGGAAGAAAATCGTCCAACACTTGACTTCCTTGGAGCGTTAAAATCAGCCCTTGACAAATTCCTCTACTCCTCTCCACGGTACCATTACCCATGACCACCCCAAGATTGCCGTTGTCGACTAACTGAAGTCCTAACCTCTCCACCACTCGATTGGAGATGAAATTATGAGTCGCTCCACTATCCATCAACACCACCACATCCTACTCTCCAATTTTCCCAACCAACTTCATAGTGTGGTTCGGTGTGAACCCCACCACCGAGTTGAGCAAGACCTCCGCCACATCCAAATGAGGATTCTCCTCATCCTCTATCACATCTTTTATAGTCTCCCCCTCGTCGACCTCATCATCACATACCGTGAGGACTTGTAGTGAGCGATCCTTACACCGGTGCCTCGGGAAATTTTTAATCGCACCGGAAGCACAATTCTTTCGCTTTCTTGTCCTGTATCTCTGTCTCCGTCAGACGTTTGAAAGTACCCTCTGGTCGCACTCCTCCCATTCTATCCTTCGTTGTATCCCTCTAAACCCCAAACGTCTGAGTTTTCACCCCTCCTCTTGAAACAGTATTCCGGTATTGGAAAACACCGAGTTACTTCTGTTGGCCCTCTCCGTCTTATTCTTATCCTCAATCATTTGGGCCAACTCCATGGTCTCGCCAAGCCCCCTTGGCCTCAACAACCGCACCGCCCCTCGAATTTCCGGTTTTAGCCCCTTCATAAAATTTCCCTCCAATACTGCCATCGAGATTCCCCTCAAACGCCCCAAGAGCAGTTCAAACTTCTCTCTATAATCCATAACGGTCTCCTCTTGTGTTAGAGCAAAGAACTGCTCGGGTAAATCCCCCTCCTAGGTAGCCCTAAAGCGCTCGATCAATCGGTCTTTAAACTCTTCCCACAACCTTATTGGTTGTCGCTGTTCCCACCATTGAAACCATGACAATGCTTTGCCTTCCAAACACAATGCCGCTGACATCAACTTCTCTTCCTCCGTCAACCCGTTGATAGCATAGTACCTCTCAACTCGGTAAAGCCATCCATAAGCATCTTCCCCTTCAAATAGTGGCATCTTTAATTTCCTCACTCTTGAATCCACGCCCCAAATGTTTCGATTATTACCGACACCTCCCATGAAACGTAGGTTTTGGCCCTGCCCATACCCCTTCTGCCAATCACCCTCAAAATCTCCCTGTCCTCCAAAAGTAGCCCCTGTCCTTGGAGGGAAATCACCTCCTCTATTCTGCCCAGCCACAAAAGGTCCAATTTCCACCGGATTGTCCCTTCTATCGGGGTCCCAACCCCCAAAATCAACCTGCCTAGACCTGAAATCTCCAAACCCAGTCCAAATCCCTAAAATTGGCTCCATAAGGTCCCAAATCGCCCCTCCTCTCTTGTCCAAAACGGCGATGCTCCCCATGCGCCGTCGTTCCAACCCCCGCCGGCCTTCTGGTCAGGCCTCGCTCCAAAACCCCTTGAGCGCCGCCGATTTCCCCTCCCAAATCGCGGGTTTCGCGCGGGTTAGGGAATCCGCGACGCGGGTACCCGTCGCGACCGCCGATGGCTAGCGCGAGTCCGCCCTGGCTGTCGTCGGTCCTCGTTGTGGCCTCCCCAGCCGGTCCGACCCCCTCTCCCATCACGCCGCCCTCTTCAAACGAAATCCTAGGGTGCACGCACAGGGGACTTCCGACCTCCCCAAGGGTCCCCTCAACCCCAATCGCCACTCCCTTTCCTCGCCTGACCGAGTTCTCAACCGTGTCAATGGCCGCCGTTGACGGCGTCGGTGAACCTGCTGCTGTCGGAGGGTTAGCTTGAAGATCCATCAATTTCTTCAACATTTCCTCCAAGTTATTGAACTGTCCTTCCACGTTGTTGAATCTGTCCTCCATGGCAGAAAATCTTCCTTCTATAGTTGTCTTCATCTCCTCAACCTCAGATTCCAATCTTTCTCCAAGAGCATCCATCTTCTTGGCAGCCATCTCCCTAGAAAAGAGCTCTGATACCAATTTGATAGAAATCAAATTGGAAATCAAATAGAAATTGAAAGAAACAAATGACCTTTGATTCGAGAGTTAGGCCACACCTCTCCAATAATCTCTAATCTACTGCTAACACTTTCTAAAACATGCATGAGAAACCCTAATCTTCCCCTAACAACCTTCTTAAACTCAGTCTCCCACTAATGACCTTGTCAATTTACCAAACTGCCCCTGTTCTTAAACCTACGCCTATAATACGTTTTCAGCCCCTCCCTTCCAAGTCTAACAAGGTACATTCTTTTGGATCTGTTAAGCGTTTTTGGACCCTGCAGTTTCATTAATGATACAATCCTTTTCTGCAGGAAAGAAAGAAATTGCTCCAATGTTCTATCTGTGGTAAACTTGTCCATCCTGCGTGTCTTGTTCCCCCTATGGCAGATTTAGTCTCAGGAGATTGGTCATGTCATTCGTGCCAGGAAAAAACTGAGGAGTATCTTCAAGCAAGACATGCCTATATAACTCAAATGTTAAAGAGGTTCGTATTTTAAAAGTTCCACATTTTAGCGGTGTAGAGTATGTTGTGCTGTGCAGTCTTGTTGTATCATAATTTTAAGAGATTAATACATGGTTCTAGTATCATGTCAGGTATGAAGCGGCTTTGGAGCGTAAATTACATATATTGGAGTTAATTCGTTCTATGGGTCTTCCAAATAATCCTCTAGATGATATCATCGATCAGGTATTAACCAAATAACTTCTCTCTCTCTCTCTCTCTCTCTCTCTCTCTCTCTCAATTGATACCTTTTCTACCACAGTGCATACATTTTCTTTTTGGTAGTTTCCTATGCCAATCTTCAGAAATTCTCATTTCTTTTGAGCAATAACACCCAAATAAATATAAAACAGCAGTATTCCTAATCATCTTCTTTCTTGGATTGTTTCCATAAGAAAATTCAATGAAAAAAGAACTATTCTTTTATGGATTGGCCAAAAATTCCGAACTTATAATTTTAATAGCTAAATCGTTTCTTGATCTATCACAGAATTTTATTGAGTTACTGCATTAATTGTGACATTTCAGCCTCAGTTTGTACATTAAGCACAGTTTATTATGACACTATCATGCATTATATTGAACTTCTCCTTTGTGTTGCGACCAGCTTCATTGAGAATAACAGACTACCAGGTCTATATGTTATTTCGATCGAAGCTGGCACCTTCGGGTCATGTCATAGGGTGCATTTGATAAGAGTTTTTGAACATTGGCGAAACTGTTGATCATCTATTTTTGCAGTCCCTTTGCTCATAATATTTGGTACTTGCTACTTAGGGAATTGGGGATTCGTGGGTATTTCCTAAGAGTTGTAAAGAACTTTTTGAATCTCATTTCTGGTATGGACCCGGAGAGAGACGAAAACATTTGGGGTTTGTAGCAGTCTTGTGGGGGATTTGGTTGGAGAGAAATTGAAGAATTTTTTGGAGCGTGAGGAGCAGAGCACTGTTGTATGGGATACAATTAAATTTTGGGTTGCTTTATGGGTTCACGGAGAAAAAGGATTTTAGTAGTTTGCTTTTCTCCGACCTGTTTAGAGACTTGGGCTCTATTTTGTGCTAGTTTTTTGTTTGTACCAGGACAGCTCATCCTCTTTTTATTTATTTATTATTTTATTATTATTATTTTTTTGTACATAGTTTTTATTTTCAATACAGTTTTGTTTCTAAAAAAAAAAAAAAAAATAATTATGGGTAAAAAGCACAATTGTTGGAATTAATATGAAGGATATTGTGGTCCAGGATTTAGCCTTGGATGTTGGGTGTGAGGTGTGGAAGTGGCCGTTAAAGTTAAAGTATTTCGGTCTACCTTGGTAAGAAATCCACTCATTGGAATTCTGGACACTGGTGATTGGAAGGGTGTCTTAGAGACATGATGGACGGAAGAAAGCTTCATGACTCTCATTCACTTTGTCTTGGCTACCATTCTGACTTACTGTATGTCCACTTTAGGTTACCTTGTTCTGTGGCTGTGATTTTCCAAAGATGATGAGAGAGTTCCTTTCGAATAATCACCAGTGGTGATGGTTGGGTAGCTTAGTTGCATGGGATAGAATGATAAAAAGCCAGAAGAAAGAAGGTAGGGAAAGGGAATGGGAAATTTGAAGATGAAGAATGTGGCACTTACTACATCTTAAATTTTTGAACTGCTACTTAGTATTATCTAGGATCACCACTTTGTGCAAGTTACCTGGCTGTCTGCATCTTTAATTTTTCAACTGCACTATTTACCCGGATTACCTTCCCTTGTCAACCTTAGTATTTATTGTTTATGAATTATACAATCGCTTGTCCCCTTTTGTATTTGCTTCTTTTTCATAATTAATACAAGTTGCCTGTTTCTTATTAAAAAAAAAAAAAAAAAAATACAGCCATTAGTATCTTCTTTTACTGCAATTTATCAACTTTTATTCTGTTGGCCAATTTTAAGTGTTTTTTATGTTTTATTGTTGCTTACTATGCCTTTTGACCACGTCTAATTCTGTCCTTGGCAGCTGGGCGGCCCTGATAAAGTGGCTGAAATGACTGGTAGGCGTGGAATGCTTGTAAGGGCCTCTAATGGAAAAGGTGTAACTTATCAGCAACGAAACACGTGAGTTACAGGATAAGTTGCCTCTCCTGTGTATTTCAGTTCTTCTCAACAAGTCTTGAGTAACTATTTGCTTTATTACTTTAGGAAGGATGTTACCATGGAGATGGTCAACATGCATGAGAAGCAGCTTTTCATGGATGGTAAGAAGTTGGTTGCTGTAATTTCTGAAGCAGGATCAGCTGGTGTTTCTTTGCAAGCAGATAGAAGAGCAGCAAATCAAGTATGTCAGATATTATAGAACTTCTATCTTTCATTTCTTGCTGCTAAGTCATCCTGGAATGTTTCCATTACAGTTCAGATATGTACTCATTCCCTATTTGTTTTTTTCTCGTTGTCTTCATTATTTTTATAACAGAGAAGAAGGGTCCATTTGACATTAGAACTTCCATGGAGTGCAGACCGTGCAATTCAGCAGTTTGGAAGAACTCATCGCTCGAATCAAGCATCTGCACCTGAATACAGGTGACTAGATCAGATTTGTTTTGTTCTTTCTAAGTTATTATTACTTTATTAGAATAATTAAAAGAAAACAATTCCCCCACTTAGGAAAAGTTTAGATGTAGTGCAAAAGTTTCCTAATCATTAGGTGGAAATTAAGTATCAAATCATATCTTGCTGCTTTATAATAGTCCGTGTGTGTTTTATTTTATTTATTTGTTTTGTTGTTGTTGTTGTGGGGGGGGAATTTTCCTACTACCTTTTCCATTTGACCACTAAATGCCCTTTGAGCGAAAAGCTATATTTGAATGGTCCTTTGTTAATTATTAAGTGCTATTCACTGTAACAGATGCAGCAATAGCGACTTTCAAAATTGTTTGTGGATGAGTTCCTATAAATTAATCTATCCCAATATTTACTATGCAGACTACTTTTTACTAATCTTGGTGGAGAACGACGCTTTGCATCGATTGTTGCCAAGAGATTAGAGTCTCTCGGAGCCCTAACACAGGGAGATCGCAGGTTAAATTTAGATCTGTTTTTGGTCTTTTTCGTTCCCATTGAGCTACAGGAGTATGACTTGTAAAATTGTCTTCATTGAGTAGTCAGCTATATTCTTTCTCACTAGATGGTCGGATGAACTGCAGGGCAGGACTGTCTTTAAAAGAATACAATTATGATAGTGCTTACGGAAAGAGGGCACTGGTGATGATGTATAAAGGAATTATGGAGCAGGTTTATATGAACTCTTCTGGAAGAGGATATCTCTGTCACCTGGTAGATTAAGTAATGAGCTAATTGTTTTGAAGAATAATAACTAATTCTCAGTTTTCAGGATGTTCTGCCTGTTGTACCTCCTGGATGCTCATCCGAAAAGCCGGAAACAATCAAAGATTTTATTGCAAAGGCACAGGCTGCTCTGGTTGCAGTAGGAATACTTAGGGACAGTGTTGTTGGTACTTATTTGGAGAATAATTCTATTAATATTTGAGTAAACGTAACTGCAAATATAACAATGTTTGTTGATATCCTTTTCTGTGAAATATAGCACCCTGCACTGCTGTTTTAATCCCTTATTTCTTTTCTCCTAAAATTGACCCAATAATGTAGTTTCGTCCCCTGTTTGATGCAGGTAAAGATTCTGGGAGGATAACTGGTCGAATTGTTGATTCTGACATGCATGATGTTGGTCGTTTTCTTAATCGCATATTGGGACTCATGCCTGATATTCAAAATAGGTTTGTGACATGTGAGTTTGTGTGTAGTTCCTTGTTGCGGTAGGAATCATGATTACAATGCTGAATATATATAATCCACAGGCTTTTCGAGTTATTTGTCAGCATCTTGGATCTTCTTGTTCATAATGCTCGTATTGAGGGGAATCTGGACTCTGGGATTGTTGATATGAAAGCTAACAGTGTGGAACTACAAGGAAAACCGAAGGTCAACCGTCTTCCTAAATCTTTTGCTTCTCTTTCTCTCTCTCTCTGTCAATAAAGAATACAATGAGAAAAGAGGATGACTTCTGGTTTACCAAAATGAGACAGAAAATATAGAAAATAGAGATAAAAATTAAAGGAAAACGAAAAATTCGTATGGCATTTTGCTTTACTTTCAAAAAGACGCTCTTTTTCAAAGTAGTTTTTTTTTTTCTTTTTAGTATGAAAATGAAAATGATAATTTTTTGGGAATGGTGCTGAGGTTGTTTTTGTAATTGCTTTTGGTTATTTTTTACAGAGCTTGTTTTGGGTATAAAAAAAGGTAAATTGCGTTTAGATATATTTTAAAAAGCGTGTATTAAGTTATAACTTAGAAAATGATAATGAAAATAGGAAAACTGTCAGCCATTTTCTATTTTCTTAGCAAAAACCATTCTGTCATTTTTGTTTTCATTCTTGTTTTCCAAGTATTTGCTAACCAAACGCGGTTTAGAGACAATATTCATTTTATTGCCTCAAAAGACATTAGAGACGTTTTCAAAAACATATGAAACCGATTCCAAACAGCACCAATGTTTTTTGTCCCCCCCACACCAAATGAGATACTCGATTTCCTACATGATTACATCTTTACGTGGGTTACCTATCTCATTTTGTTACCTCGTAATTGTGTAGCAGACTGTCCATGTTGATGAAATGTCTGGGGCTTCGACAGTGCTTTTCACTTTTACTTTGGATCGTGGGATCACGTGGGAGGTATATGTATTTGTATTTTACTATCTGAATGACATGTGTCACTTGTTAAGTCAGCACACATATACTTACGAATTTACTGTAATAGTCTGCAAGTACCATTCTAGAAGAAAAACAAAAGGATGGGCTCAGTTCAAGCCATGATGGATTCTACGAATCAAAGAGGGAGTGGTTGGGAAGACGTCATTTCATTTTAGCATTTGAAAGGTGACAAAGTTAGTTGCTTAGGCCTGATTTAATTTCTCTCTCTCTCTCTCTCTCTCTCTCTCTCTCTCTCTCTCTCTTTAATGTAAAATCCGAGCTCTGTTCTGTCCCTTTATTGTCATACCATGCATATAAATATTGTCATACATCATGTTATTGAAGGTGCATTTTGTGCTTCGAGTGGCATGCTCTACTCATTTCTCAATGATTTTCCTCTTAAATTACATTTCAGTTCTGCTCCTGGATTGTACAAGATAGTCCGTCCAGCTGTTGGAGAGTCACTAAGGTATAAAAATCTTGAATTTACTGGGCTCCATGATCTGTATGATTATAGCCTGTATGTTGATCCTCTAGTTGCATTATGCAGGGAAATGCCTTTGGCAGAGCTGAAAAGCAAATACAGGAAAACTTCATCTCTAGAGAAGGCTCGCAGTGGCTGGGAAGCTGAATATGCCGCTTCATCCAAACAGGTATGGTTCTCGATGATGTTAATTTAAAACGGGTCTGGCATTTTCCTTCTCTTTTTCTGGGAATGCTTTCTGCTACCTTTTAGACTAAATATTTGCTCTAATTTATGGGTATGACCTGTGGCTAAGCATGCACATCTTAAGAGAGATTTTCTAGTTTACAAGATGTTGAAATTAAGTGTTAAATTTTATGTTCACTCGTTCATATTGTCTAAGATCTTAGTTAATGTTGTCCTGACCTCATTAACAGAATCGTCTAGTGGATTTTATTTCTGCAAGTGCTCCTGTTTGTAAGTCTTGTTGTTGTTTAAGAGTTTGTTCAACTTCTTTGTGCAGTGCATGCATGGTCCCAAATGTAAGCTTGGCAACTTCTGTACTGTTGGCAGAAGACAACAGGAAGTAAATGTTTTAGGTGGCCTCATTCTTCCTGTCTGGGGCACCATCGAGAAGGCCCTTTCGAAGCAGGTAATTTGATTCCATAAGCTTTGCTTGAGATTTTATGTCTACTTGATGCTGTAATCTACGAGAGGAAAGTACAACTAGATGTTATATATGTAGAACTTACTCAATAGGATGGGGCAAATTGTTAAAATGGACCTTCTTCTCTTCTCACTCTCTTCATTTTTTCCCTTTTCTGTTATGGTTAAATGAACATTTGTTTATACGTACGAAAGGTCTGTCAATTATTTAAATTGGAGCAGTATGCTTTTTCAACAATGGAAAAGATCCCATTATCTGTGCAGGGAAAGCGCCACTTTTGCTCGACTCTAAATTTTATTCTCTTACTTTATTCGTGTTTTCATCTTCTTCTTTGGGCGTAGAATAAGGATAAGACGTTCAATTGTTATTACCACCCATCTCCATTTTGTACTGTAGTGTATTGCACCACACGATTAATTTTTTTTTTTGGTACATGAATAGATTCTGCTTTCTTACCTTGTCAATTCTTTTTTTTTTTTTTTTTTTTTTTTTGCCTTTTAATTAATTTTCAACTGAAAGAATTGAATCTCGTATGACATATATACATGATTGAGTTATTGTTCGCGGCATTTTCTCGTGCCAATGGGAAATTAGGGTGACAAACATTGCTGTATGCTGGCTTCTCTTTATTGCGATTGTCTGCTTCAGTGTTGGTTGATTTTTTCTATTCCATACTAGTCAGTATTATGTTTCCAGTAATATCGAGTATAAGTAGTTTATTTCTATGGTACCTGGCTTTTGTTTATTTGTATCAGGGTTTTTTTTTTTTTTAACTTGAAAGGGTGTTTGGTAATTGTCATTAACCTAGTAAATATCTTGATTGTTTCGACTTATTGGTGAAAAGTTTGGTCCTTTTGTTGAGCACCGTCGTAGCACATATTGATGAAAAGTTTGGTCCCCTTGGCTCTAACTCGTCATATTGCTGTCATCTTTTACAGGCCCGCTACAGCCATAAGCGGCTTCGTGTTGTACGAATAGAAACTACAACAGATAACCAGCGAATTGTTGGACTATTTATCCCAAATTCAGCAGTTGAAACAGTGCTTCAAGGTCTCTCTCTCTCTCTCTCTCCTTGGTAATTTTATAGTACCATTGCTTGCATTACTTTTATTATGAGTAAGTAATTCCTATGTGAACGTGGATATTGCAGATCTAGCATGGGTTCAGGATATCGACGATTGACATGAAGAAGCTGTATTTTGATCAAGTGGGTAATTGGTTGTAGCTATCAGACAAGTAGCAAGATTGCTCCTGGCAAAAAGAATTTTGCACCTGCTTATTGCTTCCAGACTATGTTAAATAAAAACTACAAAAAAAAAAAAAAAAAAAAAAAAAGAAAAGAAAAGAGAAGAACAATCCCATATCCACGCGAGAGAAGATTCTGCAACCCTCGATCGAATGCAACAACTGTGCAGCCATTCACTTTGATTTTTGTTTTATATTGGCTCCATTTTTTGGCCCCATAATTTTGTACAATATCAATGTTGTCATTGAATGCTAGACATTTCAGATTATTAGGCTTTGTATTTATACTTGAAAGTTAATCTACAACTAATTTTTGTATGAAACACTACAATTTATCGTTCAAATGATGGATGGAAATAGAAAAATTCATTTTTGTCCAAAGTTTCCATTCTCCAAAATCCAAAAGATTACATGCCACAAAAAGCACAAAAGCACATCTCCAAACCCATACATAAAACCATCTTTATTCGTCTTTGCTGTATTATCTTAAACAAAAGACAACTTTTGAAGATCATATGATATGATCATCAGCACACAAAACCAGAATTAACATGATGGTCGCTGCAATAGAGGCCAGGCTGCTGAGTGAAGCCTTGGCTCTTGAGCATTCTCCTTGCCTTCACGACAAGCTCGTGGTTTGAAACATTGCCATCAGTTTCAGCAATGATGGTCTGGATTGCATTGCTCAGAGCTCCATAAGCCTCGTCGGTGTTCCCTCCCGGAGTTGCATCTGCAGATGTTTGGTCAGTCTGACAGCCGCTGATCAGGATCCCGCCATCAGGAAGTTCCCGCTTGCTCGATCCAGCATACACCTCCTGCTTCCTGCCAACCTGAGTCTCCAATGCTGGCTTTGCATACTCTTCATCGTTCTCTTCGAGCTTATGCTTGAGAAACTCCTGAGCCAGGCTCCCCACCATCCCAAAGAAATTGCCACCACCACCACCACTGTTGCCTCTATCATCATCGCCACCGTGCGTGAGCTTGTTTAGAATGACATTCATGAACTTCTTAACCTTAGGGCTGGCATCTTCTCCAAAGACATCGAAGAGGGTGGGCCTTAGCTTCCCAACATCAATGTCATCTTTGCCAGTTTTCTGTTTCAACACTTCTATGAGAGTGGAGAGCGGCAGGGACCTGCTCTTGACCCTGATTGAGCCCTCCTCTCCATAAATCTCGGTCTCTCTAATGCTACCATCCTCTTCTTCTTCGTCATTGCCGTCATCACGGTTTCCATGACGAGTGTGGCGAAAGGCAGAAGGGATGTGGATTCCGCGAGATTCAACTGCGTCTTCAACTTTTCGATGCAGGAACTTCCTGAATCCAAAAGAGGATTCAGATTCATCGTCATCGCGCTTGGTGCTCTCGCCTATCTGTTCTTTGGCTTCGTCGATTAGGCCACCGCTGTGGCAGGAATCTGACACAACTGTTATCCTGCATCCTTCCGGAATTTGGTCCACAAAATCCCTGAAGTCGTCATCTGTTGATCAAATACTTATTACAGATTATGAAGAAGAAAAATCCATGAAGAAACGAAAAAGAACGGAGTTTTCACCAGTATTCATAAAGATTGACATCCGGCGGAACCAACAACACATACAAGTATGTGTCAACATCACGATCATACCAAAAAAAAAAAAAAAATTGCAGTCTGAAAACTAAAATCTGTTTGTCTCATAAATCTTTGGAGAAAATTCCATCTCAAAAGATCGGATCATTTACCAAAAGACGTGAATTTTAATTTAAGGAATTCCTGATCTAAAATCCAAATGCAATTGCCAATTTGCAATAATTGAATTCTGAGAATCACGAAATCAGAAATGGAGAATTGAATTCTGATCCAGATAAAAAAAAAAAAAAAAAAAAAAAAAAAAAAGAAAAGACCAGTGATGAGATTCATGTCGCAGGGGACGATGCACTCGTCGTAGCCAGTGTCGTCGTCCTCGCCGGTCTCGGCCGGAAGTCTGGTGCCATGGCCGCTGTAGTGAACGAAGAGGAAGTCCCCTGGCTTCGCCGACTGGATGAGAGCGGCAAGAGCCTGGCGGGTGTTCTTGCCGGTGGGCTGAGTGTAGGAGTCGTCGCTGTCGATGAGAACGGTGATGTCGTCTTGGGAGAAACCGAATCGCTCGATAAGGCAGTTGTACATCCTCTTGACGTCGTTGATGCATCCTCTGAGCTCCGCCTTCGTTCCCGGATAGTTGCATCCGATCAGCACCGCTTTCTTCCCCATCTCTCTCTAAAACTATCCCGACTGTTTGGCTGTGTTCTGTCGCGCTTTTGCCTCCGAAAAGGACACGCTTTGGTGTCTCGTAGTATATACTGTCTAATGTTTCTCTTTCGTCAATAGTTGAAACTGAAAACAAATAAGTAAATATTAGAAAAGAAAAAGAAAAAGAAAAAAATGAATAATAATCAATTTTGGTAAATGTAATTTGACTGACGTTGGATAGAAGGCATTTCAATTATGCAATGCAAGCGTGGAGGTCGGTTCCTATAATTATAATTGAGACCATCTTATTACGGGGCACACAATAAAGGAGACTTTATAATTATAGTACCAACATCATAAAAGTATAATTGTGTAGCATGCTTTTTTCGCAGAGGGGAAAAAAAAAAAAAAAAAAAGGTTATATTATGATAAAAGTATGGTTTTACTTTATAGTTCTTTTTCTCTTTCTACCGATCCATTTGTTGCCTGTATATATATTGTCGGCAAAGGAAGGAAGATAATTTGTGGTCGGAATGTACAATTGACATCTTTTGAATTTTGCATAAAAAAAAAAAAATAGAATTAATTAATTTGAAGACTCTGGTTCTAGTCCTATCATTCATGTGGATGTGATTGGTAATTACCAATATTGAGCTTTCGTCCGGCCTTGCATTTAATGGTTGGCTGGATTTTTTTTTTTTTTTTTTTTTTTTTTTTTTTTGGACGAAAGGCCGATGAGAAAAAAATATTTAAATA
This sequence comes from Morus alba, assembly GCA_012066045.3. Lineage (NCBI taxonomy): Eukaryota > Viridiplantae > Streptophyta > Magnoliopsida > Rosales > Moraceae > Morus > Morus alba. The sequence goes on from CP050234.2 coordinate 16,184,089, forward strand.
TTATCTTATACTAAAATATTTTTTCGTAATTTAATCTCATGATTAAAAATTAATTTCTTAGTTGTATGTATAGTATAACGGTAATTTTATATTTAACTCAATTATAAAAATGATGTGTTTAAATTATTTCATCCCAAATACAAAAGGGAAAATAAAAAAAAAAAAACTTCAATATCGTTCCCAATTTCAACAATGTGTGGTGGTATACGATTAGCAATTGAAAACTTATAATGAATGGATGTTTTGAATCTCTCTTTCTCTCTGGAAATTCTTTCGTTCTCCACTAATTTTTTAAAAGTCTTCAACAACTATTGGCCCGAGGATCACAAAGTGCACCATAATGGTGGTTCAAAGAGGAAGTGAGAAACAAATGATCAAGAAAAATTCAAAGTTTGATCATTTTTTGAGGTTTGAAAACTTAATACTTGGAGAAGATTAAGATATTTATATAGGTTTCGTTTATCTCACTTACTCAAGTTATTAGTTTTAAATTTTTACAGTTAAAAGGTCTAAAAAAATGTCACATTTAACCTTTTTTCTGTTACAGTTATAAATTTTCATAAAATATCATATCTTAATTTACATTAAAAACTCAAATCCGTAAAACGAATTAACCTTACTTTGAAAATAGATGTAAGCATATGAACTAAGCAATGATATATAACAAGAATTTTAGAAAGGTTAAACATTAAACAGAAATAAAAATATTGCTATAGGTACGTAAATAAGAATGAAATTTACTTCCAATAGTAGGCGATTTTCAACTTCATCAATACCCCCACAAATTCTCAAACGCTATAATTACATCTGTTGAATGTTAAGACAATTGTTTGATGCTGACGTGAAAGCTGATGTGGCAGCTTTATTACAAGTGGATGATATGGAAATTCTTTCTCTGATTAGTTAATCGGTTAGACATTTACTCCTCAGTAATGCTGTCATATAAATAAACAGAAAATAGAGTTTGTTGGGAGAGAGTTTCTTTTTTGCTTTTGTCGGTGCATAGAGAGAGAGAGAGAGAGAGAGAGAGAGAGAATTAGGGGTAACAGGAGAGAGAAATTGGGAACAACAGGGTTGCGAGGGGAAAATTCATGAAGCTCTGGGATTGTTCTGATTTCTTGTATTGTTTCTTAACTCGGGAAGTCTTTCAAAAGAGTATTTTCTGTTTTTTCCTTTGGTTGATTCTCAGTTGAAGAGATCATCGACCACAAATTCTTGGTGTAATTCAATTTCTTGGTTGCTGTTAGGAATAGATCTTGGAGGTTGTTATTGAGTTGTGACTGCTCTGGTTTTACAACATCTTCTCATAAAAATGTTTATAATACCTACAAAAAACAAATATCTTTTGAAATAGCAAGGCTTTAAGTAAAAGGAAAAGAAAAAAAAAAAACGATAAAGCTCAAACATAAGTCAATGAAACCTATATTAATTGAATTAGCTAGGGATTACCGTTAAAAACAGGAATTAGCTAGCTAGGGATCAGAAGCCACCACACTTATAGCATATATACATAGTTATGATTATGTATATAGTACCGTATATAATTAAGAGGCAAGTTTTTCACGACAAGAATTGGATCTCTTCCCCATATACACAAGAAATAGACCAATTCACATTACTATTAATTAATAAGCCCAAGAGACCAATAATATGCAATATTATCCCCCTTAATCAGAATACAATATTATCCCCTAGCTGTATATAATCCCCCTCACAGAAACCAATAATATGCATGCAGTACTACCCTAAGAGACTGCGAGACTCCTTTAACTCTTTTGATCACTTTATTTATTTTAATATATATATATATATATATATATATGCGTATGTATATGTGTGTGTGAGACCAACAAAACGACACATATAATTATAAATGGAGCGAAATGAAATCAAGCAGCATTGACAAAATTACAATTGACTCTGATCTCGCCTTTGTCAATAGGCCTCGTCTTGACCTGGACATTCCCAAGCTTCACCATTGACACCGCAAACTGGGTCTCAAACAGCTGAGGCTGAGAAACCAAAGCCGACACAAAAGGAGACGTTCTTGCATCCGAAAACAG
>CP050234.2:16191151-16403263 GCA_012066045.3 Morus alba
ACGAAAGACATTGCTCAATGTCATATTTTTCTACCCCATTCTTTACGCGCAATTTCTTTAGAAATTGCTACAAGTAGACTCAGCGAGGGAATTTTCTATGGCATCTTGTTGCATACAATTGATGTAGCAAAAGCTTAATTAGAAATAATTGAAACAATAAAACTAAAGATGATAGATCAATTAATCTGTTGATTCACACACGATATCATAAAAATGGAAAAAAAAAAATCGTAGTTAAACTTATAACGAAAATGGAAATTATTAGAAAGGAAACAAAAAAAAAGCTCTTTTGAAGGCATAAATGATGGAAGTTAGCCCGTTTTCACTAAAAAAAATACATATTTTTTGTCTAAATTCACATTACTAAAAGACCTTTAAAAATCAAAAAATTACCTTATTTGACTTTGAGGTGATCTCAACGCATCATAAAGACTAGATTATCCTAAACTACATCAACAATTCTATCCCATTCTTTACTCTAACAATAAGTATGCACCCTATTAAATAGGATTATGTCTTAGAAAAAAATTATAAAATGAAAAAGTCAAAGAAAGTATCTTTTTTCTTTATAGCTTACTTCCAACTTTTCTCTAGTTTGTCTCATTTCGAACTTGCCCTTTCTAAAAAACAAACCTATACTCTTTTCTTTTCCCCTTTGGTTCCCCAAGAATATTACTCTTTCTCCTCCTTGAAATCAAGTATCCTTTGAAGTCATAGAGGTCCAAGGGTGCTCTCCGAGCTCAGAATCAAGTCTTAGAAAGGTAAGTCTCTTGTTCAAAGTATGATAATTCAATGGAGTTCTGAGTTAAAGAATGTCAATGTGGTGATGAATTTTGCTGTCAATTGTGTTTAAATGGAAAATTAGTTTACATGTTGAGAAGGAAATATTGAAGATGAAGTCCATTAAGTGCTTTTAACGCCCCTAAACTAACACCTTTAAAATCTACGTAATTGTTTTCCAATATTATAAGTAACACTAAAGTTCTAATTATTTAGCAACTTCTAACTCAATGTCCGTAATAAAAAAGTTAAAATATCTGTAGAATTATAAAATAGATTATTTTTCCCGTACTCTTAAAAATGTATGAGTTTTAAGAGTGTATGAGTTTTATCCCGTACTCTTAATAAATACCTTTTTATTAATATAATTATTTAATTAAAAAAGTTATAAATTAAAAGTAAATGATAAAAATTCACTTTTAAAGAGTATTTGATAAAATTATCAAAAAAATTTTATAGCAAACCTAACACTGCTTTTTGGACTTTCATCTTAACTACAACAAACAAATCACTTATTGTGGGTCCCACAACCCAATACTTTCTGTGTCTCAAAAACACCCTCGTTCACAATTCAATAAATAAATAAATAAATCCTTGTTCACTAATAATTTATAGGGGCGGTACTTTTTACCTATGGATAGGATGTGCAATAATTGAAAAGGTTTCTAATCATTACAATCATTAGTAATATATTTTCACAGAGATCTAAACACCTATTATTAATAGATATAATTATTACAATAAATATATTAATTCATAAAAAGATATTTTTACATTGAGAAATGTATTTTTATATGAATAGTTGTAATGATTGAAAATGTTACATTCATTCATGAAATGAAATATTTGTCTTTATTAATTTTTTAAAAAATTTACTAACTTAAGTTATGTTTTGGAACTCAATATTATTGCTGGATATTATGTACAAGGGTTTATTGTATCTTGGGGGTAATTTATCATTAAAACTCACTAGCAAACTTTGAGAAGTGGGGGCAAATAAAACCTTAAAGAAAAGTATTCTTATACGTCTCAAATCCTCTCTTATTTTCTACATTCTTTTCATCCTCTACACACAAATTTTCCAACAACGACGTCCCCGCTTCTGCAGCAGTCTGTGTTTGCCTCCAGGGCACCTCTTCACCAAAGCCTTCTTGGCCTCAGCAATCATACCTTCGCCTCTACCAAGCCTTATCCACCAAGTCACCTTTGCTCTTTGAGCAACATGTGCTTGTCTCCGAATCACCGCTCCGTCAAAGCCTTGTCTAGCCTCCAAACCTTGTCTCCATCAACTACTTGATCGCTCTTCCCATCATTCTTAAGAGTTCCTCATTTAAATTTTTCTTGAGTTCTCTAACTTGCTTTGTAGGTCATTTTGGATATTCGGCAACAAAGAGGGCCTTAGAATACATGTTCTTCGGCCTAATTTGGGCCTAACCAATCTCATCTCTTCGTCAGAGGTCCTATCATTATCTCGAAGTTCCCAAGTATTTCGGCTATGTTGGAACCGCCACTAATGAACTAAGTACTTACATTTGTGCACCCTCAACACGCCATACCCTCTGAATTTACCGGACCCCAACAATATGCTAATACTAAAATACCTAACAATATTAATAATGGCATGATTAGACGTAAGATAGTTGAGATGGTATCCGAATTGCAATTAACTTTCTAAGAGAATCAGAACTTGAGTCACAACATAACAACCCTAGAGCAACCATTGAGTTAAGTTTAAGGGATAATGTTGATGGAAACATATCCCTCTACGCCCAAAAGTAAAGCTGTGAAAAAAATAAATGCTTGAATTACGATTTGTATAGTGACGATTGTTAAATGTGCTTAGGTCTTCATGTATGCGGTGTAATTGTGTTAGTTTTGACAGATAGACGCTCTAATTAATTACTGATCTTAGTAGCCCTAAATACTAACTCATCAAAAAATGACTTGACTTGTTTTGTAGGTAAAAAGGTGAAACGAGTATTGCCAACGTGGATTTCACTAATGGATCGGACTTACGGTAAACTAGTAGATATTTTATTTAAAAGTATCTTCTATGCAATGATGTTCGACGTTTTAAAAGTAAAAATTACATAGTTTTCGGTATTTGATAACTAATATCATTAATTGGAAAAAAAAAAAAACTCAGACAGTTATAATGTGAAAGACAACAAGTGTTGTCTCATCAAACCATACATTAATAAAGTTATAATTAGCCTAAAGAATGCTAAACCCTCGAATCAAGCCAACCAAAATTACAGTACCCAGTCAATGTACAATCAGAACAAATTAAAGTAACCAATATCCCTTAAAAAAAAAATTATAAAGTAACCAATCCCCATCTTAATTTCACTGCCGCTTTTCAAAATCAAATTCTCGAAAATCCAAAATCTTGACCACACAAATAATTTTCACAAAACCTAACAATTAATTTACAACAAATCTAACAACCAATTGTTAATTTACAACAAATCTAATAACCAATTTCATAAAAATCTTTAAAACCCAATCACACATCAAACTGCACAAAGAGTGGTACACCCCCTTTTTACTCTTCACACTCCTTCAAATTAAAACTTTCTTATTACAAAAAGAGACCTTTAAATAAAATAACTAAAAAAGACAATAGACTTAATTATATAATTAAATTTTATTATGAGAGGGAAACTAATAATTAGTCTTTTTTTCTCTCCACACACCTCGCATATTATAGTTTTAAATTATAAATTGTTTCTATTTCAAAAATCCATTGCAAACCCTAGTTTTCACCCTTTAAAACCTATTGCAAAAAATTACTTGTTGATATGTTCAATTTTTTTTTTATTTTTTAGATCAATCCAACAATGGCCAACTATTTTGCCCTTACGATCAAACCCAATACATCTACAACTACTATCGCACAAACACATCGCTATAGCATACGTAAAATGACTAACGATTAAGAGTAATATTCCTTAGAAAGTGAGAGAATTTATTTGTTACAAGACAATTTAAAGTGGAGCGAATCTGTTTAGTTCTAGCATATGCAACATGATTTCTGTTTGTCAAAATTATTTGTCTTTTATTTTTCTAAAAAGAAGTAACAGTAAATTTTTCTAAATTATATTCACAGATGATGAAATTCCCTGTTGAACTTAAAAATAAAAAATAAAAGAACCGCTCCATGCTTAAAGTTTCAACAAAAAATTAAAAAATAAATAAATGATAATATTAAAGTAATAAATTCATTTATGTGAGATGTGTAATTAGAAGGGAGAGTGAAAAAGTAAAGAGGTGGGTCACGAGAAAAAAAAAAAAAAGGGGGTTTAAATAAAATTATTCTTAATAATTTTATGAAAATAGTTAGGAGTAATTTTAGAATAATAGAGATGTGTAGAAAGAAAATTTAAAATTTACTCAATTGAAAATTATATAGGGTGTGTAGTTAAAAGGGGCATGTTGAGAGTGAAAATGAGGGTGTAAAGAGAATTATCACCATTGCACAAAACATTTCAAAATCAAAACCCAAGGAAATTCAACTAGTAAAACCTAACATTAAAATCATCGAAAAGTCAACCAAACTATAACAAAATTTACCTTCGGATATAGGACGGACGGCGTCAAAGAGGTAGTGGACAACATCGGGAGGTGGCGGGGTGATTTCCTTTAGAAACCACCGTCTAAAGTGGACGTTACATGATTTCCTCGAAACAGTCATACGATGTCCCTATGGATTTTCAAAACACAAAAACTAGTCCATACCCTTTTTTTTTTTTTTTTTTTTTTTTTTTTTTTTTTTTTTTTTTTTACATTAGACAACATTTTCTCCCTAAACTGTCATTAAATATGAATCGTGTAATCCCAAAGTTGTAGTGGTGGAAGCTATCAACAAATCCATTAACACTATTCAAACAACATGTTGTGGCAAAACTATTGCTTGAATTAAGATGCAATCCTAAATATGTTTGAATATCATAAGACTTTCTTTTGATATTATGATTTCTATCAAATATGCATATAATTCTCACATAAAATGTGTTTGCTTATATATCTTTGTGAATGTTTATCATATCTTAAAGGATTATTCTCACTTGTGCTCCATAAACTTTGAGGTCATTCCTACTTTGCCTTTTAAATTTTAAAAACTCTCACTTTACCCCATGAACTTTGAATTGTTCTCACTTGACCCCTTTTATTGTAATTTCTGTAAATATCAAATAAAAATGGCCGGATTCAATGTGGTCATATAGTTTTTATCTGTTTCTTTTTAACATAAATCAAAATAGAGAAATCATGTGACTGCGTTATTCTTTTTCTTTTTCTATCTGTTTTTAACAGAAATTACAATAAAAAGGGTTAAGTGGAAACAATTCAAAGTTCATAGGGCAAAATGAGAGTTTCTAAAGTTCATGGGACAAACTGAAAATGATCTTAAAGTTTAGGGGCATCAGTGATAATAATGTCTTTATTACATGTCTCCATTGCAAAGAACACCTATTTCTAATCAAGTTTCTCACACTCCGAATCTATGACATATGCGTCTTGGACATCCATCACCATCCCGTCTTAAATTGGTTTCTTCATTGCTATCTTCCAATAATATCTCATATGATAATAATTTTACTATTTGTCCCATGGCTAAACAAACACGACTTCTATTTCCTTTAAGTTCCGTATGCTCTATTTGATTTGTTATATTGTGATATTGGCAGTCCACATAAAGCTCTCACACATTTAGGAGCACGTTTCTTTCTTACTATTGTGGATGATTTTACAATATGCACTTGGATATTTCTTGTGCAGCATAATCTGAAACACAACATTTTGAAAACTTTTATTGATTTTGCTTTTATTCAATTCCATACCCATGTTAAGGCGGTTAGAGTAGACAATGGTTCAGAATTCCTATCCATGAGAAATTTATTCTGGTTTCACGGTATTGAATATCAACGTACTTGTGTATTACACTCCACAACAAAATAGAGTTGTTGAACAAAAACATCGACAATATTCTCAACATAGCACATGCATTGCTTTTTTCAATCTCACTTACCACTCAATTTCTGGGAGTTTTGACTATTGTCTACCTTATTAATCGACTACCATCACCATTGTGGTCCAATAAATCTCCTATTGAGTTGTTATACAACCGCCCACCATCACTTAATCACTTGAAAGTTTTTATTTTTCTGTATTATGCAACTGTCGTTCATCTTATTAAAAAATTTGACCCTCATGCCAAACGTTACGAGCATGTTTGATTTCAATCTCAAAAACTTTTTTCATGTTTTTTGAGGTACAAAAATTGAACATAATTTCAAAAATGCGTTTGGACTGTGTTTTCTTAAAAATTAAAACTTAAAATGTTTTTGACCCTTTTCATATTTTGTATACATTTTTAAAAACGGTTTATACTCGTTTTTATTTTCTCATTTTTCATTTTCTTCTACTCTATTTTCCTTCTTTCCTTGTTGTTCCTCCTTCTCTGCCGCACCATGGTCTACGTCCGCCAAAAGGAAGATCCTTGAAACTCAATCATCGTCAGCGCCGCCACCGGCGGCTTCCTCCATATGCACCCGAGGTTCACCACCTCAGGCGGGGATGGGCTTCACATGGCGAAGATGGTGAGGATTGGTGGCTCGATTGAGGAAGGCTTGCCGGCGGCTGGGAAGGGTGGCTATGAGGGAAGATTAATCGTCCTCAAGCTTTTCGACGTCGTCTTCGATTCCAACTCGTTATCTTTTTATATTTTATTATAAATTTCCTTACCTTTTTAAAAAAATATATAAATTATGTTCGGGCCGAGCCGAACTGATTCGAGCCGGCCCGGTCCTTAGGGCCAGGCTGGGCCTATATAAAGTTATTTAGGGCCGGGGCCGGCCCTAACTACTCTTTCATGTCACCGGGCCCAGGCCGGGCTGGGCGGCCCAAATTTTCAACTCTAATTTCAAGCCCTACCACAATTTATGAAAAAGAAATTTCCATACCTCATTTTTTCCATCCCAGTCTTTACGCCACTTATAAGTAGAGTATTCAACAAAAGATTCTACGAGTCTTTACGCCACTAATAATTAAGTAGAATATTCAACATAAGATTCTACGCCATAATTTCCTATCCCATTTTCTACTGTACCAATGGATAGAGATATCCATAATAAGAAAAAAAAGAAAAAGAAAAAAAATATTCAATAGAGATGTACGTTGCGATTGTGCTGTATGTAAATATTTTTTTTCCCCCCGTTGCGAACAATATCGCAAACATTCGCAGCATCGGCAAGTGCTTAGATAATAAATAGCATAGACAGTAGTTAACTTCATCTCCTCCTACTTTTTTTTTTTTTTTTTCTTTTTTTCCTTATTTACCTTTTTTTTATCTTTCTTTTTTTTAAAAAAATTTTTCTAAATGTTTTGTTTCTTAACTTTTTTATTACATGAATTTTTTTTTCAGTTTAACTTTTATATTTTTCTTTTAAAAATATATATTTTCTCAATTTATTCTTATAAAAGTAATTTGTTTCACACTTGTTCCTATTTTTTTTATCGGTGATTAAAATAAATTTTTTAAAAAGTTTTAATACTTAATTATTTTTTATGTAATTCTTATTATATCAAAAGTTATCTATAGACGTATTTTTTGCCATAATAAATCGCCTTCTTTTAATTTACATGTATATAGTTTTATTCTATTACCAAGTGATCAAAATAAGAAGAATGACTATTATTCCAACTAAAATTTTTAAAACGTATTTTTAAAATAAATTTAAAAATTCTTAAATAATTGTATAATTGAACTACTCTGATTTATTATTCGGTAAATAACAAATTCTTTAATACGACAATATTTATGGAGCACGTTGATTAAATAAATACTACAAACTAAAGTTCTATGGGATATTTCTATCCCATTATTTACTCTACCAAATAAGTAGATGTACGTTGGGTCATACAACAACCTTTTTTCCAAAAAAAAAAAATCAAAACAAATTGTTTAGGTATCTTATGTTTCTCTTTTTATTTTTATCATTTTAACCTTCAGCATTATATTATTTTAATAAAAATATATTATCATCCCCAATTAGATGCGTCCTAACTCCTAATCTATTGCTCAATAATAAATATGCATTTATGTGTAGATGTCAAAGTCAATTTTGTACTGAACAATTTTGTCTATTTCCTTTCTAGCTCACCTTCAAAGTTTCTCTCACTTTTAAGTTGATCTCTCCCAAAACCAAGCCAACGTTGCGCTCTTGCCCTTTGATTCCTCATGATTACTGTTTCTCCTTCTTGAAATCAAATATATTCCAGTGGGCTTTAGAAGTCTAAACGTGCTATTCGAGCTTAGAAAGGTAATAAAGTTTGATAATTCGGTGGACTTTTGAGTTAAAAGTATGTGCTGATGAATTTGGTTGTCAATTGTGTTTAAAGGCGATACGAATTTTGATGTTGAGAAGGAAACACTGAAGATGAAGGACATTAAAGGTTAGTATCTTAACCATTTCGTTGATGCTTCCATGTATAATTTGATAATGAGATTGAGGAGGAGAAGGAGAAGGAGGAGGAGAAGGAGAAGGAGAAGAAGAAAGAAGAGAGATAACTTTTTTTTTTTTTTTTTTTTTTTTTTTTTTTGGCTCGTGACAATAGTTCTGGTATATGTTGCCGATTGGTAATGTATCCTGGGAAAATAAAAATCAAGATTACACTAAACTCACAAAATTCATTACACTAAAAACTCATTTATAGATTAAGATTTTGATAATTGATCGTGAGAATGAAATTTTGAAATTTGTTGCAAAAAGGAAATAAATAAATAAATAAATTGGTAGCTAATCAGGAAGCTACAAAGATTTAAGCGTTCATTTGCAATATAAAAAAATTATCGAATAATTTATGTAAAAATAAGGGTACAAGCCCTCCAAAAAAATAAAAATAATAATAATAATAATAATAATAATAAAAGCTAACCAGGACGTTATACTCCCAAACAGGTTTTTTTTTTTTTTTTTAAGTTGAATTGTAGTTTAAATATATGAAACAAACACCATTTTGATTTTTTTTTCCCCTTCACCACAATTTTTTTTCAATTTTTTTTGTTTTTTTTTTCTTTAATGTGTTTTTTCACGAGAACGTATTATTACTTGTCATATATAATAATAGATATACATTAGAATATATATATATATATATATATATATATATATACATATACATGTTGTGTTGTATTGGGTGGTCTTCATGTGTTTTATTGTTCTGTGACTTTTTTTTTCCTTTTAATTTCATGGGAACATACAACTCGTTTTCTTTCAACATAGAACGACTACAATTTTCCAATGGTTATTGTTCGAAATTATCCAACCCAATTCCACAGATTAGATCAAAAAATTCTTAATCAAACACAACGAACACAAAGAAATTTGGTATCAGAGTTCAACGGTAAAATTACACCTATATCTCCGCGAACTCTCTAAAGAAATTTGATAATTGTTACTAAAATATAGACTGTATATTACTAAAATTATAATTACAAAAATACCCTTCTAAATCCTGACTGACTTTTTTGAATTTAAAATTATAATTGTTAAAATATAGACTGTATATTACTAAAATACCCTTCTAAATCAACTCAAATGCATTGCACGTAATCAAATCTGTTAAAAAGTTAATAGAATTAGGTTATAATTGCCACATTTGAAGAGCTTAGGGACGATTTTATCAAAATTAAAAAAAAAAAGTAGGGACCAAATTATCGTCTACTAAAGAGGTTAAAGATTAATGGTGTAAATTACAGGAGAAACCTATAAATAAGGGCAAAAACTTCTCATTTATAGATTACACACAACTTTCTGCTATAAGAGAGATATGTATACTTCTGAAAATTAGTGCATTATATATACACAAGTGGATGTAAACAATAAAATTTTACCGAACCACCATAAACTTTTGTGTTCTTTTATTTTCAGCATTTAATTATATTTCAATCAATTTGTGAGTGCCATAGGATGAGTGTTTATGGCGAGATTAAATTCCGAGTTGACTGAATTTTTATCGTCAATAGATAGTAAACAACAATAACACAACACAACAGCAACAATACAATAACAAAAATAACATTGTAGGTAATAGTAAGAGTAGGTAATGATAGAAATAATAATACTAACAGCAGAAACAATAATGACTTGATGGGTTTCGTACATTGTAGGATACAAGCAACAAATTTTATTATAATCTTGGTGTTATATTTGTTTGGTTAGAAATTCATGTTTATGCCGATTGGCATCTAAGCACCCGTTTGTTTCTATTCCTGGTAATGGAGCTTTGTGCAGGCATCAATTTAAGAATGCTTTTTGCTCTACTCTTGCAAGTCTTGTTGATTTCGTCCATCTCAGTACGTGGAGGAAAAGACGAACTTGCCTTACTTGCTTTCAAGGATGGGATAGAGGATCCCCTCAACATTCTTAGTTCTTGGAATGCATCTCAACACTTTTGCAAGTGGCGAGGCGTTACATGTGGTCGTCGGCATGACGAAAGAGTCACTGCATTGGATCTCCCATCGTTGCAACTAAAGGGTCAACTTTCTCTTCACATTGGAAATTTGAGTTTTCTTAAAAGATTGGACCTCCAAAACAATAGCTTTATCCATAACATTCCTCATCAAATTTTCAAATTATTCCGGCTGCAAGTCTTAGACCTTGGAGTCAACTTGTTCAGTGGAAAGATTTCAACCAACATATCTCATTGCTCCAATCTTCGATACCTCGACTTATCTTTTAACAACCTCACTGAGAAAGTTCCCCAAGAAATGGGCTTGTTATCCAAGCTTCGTGTACTTCGTTTAAGAAATAACAACTTGTCGGGGGAAATACCAACTTCCTTTGGAAATCTTTCCTCTCTCGTGACAATCCATCTGGGTCATAATAACTTCCATGGTGAAATTCCACCCAGCTTTGGGCAGTTGAAAAGTTTAGTGAATCTTGAGATTGGCGTAAATAATCTAACAGGTATTGTCCCTCCCTCAGTGTACAATCTCTCTTCTCTTGAAGCTTTCAACATACATGTAAACAATCTTACGGGAAGCCTTCCTCCTGATTTTGGTAACAATCTTCCAAACCTTGATGTCCTTTTATTCCATACAAACCAATTCAGTGGACCAATTCCTGTTACAATCTCAAATATCTCCAAAGTTACAATGTTTGAAATATCAATTAATTTCTTCACGGGAGATGTCCCTAGCCTCTCAAGTCTAACCAAACTACAAGAATTTGGAATTGACGTAAATAATCTTGGTCGTGGTAAGAACGGTGACCTCAAGTTTCTGTCCACTCTTATCAACTGCACAGACCTAGAACGTCTCGGCATTAATGAGAACAATTTTGGAGGACCACTTCCTGGGTATATAAGTAATTTCTCAAGAAAGCTCACACATATGGTATTCGGACAAAACCAAATAAGTGGAAGCATTCCGATCGATATTGGAAATCTTGTTAACTTAATGGCATTAGGACTCGAGCTAAACCAATTGTCTGGCTTTATACCAACATCAATAGGTAAATTAAAAAACCTAAATGAGCTTGCATTGGCTGGAAATCAACTCTCAGGTCCTATTCCATCTGCTCTAGGAAACTTAACATCCTTAGGTATATTGGATCTACAAGCTAACAACCTAAGAGGAAGGATGCCATCCAGTTTTGGAAATCTTAGGCAATTGCGTCTTCTTTATGTTCACAACAATAATCTAAGTGGTCTCATACCAAGAGAGCTAACCAGTTTATCATCCTTATATACCCTCTTCTTGGCTGAAAACCATTTTACTGGTTCTATCCCTGAGGAAGTGGGAAAATTGATAAACCTTAATTATTTGGTTCTTTCAGAAAATAGGTTAGTTGGTGAAATTCCTAAATCTCTTGGTGGATGCACAAACTTGCAAAAACTGTATTTGGAGGGAAACTCACTGCAAGGGCCCATTCCCCAGTCTGTTAGTTCTTTGAAAGGGCTTGATGAAATCGATCTTTCTCGCAACAACTTGTCTGGAGAGATTCCAAGATATTTTGAAGGCTTTCGATTATTAAAGAAATTGAATTTATCGTTTAATAATCTAGAAGGCGAGGTGCCAGTCGAGGGATCAATATTCAAAAATTTAAGTGGTTTTTCCATTGTGGGGAATTATAGGCTTTGTGGAGGTGTCCTTGAATTGCACTTACCGAGATGCCCCGCAGATGGACCTAAGAAGCATAAACGATCACCTCCACAAAAGTTAATCATCTCCATTATTGCTTGCGGACTTGGATTGATTTTTCTGATGTTCACAGTACTATCACTGTATTTATCAAGGAAACGGAAAACTATGTCAACATCAGCACAATCAAATACAATGTCATTCTTACAGCTATCTTATGGTGATCTTGTCAAAGCGACCAATGATTTTTCTCCAGCAAACTTAATTGGTGCTGGGAGTTTTGGATCTGTGTACAAGGGAATTCTAAATCCAGATGAAACAGTTGTTGCCGTGAAAGTACTAAACCTAAACTTCAAGAGCATCAAAAAGCTTCATAGCTGAATGTAAAGCTTTAAGGAACATCAGACATCGGAATCTTGTCAAAGTTTTAACCGCGTGTTCAAGTACTGACTTTCAAGGAAATGATTTTAAAGCTCTGGTATATGAATACATGGTTAATGGAAGTCTAGAAGAATGGTTGCATGATGAGGAGAGACATCTAAGCCTTATTCAAAGAGTAAATGTTGCCATTGATGTAGCCAGTGCTTTGGATTATCTACATAATTTTTGCGACACGGCAATAGTTCATTGTGACTTGAAACCGAGTAATGTACTGTTGGACAAGGACATCACTGCTCATGTCGGAGATTTTGGATTGGTGAGGTTTATCTCTGACCTTTCACACCCATTTTTTTCAAATCACAGCAGCTCCGTAGATGTACGAGGTTCCATTGGATACGCAGCCCCAGGTAAATATTGAATTAGCTGAAATTTTCTTGTTACATGCTTTTCATTTTATGTTGATTATTAGATAACTACTTCTTACATGTATCATTTAAAATATGGCATGTCAAACAAAAAATTTTACATTTTAGTTTATGCATTTGGATACTGTAATGAGTTTATTTTAACACAAGTAGGCAAGAATATTATACATATATATATATATATATGTAAGTATGTTTGTATGTATATGTAGGTTTCTTCAGTTGAACCTAAGAAATATATATTATCCATGTGAGTGCAGAGTATGGCACAGGAAGTGAAGTGTCGACAAGTGGCGATGTATATAGCTATGGAATTCTTTTGTTGGAGATGTTTACAGGCAAGAGACCTACTGATGGAATGTTTAAAGAAGATTTGAACTTGCATAACTTTGCTTTGATGGCTTTGCCTGAACATCTGGAAGAAATATTGGACCCAAGGCTCTTAACAGTCTTTCCTGTAGCAATCAAATTCAAAATCAAATGATTCGCAAATGCTTGATATCCGTTATTGAGGTAGGAGTTGCATGTTCTGCAGAATCACCAGGAGACAGAATGAGCATTGATAATGCTGTTTCAGAACTATCTCACATAAGGGCTATGCTTTTGAAAATCAGGATGCAAACAAACGATCATATCATCAACACAATTTAAGCGGTATGTATCATCGCAACATATTACTATAAAATATATGTTTTCAAAACTAATGCTTCTAAATTTTTGGTGATATAGCGCTTTTGTTAGATATTTTCCTTTGAAAATTGACCCTTTAAGTTCAAAAAAAAAAAGAGAAAGAAAGAAGTAAATTAACTCTAATAATTAACAAGAATTAGTTTTCAGATGGTATAATAATTTTATTGCAACTACATCCTTTGAGCTTCATTGCATTTGATAATTTAGCCCATTTCTCTAATTCGTTAGAGTCTTCACACAACATTCCACAGACCAGCTACTATAATCACAACTCGAAATCATTGCATGGTCTTTCTGCATAACAACTTCAACAGCTTGCTCATGCTGTATCTATGATGACTCCAAACCATGCTTCTGGTAATAGCAATGCTTATGCAAATGCTGCAGGTCTATTCACTTTTTCCAATGCTTCAATCAATTCTGTATTCACTAGACTTTGGATATTTTGGATAGTGGAGCCACTGACCACGTCGTTTCCGACTTCAGACTTCTCACTCAAACAGAACCATCATCAATACCCATTGTTAATTTACCTACTGGATCTTCATCCCCAATCACTTCAACTGCCACTATACCATTCAATTCAGACATAACCTTAGACAATGTTTTATATGTCCCCTCTTTTCACTTAAATTTAATGTTTGTTAGCAAAAGCACCACTGCTATAAACTAGTGTCATTTTGATTCCCACTTTTTGTGTCTTGCAGGACTCCGCTACGGGGAAGATGATTGGCTCGGATGAACAACGCGGTGGTCTTTATTACATGTCTCCGTTGCAAAGAACACCTACTTCTCATCAAGTTTCTCACACTCCGAATCTATGACATATGCGTCTTGGACATCCATCACCATCCCATCTTAAATTGGTTTCTTCATTACTATCTTCCAATAATATCTCATATGATAATAATTGTACTATTTATTCTATGGCTAAACAAACACGACTTCTATTTCCTTTAAGTTCCGTATGCTCTATTTGGTTTGTTTTTGATATTGGCGGTCCACATAAAGCTCCCACACATTTAGGGGTACGTTTCTTTCTTACTGTATTGTGGATGATTTTACAAGATGCACATGGATATTTCTTATGCAGCATAATCTGAAACACAAAACATTTTGAAAACTTTTATTGATTTTGCTTTTATTCAATTCCATGCCCATGTTAAGGCGGTTAGAGTAGACAATGGTTCGGAATTCCTATCCATGAGAAATTTATTATAGTTTCACGGTATTGAATATCAACGTACTTGTATATTACACTCCATAACAAAATAGAGTTGTTGAACAGAACAATGACAATATTCTCAACGTAGCACGTGCATTGTTTTTTTCAATCTCACTTACCACTCAATTTCTGGGAGTTTTGACTGCTGTCTACCTTATTAATCGACTACCATCACCATTGTGGTCCAATAAATCTCCTTTTGAGTTGTTATACAACTGCCCACCATCACTTAATCACTTGAAAGTTTTTATTTTTCTGTATTATGCAACTATTGTTCATCTTATTAAAAAAATTGACCCTCGTGCCAAACGTTATGAGCATGTTTGGTTTCAATCTCAAAAACGTTTTTCACGTTTTTTGAGGTACAAAAATTGAAAATAATTTTAAAAACGCGTTTGGACTATGTTTTCTTAAAAATTAAAACTGAAAATGTTTTTGACCCTTTTCATATTTTGTATACATTTTTGAAAACGGTTTATACTCGTTTTTATTTTCTCATTTTTCATTTTCTTCTACTCTATTTTCCTTCTTTCCTTGTTGTTCCTCCTTCTCCGCCGCACCATGGTCTACGTCCGCCAAAAGGAAGATCCTTGGAACTCGATCATCGCCGGCAGCGCCACCGGCGGCTTCCTCCATATGCGCTTGAGGTTTGCCGCCTTGGGTGGGGATGGGCTTCACATGGCTAAGATGGTGAGGATTGGTGGCTCGACTGAGGAAGGCTTGCCGGCGGCTGGGAGGGGTGGCTATGAGTGAAGATTAATCGTCCTCAAGCTTTTCGACGTCGTCTTCGATTCCAACTCCTACGAAAGTTTAGTCATCATCGGTGAGGAAATCAATGAGGGATTTCGGGATGTTGTGCGCATAGAGGAGCTGGAAAATGAGGCAAGATCTGCCAATACAGAGTTGCAGTGTGGCGACGGGGTTGGAGGAGCTGGGGCGGGTGTTGGGACGCCACTCGATGTCAAGGTTGACGATGAGCTTGTGGAGTCTGCGGCGGTGGACGAATTCAGTGTTTCCTATCCAAGCGGTGATCATAGAGGCTCTGTCAGTGACTAGCGTTTCGATCTCCTCGTCGAAGAAGGTCACATCGTAGAGCTCGCGGAGTTCCGGCGAGTCGAGGTCGTATTTTGCCATGGTGATAGTCATGGCTTGATGATTAAGCAAAAGTCTTTTTTTCCGGGTTGTAAGTTTTCAGAAAGTTGGCTGGAAAGAGAAACCAAGAAGGACAAAACTGGGAAGGAAAATAAATGCTTCTGCAACATAATAATCTGAAAACAATCTTTCGTAGAGAGTTTTTCTGGGAAATAAATGCTTATTCATTTATTTTATTATGTCCAATTAAAATAATTTGAAAATAATAATAAAAAAGTATAACCAAACAGAGTTTCAGTTTTTTTATAGTGAAAATAATATCTCAATAAAATCACTAAACGTATTTTTAAATACGATTTCTGTTTTTTAATTTCATGCAAAAAAAAAAATAAAATTATTTTGAACTGTCAAAAGGGTTATAAACTTTATATGATACGGAGACAAACAAATTATTTGTGAGCCGTGACGTCAAGTTTTGTGAAACCACTTTTCCCTCCTTTCACATTTCAACTCTAACATAACTCAAACTCTGTATTGCCCAATCTTTCCCTTGACATTAACAACAACATGCCTCCTACGCAACCCTTCACCACAAACATTCCATCTCTCGACAACCAACAAACTGAGCCACACCACTCACACGCAGGTGCCACACCAGAACCAATTACCATACCAACTCCCGCTGAACCCACTCAATCTTCATCTCAAGCCGAACCCACTCCAACTTTGAACACATCAGACCTTATCACACATTCCATTCCTCCTGAGCGACATTCTAGTCGTCCTAAGCAACCTCCGGCATGGCATAAAGACTACGTAATGTCAGCTCAAGTCAATCATCCTACAAGCACCAAGTATCCTCTTTCCCATTTTCTCTCATATTCTCACATATTTTTTGCTCATTGTACTTTTCTAATTATCGATATATTGATTATCGGAGAAGGTTTTTTCTTTTTTTCTGTAGATCAAATTTTCGTTTTGCTCCTTTTTTTAAGGCTTTACGAGATGTTCCATGGAAAGAAAATTCAGATATTAATGAAGAGCTTCCTTAGTTCCTTTGAAACCAAAAAAAAAAAAGGAATTCATCAAAGAGATTGAGAGCCAATTTGATAATACTCTAGATTTTAAAAGAATTACAGTAAGTTATATTAAAAGAAAAAACAGTTCAATGTTGAATTTATTTGATTCTAAAAATAGTATACTAACACTTTATAAATTATGAGATTAAATTATTATGAGTAATTAAAATGATTAAATAAATATGATACAAAATTTTAAATATGTATTTTAATTTTATAAATAAATATTTGTTTAACTACCTTAAAAAATGTATTAGATAAAAACTCCGTTAAAAAAATATTCCAAAAAAAAATTCCTTAAAGAATGAAATATTTATTTAACTTAAATTTTTTTTTTTAATAAGCCGTTCTATTTGTATGATTAATTTTTTAATTATTAAATTTGATTAAAATTAAATTAAAAAGAATATGTAAAACAGACATTTTATTAATGTAAATCTGAAAGATAAAAAAATAAAACTACCGTTTTGGCCGTAGCCCTCGCAAACGCCGCCGTCTGCTCCGTCTTCAAGTCCACATGCACCTTCTCCGCCCTCAGCAAGCCCCGCAAAGCGCCTTCCGTCAAAGTCTCCGTTCTCCGCTCAATCTTCGCCGCGGGCAATTCCTCCGAAGGTTCGAACGAATCTCGACCTGCCACCTCTTTTTTTTTTTGGGGGGATTTTATTTTGTTCTATGTTTAGATGGTTTTTTTGTTTGGGTTTTTTTTTTTTTTTTTTGCCTGTCTGGTGATTTTTAGGTTGTTCACCATCCGGAATCACCGGTGACGGAACTGACGCCGGCGAGGACTATATACTGGTGAGAGACCTTGCTGCTTTGTTTCTTGGTGCATTGAACTCATCTAGAAGATGCAGCTATTTCATGAACCCAAAGGGAAAAAAAAAAAAAAAATTCTAAATCTGTTTTCCGTATCATCTTGCAGACCAATCTCTGACGTTCAAGTGGCTGCCTCGAGCGTTTCACTTCTCAAGGTGAGGAAATTTGTTCCTCCCGATTTTAAGATTTATTTTTATTTGTATTAGCATTATTATTATTATATTATTATTATTATTATTATTATTTTTAAGAAGAAGACCGTCTATTGTTATAGTAATTCGCTTGTGTGAATATCTGCAGTTTCTAGAAGATATGTTACTGTTAAACTTACCATTTTTCTGGTCCTAAAACTCATTGATTGCTAAAGCAATTGCTTAATGCCTGCAGTTTTTGGATCTTTTCTATATTGATTTTTTAGAGTTTATTCTTCTTCTCGGAACTGATATTAATCATAATCTCACTTTTGGCATTTCATTAGAAATGTTAATTTACTGAACACATATTATTTAATTCTATTTTTTGAACGTGTGACCAAACACTCAAAGCATTCCTCTGATTGAAGACAAACAGTAAACTGATTCTTTATAACAATACTTGCCGCAACATTGTGTGACGGGGTATTTGTCTTTCTAGCTCTGGAATCAAAAACCCGATTATCCAAACAGAGGACTTAAGGAAGGAGAATTATTGGATAGCAGTTTGGTTTTTTAGTTCTTTAGTTTTTTAGCTTAAGAGCCATGGAAGATACATCATTGCTGGAGTTGTGCGTAGAAGAAGATGTTATCCATTTATTATGTAGTGCTTCGAACTCGCCCACCTTGGAAAAGTCCTTAGAGTCGCTTATAGAAGTTTCCAGAACGGCAGATGGTCGTGCAGACCTAGCTTCTAGGCGCATTCTTCCCGTGATCATTCAGCTGGTTCGATCCCTTCCTTATCCTTTGGGTCATCCATTACTGCTTTTGTCATTAAGGCTCCTAAGAAATCTTTGTGCGGGTGAGGCTGCGAATCAGAATTTATTTGTTGAACAAAACGGTGTTGGAGCTGTTTTGAATGTTTTTAGGTCAGCAAGAATTTGTTCCGGGGCAGATTATGGTATCATCCGAATTGGATTGCAAGTACTTGCTAATGTTTCCTTGGCTGGTGAAGAGCATCAGCGTGAAATGTGGCGTCAATTTTTCCCGCAAGAGTTTCTTTCTCTTGCAAGACTCCGGAGTAGGGAGGTTTGTGATCCATTGTGCATGGTCATATTTACTTGCTGTGATGGAAATCCTGGACTGCTTACTGAGATCTGCAGTGGCTGTGGGCTGCCCATTGCGAAGGAAATTATAAGAACTACTGCTGCAGGTGAGAATCACTCCATTTTTCTTGAAAACTTATTTTGTTATTATCACACTTTGTGCTTTAGTCGTGTGCCCTTTTAGTGATTTCCCTTTTTGGTTGTTTTACTAGCTGGATTTGGAGAAGATTGGTTGAAGTTGCTTCTTTCAAGAGTGTGCTTAGAACAACCTTACTTTGCTCCCCTTTTTTCTGAGTTGGGCTTTGCAAAAGCTGAAGCTGTTGAGGTTGGAGATATCGCGTTCTCATCCGAACAAGCATTTGTTTTGAGAATGGTTTCAGATATATTGAATGAGCGAATTAAAGAGATCACGGTTCCAAATGAGTTTGCTTCGTGTGTTCTTGGAATATTCAAGTCATCTATCGGGGTTATTAGTTCAGACACAAAAACCAAATCTGGACTTCCAACAGGCTCCACTGCCATAGATGTTCTTGGATACTCACTAACAATTCTAAGAGATATCTGTTCACTAGAGGGTCCAAGAGGCTCTGAGAAGAAACCAGTGGATGTTGTCAGTATGCTATTATCCTCAGGACTTGTTGAACTGCTTTTAAGGTTGCTCCGAGAGCTTGAGCCTCCGGCGATAATCAGAAAGGCCATGAAACGGGGGGAAAACGAAGAGGGAAATTCATGCTCAGCAAAGCCCTGCCCTTACAAAGGATTCAGAAGGGACATTGTTGCCGTGATTGGAAATTGTTCATATGGTAGAAAGCAGGTACAAGATGAGATAAGACAGAAGAATGGACTTCTCTTGCTCTTACAGCAGTGTGTTACCGATGAGGACAATCCATTCTTGAGGGAGTGGGGCATTTGGTCTGTAAGGAATTTGTTAGAAGGCAATAAGGAGAACCAACGAATTGTGGCTGAACTGGAGCTTCAAGGATCTGTTAATACTCCTGAGATTTTTGAACTCGGTCTCAGAGTAGAGGTAGATCCAAACTCTCGCAGCGCAAAACTTGTAAACATCTCTGGAGCAAAATAGAATTCAGCAGAGAGGAAGCTCATTAATCCTGAAAGGAACTTATGTGTGTGTGTGTGTGTGTGTGTGTGTGTGTGTGTGTATATATATATATATATATATATATATATATATATATATATATTGATCCTGAAGGGCTTTTAAGTTCAGGTGTACAGTAATTTTTAGTTTGGCTATTTTTGTTGTCCATGAATGTTTCCCTTGGACTCCTGAAGACATCTGTAATGATAAAGGCTGATAAAATTTTGTCTGGTCTCTGAACTTTGGCAGACCAGAGAATATTGTGGGTTCTGTCATTCATATTTTCATTTTCAGAACTAGGATAACTTTAACCATTTACTTACAATTTTCATATAGAATGGCGCTCTTGCTACAACTTGAATCTCTCCAATGTCTCTCTCACTCTCTCTCAATGTGTGTATTTGGAGAAAACTCTGTCCAAGAAGAAATAATCTGTCAGAATACACTGCACTCGACTAGGTTCCAACATGCTTACTATCTTTGTTGAGAAAGAAAAGTAATTTGGCAGGATATACAAAATATCCCACTGGATTACTTTATAATAAGTATACAAAATATCTTTATCAAGAAGGAAAAACAATATTGTATGATATCAAAAATACTCTACCAAAGTTGCTAAAAAAAATAAATAAATAAATAAAAAAATCTACAAGATGACTGATGACATTTGTAAGAACAAATCTAATTGAGTATCCTCAGGTGAATTGTTAGAACAAATCTTTTTTTTTTAACCCTTTTTTGGGTAGGTGTGTAGCACAAATCTCAAGTCTTAAAATTTGTAACTGAAGTCTAAAAGTGAGATCTTTTCCTGGCATTCACGTAAATTGATTTTTTTTCTACACCATTGTTGACGCTAACAATAAGTAGATACGCGTTACAGCTATTCGTTCTTAATTAGCAGGTGAAGTCAATTAAGTAGTCGAAAATTTAGTCAAAGTTATCCAAGTGGAAAGCTCATTTCAGGGCCATACCGAGAAAATTTCTATTCCTTATTTTTCCATCCCACTGTCTACTGCACTAATAGGTATAACTATACGAAGGTTCTGTGACATATTTTTCTAACCCATTATTTACTCAACCGATAAAATAGAGGTTGATGGCTCTCCGACCCATACACTTCGATACTGATAAGGCAGGAAAACGTGTGAAGGCAAATCGGCCATAGACGAGACAAATCAATACGCTGACATGTGTATATTCCAAAGACACCCGAGATGATATTTAGATCAATGTTTGACAAAATTTGTACTTTTGCTTTTGCTTTCAATAAGTAGAAAAAAAAAAATTAATTACAAAAATTATATATGAAATATACTTATTGTAACACTTTATTTTTTAGTTTTTAAAATGTAACATTTATTCTTCTTGAATAATTGACTAATAATAAAAAAAATTACCTGTTAGGTTTTTTAACAAAAATTGACATTTAATTTATTATTTAAGTATTTTAATAGTTTTATAGTTAAAAATTTAATTTGAATTTAAAATTAATTTATATTTAAACTTTTAATTATGATATATCTATTATTAATTGAATGTAGGTTAAAAATTTTTATAAATCTTTTTTTACATAATGGAAAAATTTATCAAGTTTTTTTTAATATTTAAAATAGTTAAAATTCAAATTAAATTTTAAACTATAGAATAGTAATGTCAAACGTGTCGTGCCAGGCAGGCACGACACGTTCAACCCCAGGCTTGTGGCGGGCCTAGCACGGCCTGCATAGTGCAGGGCTGTGCTTGAGTCAGACCTGAGGAGAAAAACTCAGGCCCGCGGCCTTAGTCCATAAGGGCAAGGGCCAGGCCTGGACCCAAGTCCTTCACAGGCCAGCCCTGGCCCTTGTAATTTTTTTAAAAAATTAAATTAAAAAAAAAAAAAAATATATCAAATGCCCTTAAAAGATGTATTTTTATTGAATTGAGATAATACGAATAAGTACACATAAATGACTGGCTCATTAAAAACTTTGCCAAGTAAAATCCATGGGGAGATTAGGACAAAACCTTAGTGAAGGAAAAAAAGTGCAATAGGAATAGTAAATTACAAACCTAAGTACTTTCAGAAGATTCTGTTATTTTTATGTTAGAAAAATAGTATTGCATTGAATCATATGTGTATTGTTGTCTTCGTCTTCTGGCATCTTCCCAGTCTAAAAAGCACATTAGCCACTCCAAGATATCTGGATGCATTCTGCTTCTCTTCTCGTCAAGAATTTGGTTGCTTATACTAAATGCTTGTCGATGCTACCGTTGACATTGGAGTTGTAAGAATGTCACGAGCTATTACGAACAGTGTTGGAAAATGATCAATCTTGCCCTTCCACCACTGTAAGATGTCTAGTTTGTCGTCATCGATTACAAAATTTGCTTCAAAATATTTTACTAGTTCGGTAGACGCTTGTGTTGATGACGATCCTTCCGTTTTCTCTTTCTTCTTCGAAACTCCACAATGATCCTTTAGGGCCCGAACCACTAGTTGACGTCGAAGTTCCCTATTCTTTTTTACTTGTGTTGTATTTTACTTCATACAAACTAAATACATTTTCTAACATTTTCTTAGTGTCAGTAATAGTTAGTTGCATATCAATTTTTAAATTTTCTGTTATAGCAATCATTAATGATTCAGTCTCATCTACTCCACACCTAGGATCTAAAATAGTTGCTAATGCATATAACATAGGACAACATGGCCAATAACTTTTAAATTTAGTTTCTATTTACTTAACTATGTCTCCAAAAAGTTGTGTATCCCTATAATAAGAAAATGTTTCTGAAATATTAAATAGTTGATGTAAAGCTAAATGTGCAGTAAGATAATAAACTCCAGAAAGTAATTCAGTAGCATTGTAAACAACTTCTAAAAATTTAAAAAAATAATCACCAATCTGCCAATCTGTATTGAAAATTAGAAGTTGATTGTTCTTACTGTTTACATACGCTGTGATGAGCTCCGAATACGGGAGTACAACCTTCAACATTAAATAGGTGAAATTCCACATATGTCTCACGTCAATGGGGAACTTTCTTGGGCGCATCTTGCTGTTCCTGCAATATTGTTTGAATTCTTAGAGCCGAGTTCCAGAACTAGATATAAAGGATAAAGATTATCTAATATTTGTTAGATTAGCTTAAATATGTTCAATTCCTACCTGAACTTTTTCTTCTATCTCATCAAACCCAAAAATTCTCATTATTTTACTAAAAATAGATGATGCGTAATGATGATATGGACATAAATGAAAACCTATTATTCTTTTTTGTAAAACTCATTCGTCATCAACATAATGCGCCGTGACACATAAATATCTAGTTTTATTGCACTCCTCCCATAGATTAGAAGTACAAGATACAATAGTATTAAAAGTCCTAAAAATTATCAACGAGAGATTGTCTCATTGCATAAAACACTTTCATGCAATCAAAATGAGTCGTGTTTCTACTTATCCATTTAAATTGTGGGCAGAATATCGTCTGTATGAATTCTTCGAACGACGCATCATCTGCAAAAGAAAGAGACAATTCAGCACTAGCTAAAAATTTAGTTAGTGCCTTACGAGCACATTGTGCATCGTATGTAAAATTTTGCAACCTCTGTGATGTGAGTGATAGTGTGTGATGGCGGGAGTCTACACTCTCATCTTGGTGCAACGGCAGACATACTTTTCAATATCTATCCAGATGACCAGTACCCTAACCTTTTTTTTATTAAAAAAGTGTTTTTTACAATACTTACATATCGCATGAATTTTTATTTCACATGTTTTTATATTTGTTCGGGGCTACTCTGTGAAATGCTACCATGCAGGAGAAGTTCACAGTCTTTTTTCCTTCCTGCGTTCTCTAACTTTCTCGTTGTACACTGAAGCATTATCAACTGGAGCATTTTCTGGTTCAGTGGGAATAGGGTTAGGAGGCATCATTTCATCATCGAAAAATGGCTCAACACCAAGCTCAGGAAGAGTAGTCAAATCAGGAAAGTTTGATGTGGCAATTTTTTAAAAATTGATTGAACTTAAACTTTGTAAATGAAAATGCAAGAAAATGAGTGATCGCGAGAAAAAAAACTTAGAATCAAAATCAAAGAGACAAGATGAGAGATAGAATAAGAGTGAGATGAAAAGTTAAGAGTTAATTATTGTGTGGGATTTATGGTGGAATTAAAGGGTATTTATAGGAGTTTTTTTGTGGGTTTTCAGATTGTGACCGTTGGGCCCGCACATGGCCCTACGGTCACAAACCAAATTGGTTGTGAGCCTGGGCCAGGCCAAACAAGGGCCGAATCTAGGCCTGGGCCGGGCCACTGGCCTTCATGGGCTTGGGTCGCTAGCTGAGAAGCTGCGGCCCAGCTCTAGCCCATCTAACGTGTCGAGCCGGCACGGCCTGTAACAGTACTGTACTAGGCCGTGCTAAATCCGGCACTGTTACAGGCATGGACGGCCCGACTCATTTGACAACTCTACTATAGAATTACTAAAAGGCCATTAAAATTCAGTTACAAACTTAATAGATGGAGCTTTTTTATTAACATTTTATTGTTTAGAGGAACGGATGTTACGTTTTAAAGATCAAGAGACAAAGTGTTAAAGGGAGTATAATTTAAGGGGAATTGTAATTAATCCAAAAAGAAAAGTAAAAGTTGTGACTTAAGGAATTTAAGCTAAGATATAACATTTTTAAAAAAAATTTAATTGTAATAAAAAAAATTAAATGTAATATTTTTTATAAACTTTTAATTATAAAAATTTAAATGGGCAAAACCAACGAGGGCGAAACGAACATTAGAGGAAGTAACACTAATTCCACTTACAAGAAATAAATGGTTCGGATTGCACAGCACTATATTGACGGACGCCATTAGGCCCTTAGACTATATATATATATATTCGGATTGCACAGCACTACATTGACCGACGCCATGATTAGGCTCCAAACTATATATATATATATATATATATATATATATATATATATAAAATTTTAAATAATTACATTTACTCAATAAATATAAAAATTTAATAAAATAACGTAATAATAATTTAATCTCATTAATTATTATAAATTTTTTTATTAATTATTTAATTAATTATAACTGCCTAATTAATCTAAATTAAAATAATAATATCTATTTATTAATAAATATTAGAATAATAAGATTCAACGAAAAATTCTCAATCTTCCGTTTGCCTCTTCTCTCTCTTTCTCTCAAGTTTCTCTCATTACTCATTTGCTTTCTCCCGTAACCAAACGTAGGCCCTTTGCTTCTCCTCTTTGATTGCTCGAGAATATTATTCTTTCGCCTCCTTGAAATGAATTACAGTGAAGGCTTAGAAGTCCAGGGGTGCAGTTCAAGGCTAGAATAAGTTTCGAAAGGTAAACATATACGTTGTTCTAAGTTTGACAGTTGGATGGACTTTTGAGTTAAAGCATGCTGTGATGTATTGAAGGAAACATTGATCAGACAAAGGACAGTACGGTTTCCCACGGAATTTACCAAGGGTAAGTTAGTACCTTATAAATGCTAGTTTGTGATGTAGTATTTTGGGTTTGAGATACATATGGTGCTAGTTTGTGATGTAGCTACAACGAACGTTTTAGACGTGATTAATCGACTAATTTGCACAACTCTCCATTCATATAATGATTATATGTTTTAAGTGATTTTAAGTTTGTGATACAGAACACTCTATTTACTGAGCTTGTGTTTTTTTTTTGAAATGCTTACTGACGTATTGAAGTGCATATATGCATTTAAAATAACTTGTGTTGTAGATAAAAGGAAAGACAAAGCAAACAAGTGAGTGGGCAGCTTCACCGACGTCCGACGGATTGTATTCATGGGCTCTACATTTGGTAAAGTAGAAATTTTTTTTGGATAATTTACCATTTTCTATTTTTTAATGAAGTTTTGGATTTAGTTGTGCATGTTTACAATTTTATATAAAGTACTTAAATTTTTAGAGACAGAAGCATCATCTGCATGATAATGTTTAATTTGGGGTTTGCAAAAGCAAAAGTAGTTTAAATCTTCTCGTATTTTTTTTAATACACCATTTGGAAAATAATCGTAACACTGTAGAACTTATGGTAAATTAAAACCTCAATTTTGAAATTTAATATAGGGTGGAAAAGTGTTAAATAAGTGCCTACCAAGAATTGATCATCAAAGAGACTCTTGCCCGTATTTTTATTTATTTACTTTTTGAATTTCTAATAGTAGAAAGCATTTAAGGTTATGCCGGATTGACTTGTATTTGTTTCCTAATTCAATCAGTAATATTGGAATACTTTTCTGCCGTAGCAGGCATCAAGTTTATCATGTTTTTCTTTGCACTGGTCTTGCAAGCCTCGTGGGTTTTGTCCATAACAGCTGGAGGACATGATCATAGGGATGAACTCGCCTTACTTGCTTTCAAGGAAGGAATAGAGGAGGATCCCCTTAATATGCTAACTTCTTGGAATGAATCTCATGATGATTTTTGTAAGTGGCAAGGCGTCACTTGTGGCCGCCGGCACCGGAGAGTTACCGCATTGGACCTCTCATCGTGCCAACTCAAGGGTCAGCTTTCTTCTCACGTCGGGAATTTGAGTTTTCTTACAAGACTAGAGCTCCAAAACAATAGCTTTAGCCACATTATTCCCCCGCAAATTTCCAAACTATTCCGGCTAAAAATCTTGTCCCTTGGAAACAACTCCTTTAGCGGAAAGATTCCAACCAACATTTCTTGTTTTTCCAATCTCCAATATTTAGACTTATCTTTCAACAACCTCACTGGTAAAATTCCCCAAGACATGGGCTTGTTATTCAAGCTTCGTGTACTTGTTTTGAGAAACAATCATTTACTTGGGGAAATACCAGTTTCCCTTGGAAATCTTTCTGCTCTCATGAGGATCCAACTAGGACATAATAGCTTCCATGGCAAAATTCCACACAGCTTTGGCCAATTGAAAAGTTTAGTGCTTCTTGCGGTTGGTCCAAACAACCTAACAGGCGACATCCCTCTCTCGATTTACAATCTCTCTTCGCTCGAATCTTTCGGTGTTCATGGAAACCAACTTGAAGGAACTCTTCCTCCTGACTTTGGCAATGCTCTTCCAAACCTCAAACAGGTTTTATTCCATACAAACCACTTCAGCGGACCGATTCCTGTAACAATCTCCAATTGCTCAAAACTTACAAGGTTTGATATGTCAGCTAATTCTTTTACTGGACAAGTACCGAGCCTCACAACCCTATCTCAATTGCAAGAATTTGGAATTGGTGAGAATGAACTGGGTCATGGTAAGAGTGGTGACCTCGAGTTTCTCTCTTCCCTTGCCAACTGCACAAATCTACTACATCTTGGCATTAACACAAACAATTTTGGAGGACAATTGCCTGAATCTATAAGCAATTTGTCAACAAAGCTCACGTTGATGACATTCGGAGATAATCAAATAAGCGGAAGAATTCCAAATGGCATTTCAAATCTTGTTAGCTTAGAGTTATTAGGTTTGGAACAAAACCTATTGACTGGGGTTATTCCGAGCTCAATAGGTAAACTACAAAACCTTTATTGGCTTACCTTAGGATGGAACAGAATATCTGGTCCTATTCCTTCTTCCCTAGGAAACTCATCATCACTAGGGTTGTTATACTTGTTGTTTAACGACATAGAAGGAAGCATACCGTCAAGTATTGGGCAGTGTACGCAGTTGATTGAACTTCATCTCATGGAAAACAATCTAAGCGGTCCCATACCGAAAGAGCTATTTGGTTTATCATCTTTAACCTTAATAGTTTTATCTAAAAACCATTTTACTGGTTCTATCCCCATGGAAGTCGGAAAATTGGTACACGTTTTTGTTTTAGATATTTCGGAAAGCAAGTTAGTTGGTGAAATTCCTGAAACTCTCGGTGGATGCACAGTCTTGCAGTATTTGTATTTGCAGGGAAACTCATTGCAAGGGCCCATTCCCCATTCCTTGAGTTATTTGAGAGGGCTGGATGAAATCGACCTTTCTCACAACAACTTGTCTGGAAAAATTCCAACATATTTTGGAGGCTTTCGATTCTTAAAGAAATTGAATTTATCGTTTAATAATCTAGAAGGCCAGGTACCTGTCGAGGGATCAATATTCAAAAATTTAAGTGGTTTTTCCGTTGTGGGAAATTATAGGCTTTGTGGAGGTGTCCTTGAATTGCACTTACCGAGATGCCCCGCAGATGGACCTAAGAAGCATAAACGATCACCTCCACAAAAGTTAATCATCTCCATTATTGCTTGCGGACTTGGATTGATTTTTCTGATGTTCACAGTACTATCTCTGTATTTATCAAGGAAACGGAAAACTATGTCAACATCAGCACAATCAAATACAATGTCATTCTTACAGCTATCTTATGGTGATCTTGTCAAAGCGACCAATGATTTTTCTCCAGCAAACTTAATTGGTGCTGGGAGTTTTGGATCTGTGTACAAGGGAATTCTAAATCCAGATGAAACAGTTGTTGCCGTGAAAGTACTAAACCTACAAACTTCAAGAGCATCAAAAAGCTTCATAGCTGAATGTAAAGCTTTAAGGAACATCAGACATCGGAATCTTGTCAAAGTTTTAACCGCGTGTTCAAGTACTGACTTTCAAGGAAATGATTTTAAAGCTCTGGTATATGAATACATGGTTAATGGAAGTCTAGAAGAATGGTTGCATGATGAGGAGAGACATCTAAGCCTTATTCGAAGAGTAAATGTTGCCATTGATGTGGCCAGTGCTTTGGATTATCTACATAATTTTTGCGACACGGCAATAGTTCATTGTGACTTGAAACCGAGTAATGTACTGTTGGACAAGGACATCACTGCTCATGTCGGAGATTTTGGATTGGTGAGGTTTATCTCTGATCTTTCACACCCATTTTCTTCAAATCACAGCAGCTCCGTAGATGTACGAGGTTCCATTGGATACGCAGCTCCAGGTAAATATTGAATTAGCTGAAATTTTCTTGTTACATGCTTTTCATTTTATGTTGATTATTAGATAACTACTTCTTACATGTATCATTTAAAATATGGCATGTCAAACAAAAAATTTTACATTTTAGTTTATGCATTTGGATACTGTAATGAGTTTATTTTAACACAAGTAGGCAAGAATATTATACATATATATATATATATATATATATGTAAGTATGTTTGTATGTATATGTAGGTTTCTTCAGTTGAACCTAAGAAATATATATTAACCATCTGACTGCAGAGTATGGCATAGGAAGTGAAGTGTCGACAAGTGGCGATGTATATAGCTATGGAATTCTTTTGTTGGAGATGTTTACAGGCAAGAGACCTACTGATGGAATGTTTAAAGATGATTTGAACTTGCATAACTTTGCTTTGATGGCTTTGCCTGAACATCTGGAAGAAATATTGGATCCAAGGCTCTTAGAAACAGAAGATGAGAGGATCAAAAACAGTCTTTCCTATAACAATCAAATGATTCGCAAATGCTTGATATCCGTTATTGAGGTAGGAGTTGCATGTTCTGCAGAATTACCAGGAGACAGAATGAGCATTGATAATGCTGTTTCAGAACTATCTCACATAAGGGCTATGGTTTTGAAAATCAGGATGCAAACAAACGATCATATCATCAACACAATTTAAGCGGTATGTATCATCGTAACATCTTATTATAAAATATATGTTTTCAAAACTTATGCTTCTAAATTTTGGTGATATAGCGCTTTTGTTAGATATTTTCCTTTGAAATTTGATCCTTAAGTTAAATAAAAAAAAAAGTAAATTAACTCTAATAATTAACAAGAATTAGTTTTCAGATGGCATAATAATAATTTTATTGCAACTACATCCTTTGAGCTTCATTACATTTGATACTTTAGCCCATTTCTCTAATTCGTTAGAGTCTTCACACAACATTCCACAGACCAGCTACTATAATCACAACTCCTCGAAATCATTGCGTGGTCTTTCTGCATAACAACTTCAACAGCTTGCTCATGCTGTATCTATGATGACTCCAAACCATGCTTCTGGTAATAGCAATGCTTATGCAAATGCTGCAGGTCTATTCACTTTTCCAATGCTTCAATCAATTCTGTATTCACTAGACCTTGGATATTTCGGATAGTGGAGCTACTGACCACATAGTTTCCGACTTCGGACTTCTCACTCAAACAGAACCATCATCAATAGCCATTGTTAATTTACCCACTAGATCTTCAGCCCCAATCACTTCAACAGGCACCATACCATTCAATTCAGACATAACCTTAGACAATGTTTTATATGTCCCCTCCTTTCACTTAAATTTGATGTCTGTTAGCAAAATCACCACTTCTCTAAACTAGTGTCATTTTGTTTCCCACTTTTTGTGTCTTGCAGGACTTGGCCACGAGGAAAATGATTGGCTTGGGTAAACAACGCGGTGGTCTTTATTACATGTCTCTGTTACTAATGACACCTATTTCTCACACTCCAGATCTATGGCATATGCGTCTTGGACATCCATCACCTTCCCGTCTTAAATTGGTTTCTTTATTGCTTTCTTCCAATAATACCTCATATGATAATAATTGTACTGTTTGTCCCATGGCTAAACAAACGCGACTTCTATTTCCTTTTAAGTTTCGTATGCTCCATTTAATTTGTTATATTGTGATATTGGCGGTCCACATAAAGCTCCCACACATTTAGGGATACGTTTCTTTCTTACTATATTGTGGATGATTTTACAAGATGCACATGGATATTTCTTATGCAGCATAATCTGAAACACAAAACATTTTGAAAACTTTTATTGATTTTACTTTTATTCAATTCCATGCCCATGTTAAGGCGGATAGAGTAGACAATGGTTCGGAATTCCTATCCATGAGAAATTTATTATGGTTTCACGGTATTGAATATCAACGTACTTGTGTATTACACTCCACAACAAAATAGAATTGTTGAACGAAAACATCGACAATATTCTCAACATAGCACGTGCATTGCTTTTTTCAATCTCACTTACCACTCAATTTCTGGGAGTTTTGACTGCTGTCTACCTTATTAATCAACTATCATCACCATTGTGGTCCAATAAATCTCCTTTTGAGTTGTTGTACAATCGCCTACCATCACTTAATCACTTGAAAGTTTTTATTTTTCTGCATTATGCAACTGCTGTTCATCTTATTAAAAAATTTGACCCGACCCTCGTGCCAAACGTTACGAGCATGTTTGGTTTCAATCTCAAAAACGTTTTTCATGTTTTTTGAGGTACAAAATTTGAAAATAATTTTAAAAACACGTTTGGACTGTGTTTTCTTAAAAATTAAAACTGAAAATACTTTTAACCTTTTTCATATTTTGTATACATTTTTAAAAACGGTTTATACTCATTTTTATTTTCTCATTTTTCATTTTCTTCTACTCTATTTTCCTTCTTTCCTTGATGTTCCTCCTTCTCCGCCGCACCATGGTCTACGTCTGCCAAAAGGTCTCATTTTTCATTTTCTTCTACTCTATTTTCCTTCTTTCCTTGATGTTCCTCCTTCTCCGCCGCACCATGGTCTACGTCTGCCAAAAGGAAGATCCTTGGAACTCGATCATCGCCGGCGCCGCCACCGGCGGCTTCCTCCATATGCTCCCGGTGGGCCTCAGGTGGGGATGGGCTTCACATGGTGAAGATGGTGAGGATATGTGGGTCGAGTGAGGAAGGCTTGCCAGCGGCCGGGAGGGGTGGCTATGAGGGAAGATTAATCGTCCTCAAGCTTTTCGACGTCATCTTCGGTTCCAACTCTGACGAAAGTTTAGTCGTCATCAGCAAGAAAATCAATGAGGGATTTCAATATTACCAGTTTTTTAACAGTTGGATTTATTTAAAATTAAATTAGATTGAAAAAATTTATAAAATAGATATTTTCTTCTGTAAATTTGATAATTAAAAAAAATTACTGATAATTTTATTTTTCTAATCATACCCAAAAAACAGAAGAAAAAAAAAAGAAATTCTTTTTTTTTTTTTTTTTTTTCCGCAAGTCTTTTTCTTTCATGGGTTTTACTTGCAGTTGCAGACCCCGAAATAAACCCAGACCCTAATCGCACCCTGCCACCCCTCCCGCTACCCCGCCGCCCACCCCCACCGCAACACCGCCGCATCCCAGATCTCGTCCCCTCTCTCCGCGAACCCTGCCAAATCACCTCTCCCTCTGATTGATTTTGTACGTGCTTCCCCATCTGTTGAAAGCTAATTTGAGGTTTTTTTTAATTGTTCATGTTCAAGTATTCTCTTTTTCCACCTTCTAAATCTGTTGTTGGTTGTTTTTGTGAATTTTCGAGTATGTTGTTGTCTGTTTCTTAGTGAATGGTTTAAGTAGTGTATTGATTTCACAGAGGATGGAGTAATCGTAAGTGGGTGGAGAGAAGAAAACAATCTGTAAATTCCGAAAACCTTTGATCTTATTATTTTTTATGTCAACACTGTCAATAGGACGTAATCGTCCCTGCTTAACGCAGAACGCGGTCGATTGGACTTTTGTTGATCCTCCCTGGCTTCAAATCATTCTGTTAAACTTACCATTTTTTTGGTCCTAAAACTTATTGATTGCTAATCCAATTTTTTAATGTACCATGTGGGATTACTAGAGCTTAGAAAATGCACTAGTTTTTGGATCTTTTCTTAATTGAGTTTTCTGAGTTTATCCATCTTCTCGGAACTGATATTAATCATAATCAAATGAAATCTTTTGTTGCAGTGGAAAAGGTAAGAGAAAGGGGGTAAGGAACGTTTAAGAATTTGGGGAATAGCTCAGTCGTACTGAGCAACTGGCAAGGCCATTACTACATACAATCAGATAAGAATGTTTCTGTACAGTAGTGACTATACAATTATACCAATTGCTATACACGTGTCCCTAATCTTGTACAAAAAAGAATTAAGTAAATATCTGTACAGAAGAAATAGACTAGGAATTATTAAAAACAAGAATTATCTGCTTTAACATAATCATACTTTTGGTATTTCATTAGAAATGTTAATTTACTGAACACATTTTATTTTATTTTTTGTGTGTTCAGCCAAACACTCAAATATTCCTCCAATTGAATACAAACAGTGAATTGATTCTCTATACTGATACTTGCCGCAACATTGTGTGACGGGGTATTTGTCTTTCTAGCTCTGGAATCAAAGATCCAAATAGAGGACTTAAGGAAGGAGAATTATTGGTTAGCAGTTTGGTCTTTTAGTTCTTTAGTATTTTAGCTTAAGAGTCATGGAAGATACATCATTGCTGGAGTTGTGTGTAGAAGAAGATGTTATCCATTTATTATGTAGTGCTTCGAACTCACCCACCTTGGAAAAGTCCTTAGAGTCGCTTATAGAAGTTTCCAGAACAGCAGATGGTCGTGCAGACCTAGCCTCTAGGCGCATTCTTCCCGTGATCATTCAGCTGGTTCGATCCCTTCCTTATCCTTTGGGTCATCCATTACTGGTTTTGTCATCAAGGCTCCTAAGAAATCTTTGTGCTGGTGAGGCTGCGAATCAGAATTTATTTGTTGAACAAAACGGTGTTGGAGCTGTTTTGAATGTTTTTAGGTCAGCAAGACTTTGTTCCGGGGCAGATTATGGTATCATCCGAATTGGATTGCAAGTACTTGCTAATGTTTCCTTGGCTGGTGAAGAGCATCAGCCTGAAATGTGGCGTCAATTTTTCCCGCAAGAGTTTCTTTCTCTTGCAAGACTCCAGAGTAGGGAGGTTTGTGATCCATTGTGCATGGTCATATTTACTTGCTGTGATGGAAATCCTGGACTGCTTACTGAGATCTGCAGTGGCTGTGGGCTGCCCATTGCGAAGGAAATTATAAGAACTAGCTGCAGGTGAGAATCACTCCATTTTTCTTGAAAACTTATTTTGTTATTATCACACTTTGTGCTTTAGTCGTGTGCCCTTTTAGTGATTTCCCTTTTTGGGTGTTTTACTAGTTGGATTTGGAGAAGATTGGTTGAAGTTACTTCTTTCAAGAGTGTGCTTAGAACAACCTTACTTTGCTCCCCTTTTTTCTGAGTTGGGCGTTGCAAAAGCTGAAGCTGTTGGTGTTGGAGATATCACGTTCTCATCTGAACAAGCATTTGTTTTGAGAATGGTTTCAGATATATTGAATGAGCGAATTGAAGAGATCACAGTTCCAAATGAGTTTGCTTCGTGCGTTCTTGGGATATTCAAGTCGTCTATCGGGGTTATTAGTTCAGACACAAAAACCAAATCTGGACTTCCAACAGGCTCCACTGCCATAGATGTTCTTGGATACTCACTAACAATTCTAAGAGATATCTGTTCACTAGAGGGTCCAAGAGGCTCTGAGGAGAAACCAGTGGATGTTGTCAGTATGCTATTATCCTCAGGACTTGTTGAACTGCTTTTAAGGTTGCTCCGAGAGCTTGAGCCTCCGGCGATAATCAGAAAGGCCATGAAACGGGGGGAAAACGAAGAGGGAAATTCATGCTCAGCAAAGCCCTGCCCTTACAAAGGATTCAGAAGGGACATTGTTGCCGTGATTGGAAATTGTTCATATGGTAGAAAGCAGGTACAGGATGAGATAAGACAGAAGAATGGACTTCTCTTGCTCTTACAGCAGTGTGTTACCGATGAGGACAATCCATTCTTGAGGGAGTGGGGCATTTGGTCTGTAAGGAATTTGTTAGAAGGCAATAAGGAGAACCAACGAGTTGTGGCTGAACTGGAGCTTCAAGGATCTGTTAATACTCCTGAGATTTTTGAACTCGGTCTCAGAGTAGAGGTAGATCCAAACTCTCGCAGCGCAAAACTTGTAAACATCTCTGGAGCAAAATAGAATTCAGCAGAGAGGAAGCTCATTAATCCTGAAAGGAACATATATATGTGTGTGTGTGTGTGTGTATATGTATATTGATCCTGAAGGGTTTTTAAGTTCAGGTGTCTAGTAATTCTTAGTTTGGCTATTTTTGTTGTCCATGAATGTTTCCCTTGGACTCCTGAAGACATCTGTAATGATAGAGGCTGATAAAATTTTATCTGACCTCTGTTCATATAAAATGCGCTCTTGCTACGACTTGAAAAACTCGGTCCAAGATTTTATTCTGAAGTGATAAAGTTATGAATGTATAAAAACAAAACAAGAACCTTATTATATGCTACACCTTCTGTCATTGTGTATGAGTATGTTATACACACACAATAAAAAAGTAATAATGTACAAGTCAGATAGCTGTAATGTCAAGACAACAAAAAGCTATACACAATCCTTGGTTTTCTGAGGCAGTCAAAATAATCCTAAACTGTAAAGGTATAACTGCATTTCTTGTTATTCCTATTCCTATAATCCATAAAAAATAAAATAAAATAATATAAAACAAAAAAAAAACTTCTAATCAGCGAGTACTGAATAGCAGAATCATCCAGTATACTAAAGTTTGTTGCTAAATGCCGCTCGGTAGGTTTAATAAAGTTTGTGAAGGTTCATTAAAAAAAAAAAAAAATGTAAAGAATCTAAAGGAAAAAATAAATAAAATGAAACAACAAAACTTTAATCACACATCACAAATTAAGGGGAATACGCGTCCCATTTACTGCATTAAAAAAAAAAAAAAAAAAAAAAAAAAAAAAAAAAAAAAAAAACCTCACAAAAAGGAGAGTACATCCTTTTTTAGTAGAATTTAAGTACAAATGCTTATATAATTTGTACTTAATTATGATTACAAAATATCGCTCTTTGTATTGTCTAAGCCTTGAAGCAAACAAAACGGCCAAGTCCTTTGGGAGCATTTCCTCCATGACCAGCTTCTTCTCCATCATCAATCTCAACTGCCCACTTATGTTTGACCTGCTTATTCTTATTCTTCACTTCCTGTAGTTTCGGAACAACAATCACCAACACCCCATCACTCATCGAAGCGTTAATCTCATCAACCTTGGAGTTGTCAGGCAATCGAAACTCTCTCACGAATAAGCCTCCACGTGTCCTCTCCCTGCAGTGCCACTTGTCATCATCTTCATCTTCCAGCTTCCTCTCTGCGCTGACGTGGACAATCCTTCCTTCTTGGATTTCAAGCTGGACTTGTTCCTTTGTGAGTCCCGGAAGATCGATTTCGAATACGTGGGCATGGGAAGTTTCTTTCCAGTTCATCTGCAGGGCATTACTGTTATCGTTTCCTGAAGAACTCAAGTCGTCAAAGAAGAATCCACGGAAAGGATCAAAAGCGTTGCGTTGGGAAAGGAGAGATTGTAAGAGAGACATTTTTATTTTTTTGGTGCGTGTTTCTGATTAATTTGGTGTGGAAATTGGACGGTGTTATTTGGTATTTATATTGGATGGAAAAGAAGGAACACGAGCTTCTTGAAATTTCTGGTTAAGACGGGATCTTTCTTTTATATTTATTTTTGTATATTAATAAATAAATAAATAAAAAAAGAGGAATAAAGAATGTTGGCGCTTGGATTATACTTTTGGCCTTGACAAGAAAGAGCAATTTTACATATAATGCAAATCATGAGAGTTTTTCCAGTATCTCCCAGAGGCTTCTCCAACATATAATTTATATTTGACTTCTACTCTTGCGCGTCATTTCAGGGAAAAGAAAAATACTTAAAGAACCAATTCCCATTCCATAAGGCTCATCAAGAGGGACGGAGAGAGTTTAAGATACAAAATATGTGAGGGATCGAGAGAATTATGATAGCTTATTTAGTAGAAAGAAAGGGGAATTAAAATGATGAATACATGAATATTTATTTAATTACTTTTTTTGTCTTTTATATCAATTTTATACTAAACTTTTTAAAAATAAAATAGTCTTTTTTAAGTTTTTAATGAATAAATTGTATGATCCTTCTATTAAAAAAGGGATATAAAATAAGAGATTGAGATAATTATTCCACCAAAAACATATGACTATTTTACAGGGATGGAAAAACAAATGTCCACGAAAATTATCTTTTAGAGATTTAGGAATGATTTCGCGGATATTATGTGTGGATTGACTTTTGTCACGGTGCCAAGAGGTATTTATTTCTTAATGGAAAATTTAGGTGTTGTTACACCACGGTCGAGGTATCAACCGTCCCTCGGGTGACAAGCACCGAAGGACTCCTCACGGAGGACCGGTCGCTGACGCTGAGGGAGCCACGTGTCAGAAGTGCCCATTGCACGCCGAGACATAGCGTGTGCTGATATGCGCCGAGGGAATGTCCGTGCGCCGGTGAATCGACGCCGAGGCATGACCAAAGTCAACTCTGCTGTCATACCTTGGGAAGACGCACTGTTCCACCTACCCCACTGTCATGACCATAAGCTCAGACGTTGGGTAGAAAGTGGTTGGTCTGACCGAGGATTCACAATCAGGGATATCCGACTGTCAAATCCCAAAAGTGAAGGGTAAAAGCTGTCTGCCTCGGGATATGCAGAGGCTCTCTCATGTGTATAAGGCCTATAAATAGGGTCAAAAAGCTCCATATATTTTTTAGGAGAACTAAGACCGGAATTTCTACAAGATTTGTAATCTACAGCACATTAATGCAAATACAAGTGGATGTAGGCAAAAAATATTTCTTGGCCGAACCACTATAAACCCTTGTCTTCTCTACTGTTTTTTGACTACTAATCCGTGACTATTTTTGAGAGATTAATGCGAGTGTCCTTGGAGAAAAATAATTCCTTGTTGATTAAAATCCACCATCAACAGGTGTAGAGAAAGAAAAGAAAGCAAATAATTTTTAAGTTTGAGGTGTATTAAAATATTTTTCTTTAAAGTTTTATTTGTACTCACTTTTCAAAATTTGTTAACGAGTTTCTATTACAAATTATCCTTAAGATATAACAAACCCTTAAACACAATAGCTAATAATAATATTGTGTTCCAAAACATAAAATAAAGTCTGTAAATTTTTTAGAGATTTAATGAAGATAGATGTGTCATTTCAAGAATAAACACATATTTTTTAAATTTTATAACCATTCACATAAAAATATATTTTTAATGTAAATATATTTCTTCATAAATTAATGTATCTATTATAACAGCTATCTTTATTCCTAATAAGTGTTTGAATATATATGAAAATATGGGTCCGTTCACTTCGTTGATTCGAGTTTTTAATTCGAGTTGAGATTTGATTTTATATGAGAGCTTTTTACTGTAACAAAAAAATTAGATGTGATTGTTTGTGAAAACTTTTTATTGTAATAAAACTCGAATTTTAAACTCGAATAAACAAAATGAACGAGACTTATATTACTAATGGATGCAACAGTTCCTAACATTTTAGATATCAAAATGACACGAAAATGTTGTTTTCTGTTGTATTGGCGCTGTGGTGAATGTTTTTTCTCGCTGCAGTGCATGAAACAAAGCAAAAGGCCCCGAAGGGCTGCGCAGTAGGCGCTGCAGCGCGCCTCCTGCACGCTGCAACCCGCAGGAATTTTCTGGCAGGAGCTGCAGCGCGCCTACATGCTCAGGCAGGCGCTGCAGTGCCTATGGCTGCACTGCCACCACCTGAAAGGTGTCGTTTCTTTGGCTGCAGCACTTCCTTGTCGTGTCTTGTTAAATTATACTTTGCTCTATCTCAATCAAAACATGTGATTTGATTATGAAATATATTACAATCTCTCTGACATTTTTGAAAAAATGCAACATAAGCTATTTTTTTATAGATTCTAATAAAAAAAAGCATAAATTTAAAGAATTTAGCTTTTATAGTGTATACGATAGTAGCATTTAATAACTTTACATAAAGGAGAGGGAGGTCAACTTAGGGTCCGTTCACTTCGTTGATTTGAGTTTTTAATTCGAGTTGAGATTTAATTTTATGTGAGAGCTTTTTACTATAGTAAAAAAAGTTAGATGTGATTGTTTATGAGAGCTTTTTACTGTAGTAAAACTCGAGTTCTAAACTCAAATAAGCGAAGTGAACGGAGCCTTAGATTATATGGTCAAGTTGGTATTATTATGCTGTTAAAAATATTTGTTGTTAGTATGTTATTAGTTAAAAATTACTGTAACTAGAAACACATAAGTCTTTAATAATTTTTTTTATTTTGAAAACTGCTGTGAATATTAAAATTATAAATTTAAATGTTTGGTAAATTATATATAAAGTTGTTGTAAAGATGTATAATGACTAAAATAAGCATATTTTAACACACAAATTTTTAGTTAGTTTCATCATATTTTTTTAATGTCGAAATTTATAGCATTTTTACATTGAAAACTAAAATTATTTAAAATATTTCTAAAAAATAAATTATTAAGTTCTTATTTATTGTTGTTATGTTTAAACATTTTGATAATTCTATACTTTTCTCCTTTTTTTTTCATTTTCCATTCATACTAAGTTAAACTTAAAAGGCCTTTTAGAGAGTTTCTCTGACAGTTCCTGTAAAAATGATACTAACGATGGTTTCTACTTTTCAACCATTAGGTATCAAAATCTGTTTGTTCTACATATGTTTTAATTTCATGTGATTTTAACCAGATTCAATGGTTAAAAATTAAGATTACTGATAGGGAGGGACTACTGAAGAAACTCTCTAATTTTAAATATTAAGCGTTAAAATTTTATTGTCTATTGGGTTCTTCTAAAAAGTTTATTTTTTTCAAAAAAAATTTGTAAGAGTAGATTATTAATTTTTATATAACTATATACACAAATAGTTTAAAAGGCAAAAAAAAAAAAAAAAAAAAAAAAAACCTCACACTATATACATATATATATATATATATCATATATATATATATAGCTCAAAATACATGAACAGACAAAAAAAAAATATATATATCATCAATAAAGCATGAATTATCTTGTAATGAGATTTATCTGATCGATCAATTATATGCTCATATACAAATTGTACGTGCGGAACAAAGTACATAATTAGACGTAGAACGTTGTACTTTTTTCTTTTGTTTTAGTGGGATAAATTGAGGAAATTGATGACGATACTCTTTCACCAATAAAAACATTGCCTTTATGTTTCAAAATGTCTTCTATATTGGGTGCAAGACCACTTTTTACTCCATTATATATATATATATATATATATATATCCATACAATAATAATTATATTCGTCTCCATTATCAGTTGTTTATTGTGCGTACATGTGAAGTATGAGTATAATATTCTTTCCCGACATTTCAGAAGATAAAAAAGTTGTATATTGGTTAACACTTTCAATATATAATGGTTTATGTAATACTGTTGATAAAGATCTCATATAATTATATGATTCATGTTCATGAATAAATAAATGGCTGGAAATTATTGAATTATGATCACTTTTGGTAAAACTCATTTAGATATGATCAACTAACTTTGCGGATGTTTTAGAAAATTGTGATGCTTTTTTTTTCTGAAAAAAAATTGTGATGCTAGTTATTCCGATGGGGTTTTTAACAATTTTACCTACTAAACTTTCATGTTCAAAATTTTAATCTTGGCAATTAATCTACTCTTCCAACTCGTGAAACTGTATTGCAATGTGGCCCATTTTAATAAATTTGCTTCGATTTTTTTGTCAAATTTAAGGAATTGAGAGTTTAGTAATAGAGACAATATATTTATGTTAGGATTTTAATTGGGATGTTAGAATTTTAATTAGTCAAATGATCCAAACCCATAAAGCAAACACTACCTTGGTTTAATATCATTAAATAACCTCGCAGTATATACTTTATACTCTTCAACTAATCTCATGACGGATTCTGAAAACAAAAATAAAATAATAAAATAAAACTGTTTGGTGAAGGAACAATTTATAATTTGTACAATAAAAGCATATATATATATATATATATATATATATATATATAAGTAACTAAACGTGGAAGCCTCTACGAAATAGGAATCCTTTGTTTTGATCTCCAAGGGCTAAAAAGAAAAAGAGAATCATTGAACCAAAATAATGTGATTGTTGAAAGCAGAATTTGAATGGTTTATGTGTTTCACATTTACAAATGGCCTCAATCGGACGATTTTGGCATTGTTTTCGTGTGAAGATTGAAACTCTAATGATTGACATTAGAGAATTATACATGTGGGGGTCGGTAATACATCACATGGGCTGTCTCACTCGTGCCTTAGAAAAAGAGATATATATATATATATATATATATTAAAGCTGATAACTTCTCATGATCATATATAGTTGTGTGAGTAAAATTATTCACAAATATTACTAATAAGCTTACCAGAAAAGCTTGTCTAGTCCCTCAATTATATATCAATCTCACACGTAGAATATATATAAATATATATATATATATGTATATATAAGAGGACAAACAGAATATATATGGTTGTGATTAGCAACAATCTTCCATGAACTTTCTTCGAGTTATTATACATTAAAAATTTTGAATTAGTGCACTATATTTGAATTGATCATATATATCTCAAGATGAGTCTAATAATGCAACATTCAAATATATATTGGTCTCTTGTGGTTAATTAGTTAATTACCAAATTGATGAAACTTTTAGCCCAAGAACAAATATTATTGTTGCTAATGACGAGAGTGTTTCCATGTATATATAACTTTTGCATTTGGTTGGTAAGTTGGGTTTTTTTTTTTTTTTGGTGGGCTATACGTAGTTGTACAGCGTATACCCCATTTAGTGTTACTTTTTGCATGTGATAATGTTCTCATCATGTACCCCCCAAAACTTGCACTAGAATTTATAATACAATGCCAATGGTGGGTGGGTTCACTTGATCAGACAACGTTATAGTTGGATAAGATCAATTTTATGTGGTGACTAAGATGTTTATCTACAAGACACACTTTTATGGTTATTTCTTTCAATGATTTGCAACACAGTACATTTAATTATTAATTAATGCCTCTTCGGAGACATCTCATAAATTAATGTCAACATGAATTGTGTACTCAAATGTCTAGGCAAATTCAACCATCTCATATACACGCTTGTTCAGATTTGAGTACGTACGAAGGCCTGTTCATATTAATTGATGGATCCGGCTAATTCATCAATTTAAGGTAGACTCGCTTGGAAGCAATGTTTTTCCTTTTGTCTCGTGGGCTATGCAGTCACCTTGTAAGTTACTATATGTAATAAAGTTAAAATAGCTCATCAGCTTAAGCTACATGTGTATATATTAATGCGACGATCGTAATAAAATGAACATTTGATCCAAAATATTTATAATAATTATGAAATTGAATTATAATCATATTACATTATTAAATTTTTAAATTGATAAATAGTCACCACAAAAAATCGTAAATATTAGCCCACCAAAAATGAAGCCAACGTTACTTACAATCATTATTCCTTTCTTCATCTATACCCTTTAGATGGATCTTTGGGACGCCTCCAAATAAATGAAGACTTTGACCCCCCATTGTAGCTTGTGACGTCTGAATAACATCCCTTTCCAAGAGTATAGTATTACTACTGTTTTGCTTATTCCCACCATTCTGAAAACTGAAAAGATAGCTCTCATGATTGGTATTGATATTCCCACTTGTACTGTTTCTTATTGATATCAAAATTTTAATTAAAAAAAAAAAAAAATCAGAAGACTAAACTTTAACAGTTTAATGACCTTTTTGCCGATGTATGGCTGCCTATATATATAGAATAATTAGGAATAACAAATGCAGCTTAATTTATCTGGAAAGTGTCTGAGAATAAGCTAATTAATAACATATTAATAGTTCGATGAATCTCGGAAAAGCGTCTTGTAATATGATGTTCTGTTTGATGATGATTAATTAGTTATAACAACTAACTAGATC
This sequence comes from Morus alba, assembly GCA_012066045.3. NCBI lineage: Eukaryota > Viridiplantae > Streptophyta > Magnoliopsida > Rosales > Moraceae > Morus > Morus alba. Next base: position 16,233,893 of record CP050234.2, read on the forward strand.
CTAACCGACTTTAACATCAAATGAATACTTAAGTTCTTATAATACGTAGTTTAGTGCTTCCCAACCAAAAGGCTCTATTTTTGTGATTGTAAGTGTGTGTATATATTATTATATATATGTATGTACATATATATATATATATATGAGATCTTTTTCAGTATATTAATATAACAATAGATTAAGTTTTTTATTCATTAAATTTACATAAAAATTAAAAAATACATAAATTTAACGGTTAAAAATAAATCTAACGATTGAGATAAAAAAATCTTCATATATATGCATTTACTTGTTCTTAACAAAACAAGAGAGAGATTCCCTCCAGCAAAAAAAGAAGATATTTAATAATGTGTTCTTTTTATCTGCAGCCTTTTTGTTACCTTCCTTATCCACCACTCCAGCTTTATGTTCTCGAATATCAAAGAGAATCAACCCATAAATTGGAAATGGGGGAAGTTCCCTGTTCATAACCGAAAACACTGTATATTGGTTGCTTTTCAGCGTACTATAGCATGGTTCCCATCCTGTGTATGCATGTCTCATTTTTCCTCCTTTGTCTCAATACTGATCATATCATGTATCTTCTTTCAACATGATTTGACATTTATTAACTTAATCAGTAAAATAATATAGAATTTTTTTAACACGTTGCTAACTATTGTATCCACTTCATGAATTAGAAAAAAATGGTAAAAGTAACCAATTGGGTATTAAGTACACAATATGTGACAATACATATTGATAGACGTATTTCATACATTTTATGACTGCTCTTCCAGTGAGTACATGCCTAGCTAGCGAATCCCTCCTTTTAATCCCCTCCTTGATTCTCTCCTGCCAATTGAATTATATATAATAACTAATTAATAAATAATAGAGTAGCACAATTTAATTAAATAAATAAATAAATAATTAATTAATTCCATTCACAAGACCTTGTATGGCAGACCCCAACCTCCCCACATGCTCTTCTCAACTTCTCCCCACCTTTCCCTTTCTCTCCTTCGTCCCCACTTTCCTATTTCTCCTTCCACCTTTATAAAATCCACCTTCCCAACTCTCTCCATTTCCCTCCTTAACTCATTCTCACGCCAATATTTTCCCTTCATTTTTCCCTCTTCCCAAACACACCCATCTCAATTTTTCTTCCCAAACCACCTTTATCACTTATCTTTCCCAAATACATAGAAGAAAGACTCACATCCATATTATTACATATATATATATATATATATATATATATATCAAACACCCCAAAAACAAAACAAAACAAAAAATGTGCACCTCGGAGGCCAAAGTGACCATTGGCGTAGTCCCCATGGCACCAACTAGTGTGGCTAAAATCAATGGCCGGCCGGTTCTTCAGCCCAACTGCAATAGGGTTCCTACGCTCGAAAGGCGAAATTCGGTCAAGAAGATTAGCACCCCATCTCTCACTTTGCCGCCCCCACCACCAACCTCTTCTTATTCTTCTTCTTTTTCTTCTTCTTCTTCTTCACTTACTAGTCCTAGAATCACGGCCAATTCCAGAACTTCTAACATGATATCATTGACGCCGCCGATTTCTCCCAAGTCGAAGTCTCCGAGGCTTCCGGCTATAAAGCGGGGGAACGATAGCGCAGGTAACGGGCTGAACTCGAGCTCGGAGAAGGTGGTTACCCCGGGAAGCACCGCGAGAACCGCTAAGCTTTTGGAGAGGAAAAAGTCAAAAAGCTTTAAGGGAGTTATTAGTACTAATACTACTTCTAGTGGTACTCATGATGTGGCTAAGAATGGTGTTACTTCTTCTTCTTGTTCTGTTGAGGCTTCATTGAGTTATTCATCTTCTTTGATAACCGAGTCGCCGGGAAGTATAGCCGCCGTGAGGAGGGAGCAGATGGCCCTCCAACAAGCACAGAGGAAGATGAGGATTGCCCATTATGGAAGATCCAAGTCTGCAAAATTCGAAAGAGTCGTTCCCATTGATAATAACTCTTCTCTTGATTTGATGGCCAACAAGACGACTGAGGAAGAGAAAAGATGCAGTTTCATCACTGCCAATTCAGGTAATTATATATTAATTTAATTTTTCTTTAGTTATACGTTTTTTTTTAACTTTAAATTAAATTGTGTCACAATTATGCCATACATTTAAAAAAAATAAAATAATGACGGGTTTTACAATTAGTCACTACTATTACTATATTTAAGGTTTAATTATTTTTAATAGAGCCCTTATGCAAATTTCTCTAATACTCTATTTTGTTAAGCACCCAGCTATGAGCATGAAAATGAAAGGTTAATGCTGATTTCTTTTTAATTTGCTCATCTTTTTTCTTTCTGTTTAATGCTTTAGATCCAATATATGTTGCTTATCATGACGAGGAATGGGGAGTACCTGTCCATGATGACAAGTAAGCCTTTATATATATTCTTTACCTTTTATTATTATTATTATTATTATTATTATTATTATTATTATTATTATGATTATTATTATTTCTTTGGCTAAAATTCTCTCTCTCTCTCTCTCTAAATTAAAATAAAAATATACTTTACTTAATCATGAGCTTTGTCTTAATTAATATATATGTATTTGTTTGGTATTCTCGACAGGATGTTGTTTGAACTGCTGGTTCTAAGTGGAGCTCAAGTTGGGTCAGATTGGACTTCAATCTTAAAGAAACGCCAAGAATTCAGAAAAGCTTTCTCTGAATTTGATGCACAAATTGTTGCGTCCTTCACTGACAAGCAAATGATTTCAATTAGCTCCGAATTTGGCTTTGATATCAGCCGTGTCCGTGGAGTCGTCGACAACTCTAACCGAATTCTCGAGGTAATATACATATATAGATGTATGTGCATATATATATACACACACACACACACATCAATCAGATTTTAATAATTAAAAAAAAAATACAACAAGAAGGTTTTGTTTTGTTTTGTTTTCTTCTTTTTTTTTTTCTTAAAAATTTCTCTCTCAATCTTTTCTGTCTATTCGAATATATAATAATCTTCACTTTTCATTAACTTTTTGTAGTTTGAGAAAGAAATATAATAATAAATAATATTAAACACGCTAATTAATCAGAATTATTCTATTCTTTCTCTGATGATCTTATAGCATGTTGGAAAGTTTGTTTGCATGTGACTTCCAACCTGTTCTGATTTTAACACCTCTGGCTCCACCTTTGGCTGTTTACCACTAATGAATGATGATGGAGAAAAGTAGAATAATACTGTAGGTCCTGGGCTACATATACATATAAATAAACAATACTAAAAATGCGATATTGCATAAAAAAAAAAAAAAAAAAAAAAAAAAAAAAAAAAAAAAAACTTTACTTCTATATGTATATTCACCCGTCATGTATATATATTTTTATCATTTTTATGGATCTATTTGCTTTTATGTTTTCTAATTTGGATACAGTTTTGATCATATCTACCATTAAGAAACACACCTGGTATATATGTATTCGAACTATATGTATGTATGTATATCATTGGTGTTGGCAATTTTTACATAAGTGGTCACTTTTATATGTGCCATTGCTATGGGAAATATCTAATTCAATTATACATGTGCGTGTGACAGATAAAAAAGGAGTTGGGGTCATTAGAGAAATACGTGTGGGGATTTGTGAATCACAAGCCCATCTCCACCCAATACAAGTCAGGGCAAAGAACCCCAGTTAAGACATCAAAGTCGGAGACCATTAGCAAAGACTTGGTCAGGAGGGGGTTTAGGTTTGTGGGCCCCACCGTTGTTCACTCATTCATGCAAGCCGCCGGCCTCACCAACGACCACTTGATCACTTGCCACAGGCACCTCCAATGCACCCTACTGGCCGCCCGCCGCCCGACTGCCCCCGCCCCTCCAGACACCGCAACCGCCACCACAGCCGCCGTTCCACCGACTCAATAGGACATCATGATATATCCTAAGTGACACTAATCAAGAGAGAGACAAAAGGAGAAGATAACCAGATACAAAATGAAGGGGGAAAAGAAAAAAGTATATATGCTCAAGTGCATATAATATAGTTGGCTAACTATATCATATAATTTGGTTGTGTATACTATATATTATGTAGTGATGATGAATGCTGTGAGGTTTTTGGTTTCATGCAGCAGTGAGTTTGTGAGTTTGATTTACTTTGAATTAATAGATCATAGGGAGGGTGATGGTCAGAGAGTGCTAATTAATTGTTTTGTTGTATTACTAGAGAGAAGAAATGTAGTGAAGTAAAAAAGAAAAAGAAGAGAAAAAGAAAACGGGGGGTTTGATATAGTGTGGTAGTGTGCAGAGAGTGCTGGCCTAGGGACTTGGGACTAGGAAGGAGGTGGGACAAAGAGCATGTGCAGATGTAAATGGAGGAGGCAATGGCATGTGTGTGGGGTTTGTCAGCGGTTTGCTTTTTTTCTTTTTCTTCTTTTTTTTTTTTTTTTTTGGGTGCTGTATTCCATGTGACCCAAAATCATACTTTGCATTATTAGTTGGTTTTCCTTTTAACAGCCTGTGTGTGAGATATTTGAGAGAAAGAGATGAGAGAAAGACCACTTTTTCACATTCTTCTTCTTGCTTTGTAATAATTTTCAATATTGGTTTGAGATGATCATCGTCCTTCTGTATGATTAATCAATTAACCTATTTGGGCTTTTGGAGTGATCTATACTTTAATCTTATATCCTTTTGGGACTTGATGTGGATTTTTTTATTCTTTTTTTTTTAAATTAGTGGTACTCTTTGGAAGAAATTTGCCGTGCGGCTACTGCCTGTGTATGAAACCTTTTTCTTTTTTGGGTAGGGATTGGAGGTTCAATTCCCTTTTATATTAAAAATTTATTTTTTTTTTAGGCAAAAATAACTTCTCTAGCTCCCCATTGGGGCCACTTTAATTTTGGTATAATATTAGTAAAAAATGTGCGCTTTATATTCAACTAAAAAAAAGCAAAGTGAAAATCTACTTCATTGACCAGTCGAGATAATTAACTAAGCAGTAGAGAACTTTACTACTCGAGTCTATCGAACAGTAAAGTACGTTTACTGCACAGTTAAACACGTTATATTTAAGCAAGAGTGTATTAAGTTGATTATTTCACGTAATTTCATATATTTAGTGTAAATGATCAACTTGACACCTGAAATAGCAATATTAATAAAAAAAAAATTACATTGAATCAAAATTTTTAATTAAGAAAATGCAAGTAAAGATCAAGTCTATTGCACAATAGAGATGCTCTACTGCGCAATAGAGATCCATAATACTCAATTCTACCAAACGGCAGAAATTCTCTAACAGGCATGTGAGTTCGTTAAAAATGACAAAGAAGGAGCAGATTTAATAGAAATCTACAATATTCACCATTCAGGTCTAAGCGATAACGATACACACTTTTACAACAACATTTCTCACGTAAAGAGTTCACAAAGATTTATATCCATAATAATAATACAAATATTTCAAGTTGGCCAAAAAAAAGAGAAAGAGGAAAGAAAGAATTAAAAGAAGAAATGAAGGGAAAGCCTATTTAAATGAGAAACTCAGGACATTCTCTGTTTTGCAACTCCCCAAGAACCCCATACTTTGATATAAGGAAAACAAAATGTAGAACATTGTTTCCTACTGCCGATCAAAAAAAAAAAAACCCAATGTTTCCTACAAGTTTGAGACTAGAATTTATTATAAACTGGCATTTTCATTATAGGCAGCCCTTGCATGACGCTGCAAAACACAAAACATGAGGAGATTTCATTATAAACTGGCATTTTGATATAAGAAAACATGTTACTCTGTTCAAGAAGAAGTGGCATCATGCTTTCAAGTTTATCCAAGATTTGCCTAACTTTGACGAAGCGACAGACCTATATGCCTGCAAACTAGAGTCCAATAGTAAAATATAAAAACTTTTCAATTGTAGTATTCTCATTCATTTTACCAATTTAAATTTTTAATTTTAATTTTACTGTAATTACAAATTTTCATAAAAAGTCACATATAATTTTTTCTGTTACAGTTAAAAACTCTCATATAAAATCACATTTTAACTCAAATTAAAAATTCAAATCGGCGAACTAAACGAAGCTTAAATCTCTCAAATTCACTTATAAAGCCCATTTCAAAAAAGAACTGTTTTGACGTAAAAGATATTTGACTTGAAAAAGAGTAGCTAGTTTTTTACATAGGAGACAAGAATGTCAAAGGGAACTAAGACTCTCCAACCGTTCAAATGAAGAATAAAAAATTACGTTTTCAAGTAAGATTTGATTATAATGCAAATGCCTTTGAAGTTCCCAATCTTTCTTCAAACCATACTTTGACTTCCTCAACCTGAAATTACTATTTGAAAAGCTAAAAGCTACTTCAAGTTCAACTTCTTTTTTTGAACCGCAAGATCTTCGAGAGAGCAAAGTTATTTATCAATCCATACCTCTTCTTTGTTGCTTTTTCCAGAACCTGAGTCAATTCTCATTTTGATTCGGCCACAAGCAACTAAGGATATCCAAAATACCATCTTAAAAAAACAAAAGAAAAAAAATTATAAAAATTTGAGAACGTTTGGTTCATGGATTAAAACCATATGATTAAAACTATTTTCAATTTACGTATATTTTTTATGAGAGAAAATACTGTAACGAACCACGAACCATGATTCAAGAGACGAATCCCCTAACCAAACAACCCGAGCTTGTTAGATTTAGGGGGAAAAATATGAAATGTGATTATAAAAAATCCTAAACATAGCATTCCATCAAATACCTTGAACCCAATAAACTTTCATCAAAATCTTCACCAAACAATCTAATCTGAATCACATCAGTCAAACATTAGATTCTTCAAAACCAAAATAAGGAAAGCAATGGTACACTTAAACGCACTAAACTTTAATGTGAAACTAGCCTTCAGTGCATAGGAATGGTGAGATGAAGGCCTCATTCACTTTGCGGATTCGAGTTTTTGATTCGAGCTGAGATGTGACATTTTCTGAGAGCTTTTTATTGTAGCAGAAAATTTTGATGTGACATTTTCTGAGAGCTTTTTACTGTAGAAACCTAAAACTAAAAACTCGAATCGGTGAAGTGAACGGGGCCGAAGTAAATAAATTCAGGATTTTGGATAGAATATTCAGTTTAAAGTCTCAAAAATTAAACAGAGCTAAATAAATATCGACCATTTGTTTGCTTCAATCAGCAATTTCAAGAGCCAAAAAAATAACATTCCATATCAACTTCCTCTAATATTCGCTCCTGAAATTACCCGTTCAAAAAAATGATTTCACAAAAATGAGGAGAGAGTACGAGAAGCTCAACTTAACCGTTTCCAAACACCATTCAAGTAAAACTTGGCCTCAAGGAGGTTCCGGCGTGGTGGGGCCGGCGGGAGTGGGCGTGACAGTGGCTGACGGGATTGGGCAGCGCTGATGTTGGTTGTTGCCGGCGGTAGAGATGGGTAGAGGAAGAATGAGGAAGGAAGAAAAGAGAGGAAGAAGAGTACGACTCAAAATTCACAAAAAATTAGAAGGTTTAAGTTTGCGTAAATGGGTTTGGGTCGAAATCGATTGAACATGTTAAATACGATTAAATAAAGGATTAATAGGACATAAACCTTTCAATTTGAAATAACTCGTTTATTAAACGCTTCATGTTGATACAAATGCGACACATTATTAATCTATTTATAACTTGTTTTTATTTTTATTTATAAAAATATTAGTCTTGAACGCGTAATTCGTTTAAAAATAATAGTTATATAAATTATTTTTTAAAAAAGTGAAAGAAAAAAGAAAAAAGATACATCTCACATAAAAAATATTTTAACTTATTTTATTATATTTTTAATTAGTTTATTGTGTTTTATTTGAATTTATTTTTATTTAATTAATGTGATTTTATTTTATTTTAGCTCAACACATTTTTATTTATTTTTTCATTAGAATTATTTACAACATTTTTATGTGAGTAGTATCGGAGAGTTGGTGCAAGATGGTAGTAAAATGGTTGTAATTCATACAAATTATTTATATATTGTTATCTTTGTAGCATCAAAATTCGGCGCAAAATAGTGTTAAAAATCAGGCTACAAATGACTTAAAAATAAATAAATAATAAACATAATAAATAATAATAATAGTAATTAGGAAAAGGGGAATGATTCCAAACTACATGCGTGATTTATTTAAAATAACTGATATGCAAATTGTTTTCTTTTTAAAAAATAAACGAATGGGAAAAAAGGCATAAAAGAAATGTGTTAGAGTATGGTGGCCTAAATTATATTTGATCCGGCCTGAAAAGCTCGCGATACGACATATATGGCGGAGTTTTAATTATGAAGTTTTTTTAAGGGTGTGTGGTGGTAGCAACTTAGGCATGAACCTATTTTGTTTAATGTATTTTTTAAAATTTATTTTGTTGTGATTTTCTTTTATTTTGGTGTATTTTAGTTTAATTTTAGTTTTAGCATTTTTATCTAAGTTGCATAAAAAATTTAGTGTAAAATGGTGTCCAAATGGATAAAATCAGGCCATAAATAACTTTAAAATCAATAAATAATAATTAAAAAATAAAATCGGTATTTTTTCCTAATTGTTAGATCAAACAAATGGACGTTTTAGATCTGTGCGTACGTAACATGCGTCGACAAGAGCGCATCAGTGGACAAGCACTGCAGAGTTCTTCTCCAAATGCGGCCCACCACTCACTCAGTTCAGCCAACGAACATGCGCCACTTGTCAACATTGTCGGCCACATTCTTTCTCACGCATTTCAGTGCTACATTTAGGGGTGACAATTCGTGTCACGTGTTGTGTTTTGATCGTTTCTTTTTAAATTTACAGTTTACCCAAACACGACCCGTGACACAAAATTGTTTAAAAACCGCAACACAAACATTATACGACTACTTTACGGGTTAACACGACATGATATGAAAATGACCCATGACACGAAATTGACCCGTGAACCTAAAATTGACACGAAAATTGTATAATTTTATTTTGTTTTTACATATTAGAAATAACTTAAAATTCATAACACACAAAAATACAATAACATCAATTGAAATTAAGCAAATAATAGTATAAGATTTTGAGTATAACTATCATGATATCACAAGTTTATAATAAAATAAAAAATATGTAATGAAAAATATATGTTTTTTTTTTAATTTTTTACGAGTTTTGTGTCGTGTTCGGGTCAGGCGGGTTTAACCCGAAATTGACCAGTGTTTTTCTTGTCAATTTCAAGTCGACCTAATTCTGACTCGAAATTTTTTTTTCTCAACCCTAACCCGTAAAATTCGTGTCGTTTTCAAGTCATGACCCAATTGTGAACTGACACGTGACTCCACTTTTAATTCAACGGCTCTCATTCTTCCCATGTGGATCCCACCACTAAAACCAACTAATCGCCCTTCAACACGTGGCTTTTTTTCTGCTGAGACGTACCACACTAAATTATTTTCAGGCTCGTTTAGTTCGCTGATTTGAGTTTTAATTCGAGTTGAGATGTGACTTTTATATGAGAGTTTTTTACTTTAGTAAAAAAGTTATATGTAACTATTTCTGAGAGCTTTTTACTGTAACAAAATTTAAATTCTAAACTCAAATTAGTGAAATGAACTAGACTTCTTCTCCATTGAAAAATGTATTCTAAGATGACGTTTAATTGGATGATTTAAACTATGTGATTTGAATTATTTTTAATTTATGTGTATTTTTTTATAAAAAAAAATACTGTAATAAATTATAAATTATAATTTAAATCAAAAAATAAATTCCTCTATCAAACATCTTCAAGACTACTATTAGGGAGAGAAACAAACGAAACGTTTTGTTTTCACCCAAAAAGAGACTCTCCTTTTATTGTAACGAAAGATTATTTAAAAAAATATCTGATATATATTTTTTATTTTTTTAACTGCTGATATAAATATTAGGAAGCTATATGTTTCACTTTCTTTTTCTCTCTTTCTGAAACCCAGCCGCCCAGTTCTCTGAAACCCAGCCGAAATCACCCCATGCCTCTCTCTCTCTGAACTCTCTCACTCTCTCTCAAGTCGCGCGCACGTCTCACTCTCAGTTCGACAGTCCCCAGCCGCGGCTTCTTCCTTCTCCAGTTCTCCTCCCCGCTTCTTCTTCTTCTCCTCCTCCTCCAGGTCTCTGCTTCGTCAGCTTTGGTACCGACCCTTGTTCTCCCTTTTCTTATTATTTTTCTTTATTTCAGCTGATTGTTGTTATTTTTTGTGGCTGATTGTTGTGATTTTCTGAAACTTTGGTTGAATAATGCTTGTCTGTGTTTGTTTTTGTGCTGATATTAGGGTTTTTGAAGAAGAAGCCATGAGCAGGAGTTTGGGAATACCAGTAAAGCTTCTTCACGAGTCGGCGGGGCATGTGGTGACGGTGGAGCTGAAGAGCGGCGAGCTTTACAGAGGAGGCATGGTCGAGTGCGAGGATAACTGGAACTGCCAGCTCGAGAACATCACCTACACTGCCAAGGTTCTTTTCCATTTTCCATTTTCATATGTGTTTTCTCTTTGCTTCCGTTTTTCCCTGTGATCTTTGTAAACCCACGCTAGACGAAATTTCATGGATCTGATGGGATTTAATCGTGAAATAGGTGAAATTTCTTGAAAACCCTAGGGGCAGTACCCATTTCACGATCTAACGCGGTGATTCTGTACTAGTTCAAAGCTGTAAGAAACTGTGAGGAAAGTTTGAATGCTGAATTTTTGGATTTCGCATTTCTGGGCAACTGCTTAAATCCTAAGCATCGTAAATACATGTTAGTAGTTAATTATATTGCTTCTGTTTTACATCTTTCAGTAATTTAGACGCGGGGTTGGAATTTGTGGACAATTCTACGGCTTTCTCACAATGTAAATTTTGTATTACCTTTTCGATGAGAGTTCAAAAATCATCTTGTTATGGGTTGTGTGGAATTTTTTTATATACGAATTAAAGTCTTGACTCATCCCCTGGCATTTTGTTTCTCTTGTTCTGTTACTCTGTACTTAAGTAATCATAAGCAACTTTTGGGTGCTTAGTTTTGGGATGTTTGGAATCAATCTTTCAGCTTAACTACTTTAGGAATTCGGGGGTAAAAATAACATTTCTCTCCATCTGCTTCCCTTCTTTTTCTTCTGAAAATTAGTTTCTTACTGAATTACAGGACGGGAAGGTTTCACAGCTTGAGCATGTGTTTATTCGAGGCAGTAAAGTTAGGTAAGCTGTTTTACTAATATACCTTGTGCTGCCAAATTAAACTAGGTATTCATTAAACTTTTCAGGAGTAAAAATATGATTGAATATTTGACAGGTTTATGGTGGTACCGGACATGCTAAAGAACGCTCCAATGTTCAAGCGTCTTGATGCTAGAATCAAGGTATCATTTCATCGATCCATTTTTTTTTTTTTTAATGAAAATCATTTGATGATTCTAATTATCTTTTGCTGAACAAATTTTTTGTATTCTTGTTGAAGGGTAAGGGTGCATCACTTGGAGTCGGAAGGGGTAGAGCTGTTGCAATGCGGGCTAAAGTAAGTTTTCACATTTTCATTATATATATATATATATATATATATTTTTTTTTTTTTTTTCCGTTGTCCATAGCATTGTTCAAAAGAACAAAATGAAATTGCTTGATTGCCATGCATGATAGAGTAGGAATGCAATACATATTCTGGTGCCTTTCTTTCTGCCTTGACACATATCAAATTCCACGTTTATGTTTCCACCAAAGACTTGAATCCCTAGCTTGTTGATGTGCATTTGTATATGGTTCTCCTATGGGGTTGTCCTTGCGCAGGCACAAGCTACTGGCCGGGGAACAGCTGGTAGAGGTGTTGTACCACCTGTACGGAGGTAATAATCCTCTCTCGTCGGAGTCTGCAAAGGATCCCTTCCGTTATCATGATCAAAATTTGCTGTGCAGTTTAACTTAGTTAACTTGGAAGAGGAAAAAGCAGTCAGAAATCGAGTCGAGGATATTATCAGGCTGCTCTCTATTTGTATGCATGCATGTTTTGGATGCCAAATCTTTCGACTCTTACATGTATCCGGCTTTTCATGTAGTTTCTATCATTATTGATGTCATTGATTTTATTATAAACCTGAGCTCTTGCTTATTTAGAGAAGAATGGCTTTCCTTTACACGCTCTTTCTGAGGTTTATTACAAATTCCAATCGGCAGAACAAATTTTGCGCCTCGTTGATCGGATTAAATCAGTTTAATAATCTATTTTTCAGCTTTTAAGGCTCAAAAGAAAGTGAAAATGGATCATTGAGAACAAATAATGACCATCCAGCACCTTGGTCCATTGCATTACCAAAGGAGCGCAAAGGATTTTTTTGTTTAATCATTTATTATTATTTTCCTTTAAGGTGGGCACAAGTTTGGCAATATAAGAAATAATCATTTTTTCATTCATTAATATAAGAAAAAATGGACTAATATTTTCAATAAAACTTGAGGGTTTTGGGTTTATTTGTTGTTTAATTTCATTCATTTACAAGCGAATAACGGTAGAAAAATTTTAAACCGATTATTACCATGTCATATCTGTTCTTGAAATTTTCTGTCCCTTAATTATAAACGACATAACGTTCAAGATTGCAGTCTTTCAATAAACGACCCAAAGTATGTCATCCAAATTCTGTTGAATGACTAATCATCCAACATTTAGCCGCCGTAACGATATGTCGTCCCAAGCCAAACACAACTATTTCATAATTTTCATTTACATATGGAACCTTTTTATCCATAAAACATCTTCAATCTCGATGAAAAGATGTGTCCATCAAATAGAATTTATTCATTTATTCATATATAAAAATATCCTTTTTTTTCAAAGAATAAAAATTAAAAAAATTTTAAAAATCCTATTTTATTTAGGAATAATGAAGAGAATAGCAAGTTTTATACACACATTTGAAGTAAATAGCACGTTTTTAAAGTACTAATAAATTATATCATATTCTTATCGTTCATTTTAAAATAAATTATTCATTTCCCATTTGACCCTCTTGGGTTTTCTTCCCCATTTCTTTCTCAGACTCCTTCTAGACTTTCTCTACAACCCTCTCTCTATTTTTTTTTTCTCTCTCTCAAACCAGATCCAGCCACAACCAGTGGCGATGGCGGGTTTCGATGACCGATGATTGCCACGGCACGAGAGAAATTACCGGCAAGGTTCCCTTTGCAATTTTCAGTCCCAAACCCTTTCTCTCTCTCACCACGAGCTCCACCTATCACGATTCCAATCTCTGGTAACACTACGGCTACCAAAAAAAATTTAGTCGTAGGAAGGCTTTGGCTATCAAAAAATGAGCTTTTTGCTACCCAATTATTGGTAGCTTTGGTAGCAAAAATTTCAATTTCTTGTAGTGGGTTGGGTTTGTGTTTAGAGCATAGAGTCAACTGACATGTATAATATGTCACGAACACCATCCACTAGTACGAACTATCACCCTTAGTGATTGGGTTTGTCTTCTAGGGTATTTTTTTTTTTCCTTTCAAAAGCTTAAATTGAGTGGAATTAGATCGATGGTTGAAATTAATGAGGATATTTTTATCCTTTTATAGACAAAATTATTAGAATAAGGAATGTTCACATTTGTTTTGATTAAGGGGTGTCTCTATAATTTCAAAAAAAAAAAAAAAAAAAAACACAAGGGTGTCAATGTACTCTCCCAATAATAACTTATAAAAAAGTTAGGACTAGAGTTATTTATTGGGTTAATTTAAAAAATAACACTTTAAAAACGTAATTTTATATATATTATTACATTTCAATACTTTTATTAAGGTTGTTCACCAGTTAATAACCTTCGGTTTCGGTCGGTTTTGGCATCGATCTACCAATGTCAGTTTCTAGAATTTGAGACCGAGCACCGAGCCAAATTTTACAAGGTGTTCGTCCTATAAATAAAATGCAAGGTATCTTTCGAAAAAAAAGGCAAAAACAAAAAGTGCAAAGATGGCTCTGTTCATTTCGCTTATTCGAGTTTAGAATTCAAGTTTTGCTACAAGGTGTCTAACTTTTTGCTATAAAAAAAAAAATTAAATCTCAACTCGAATCAAAACGGTATTGTAACCTTTCTCCTCTTGGAAAAGGCAAAAGAAAAAGTTAAAAACGAGAATGGGCAAATCTGGTAACACTGATAATGGAAAGCCATTGGTAGACGATTTATGGATTGGTATGTTCAACCTCAACCGATGATGATGATGATGAACAAGACATGCACATACACAGTTTATGTGGGAATCTGAAGGATTATGAGAGTAATTCCAACTCTTGGAAATTGAAGCATAGGACTTGCTTTGAGGATAGAGAAACCAACCAAGTCTAAGTAATTAATTTTAGAATTTACACTCAATTCTTACCTTTTCTCAATAAGTAATTAAAAAATACCTAAACACCTTTAATGAAAAATTTTAAAAGCGGAAAAGATAAAAATATCAAAATGTGAATGGGCATTTAGGTCTTTATCATAGTTAAAATCAACATTTTGACCAGAAAAATGTATGGGTTTAAGATAAATTTAAAATGTGGAGGTATATATATGATAAGGTCTAAAATCTAAGGTATAACTTTTTAATAACTTCAAAATATAGGATATAAAAATAAAACAACTCTTTTATTATATTGATTTGCACCATTTTTTTTTTCCAGTAATTAAATTTTTTTTTTTCCCATAAAACACCGGATACCTTTTTGAGACCTGTTTAAAATGTTGTCAATTAATCATATGCACATTTCAAGCAAAAATTAATCATATGCACATTACTTTTCTTTTCCTTTTTTTTTTTTTTTTTTTTTTTTTTTTTTTTTTTTGATTGAACAATATATAAAAATAGAAAGATGAACAAAATAACTGGGGATGGGAATTATTATTAATATAAAAATTACATAAACTAAAATTATAACGATATTTGCAATATAACAATAAACAAGAGCAATACCGAGACTTGTATATCACACAGTTTTTTTTAAAAGCAGATTTGCCTTCTCATCAAATAGGTGCACAATGATGGAGAAGAATTTCTAAGAGGAGAAGAAGATTTTGAAATTATAGGGCATATTCTTTTTGTTTAAAAAATCTCAAAAAAAAAAACAACTCAAGTTTTAACTTTATTTAAGTTTATGTTTTTTTAAGTTTTAACTTTATTTAATTTTACTTAATTTTATTTAAGTTCTAACTTTAACTCAAGTTATAATTCAAATTTAATTCAAAAATTACACTTAAATTACATTCTAAAAAACAACTCCCTAGTGTCTCAGCTGAAGAGTGGAGATCCCCTATATTTGACGTCAAAGATCCTATTGAATATCTTTTAAAAAAATATTTTTGTCTAAACTTTTCATTTCTTATCAAATTTTGCTTACTGTAACTGTATTCTGTATTACTCAATTTTTTAATAAAATAAAACTAAAAACAGTTCTCTTTAAATATTGTTTCATGATACTTTATAAAATAAAATAATTTCATTTTTTTTTATTTTTTTTACGTTTTTCGAATAAGGAGATACGGAAGTTTGCAGGGAAGGGCTAAACAACCTTCTTTTACTTATTCTCTCAACTAAATAGCAATCACCTTAGTGGAATTTAACATTCCAATGCCTCTGTGATGGTGTCAGTCTTATTATTCGATTGATTGGAATTTTATCTGATTTTTTCTTTATTTAGATAAGTTAATCTTTCTTACTTTTTTAATATTGATCATGGTTTATGTTTTTTGTTCCTTTATTTATAATTTTCAATTTTTCAAGATCAACTTGATGCATCCAACAACAATTTTTATCTTTAATCTTAATTCTGTCTCATTTTTTTCTTTAAGATAGATAAATTTTTTTATATTATTTTATAACATTACATAATTTATTCTTGCTCATTCTTTGAATAGACAAAGTAATTATAGTTGAATTTCTTTTCACTATATACATTGTATTTATTTTTAGGCCTCGTTTATTTCACGGATTTGAATTTTTAATTTTAAATTTTTATAATAAAAAATTTTTAAAAAAAAATCACATTTATTTTTTTTTATTTTAAAAAATTTTTTTTGTAAAAATCTTAAAAATCAAATTAAAAAAATTAAATTTTCACTTAATCTTTAAAGATAATTCTGTCTTAAAAAAAAAAAGGGAAAAGTTAAATAGACTAAAATTTTTATATTCTTTAAAATTAATAATTTAATAGTTTCATACTTTGAATAGACAAAATTATTATTAATAGTTGAAACTTTCTTTTCACTATAATATAACTTGACAAGTTATTATTCATTTATTTAACTAATTTAAATTTTTATAATCATAACTTTTTTTTTAAAATATCCATTTAATTTTTTTATAAACCAAAAAATTTTAAAAATATAACATCCCAATTTAAATTAAAAATTTTATATATTTTCTTATAAACGACGATATTGACATATTTTCTACTATTTTCCTAAAAAAAACCGCCTATTGTGCACAGCCCAGCCCAAAAGACCCGACGAACGTATAATTGCAGCCCAGAGCAGAGATCCAACAAAGAAGAGGGCTCTTTCCTTCTCTCCCCTCCTCCTTTCCTTTCTCGTCTCTTCAAATTCCCTCTCTTCTCTGTCTTTCCTTCTCCCATTTCACTTGCATTTTCATTTTTCATCGATCAATCAATCAATCAAATATCAATCGCGAATCGCGATGCCGGTTTTCCTCTCCGACGAGGAATTCACCGGCCTCCGCCACGACGGCGCCGCCGTGGCGGAGAGGGCCGACGCCTTCATTCGCGACCTCCAGAGAGAGCTCGAGACCCTCAGGGCTCACTCCGACGCCGCCGCCATAACCGCCGAGCAAACCTGTTCTCTCCTCGAAAGCAAGTTCCTATCTCTCTCATCCGACTTCTCTCTCCTCCAATCTGAAAACGCGCAACTCCAGTCCTCCCTCGATCATTCCGCTTCCGACCTCGCCGAAGTCCAGTCTCAGAAGCACCAGCTTCATCTCCAAATTGTACCAAATTTCTTTTCTTTTAATCTTTGAGTTTTGGGGTTTAAACTGTGCAATTCAGTCTTTATTTATTTACTTATTTATTTATTTTTTTGAAGATTGTGTGCTTGCTTTTTGTAGTTCCTTATGCGTATGTCTTACTGTGTTTTTCAAATTGATGAAGTGAATGTTGCTGAGTTTGGTTGGTGTTTTCAAGTGGTTATTTCTTATTGAGGCTTTTTTTTTCTTTTTTTTTTTTTTTTTTTGAGGAAATTTATGCAAGCTTTGTGTCTATTACTTAAAATTCTTATTATGTTCAAATGTTATCTATATATTGTTGTGGAGAGTAATTGCTTTGTATTTGGAACCTAACAAGCACATTGTATTGGGTTTTATTGGGTACAATAATTATTTATTCATTTGTAGATTTTGATGTATGCGTTCTTGTGTATATCAATTGCTTTTTATTTGGGATAAAAAAAAAAAAAAATTGTTTGTATCTTTTTGGGGTTTCAAATGGTTGTATCATGTATGTTATGGATACTTGCGATCTTTTTATGGGAGAGTTATGTGATTGCTGGTTTTGGGATTGATATGGTTGGCGGGGTTTGTAGATTGAAAAAGATGGGGAGATTGGAAGGCTTAAAACAGAGGTTTCGGAGTTCCATAAGTCGAAAAGGCAGTTGTTAGAGTTGGTGGAGCAGAAGGATTCAGAGATTAGTGAAAAGAACCTCACCATCAAGAGCTATCTTGATAAGATTGTAAGTTTTTCTAGCATAGCATTTGCTACCCTTTCTGGACTTTGGAAGTCAAATGTGTTTCCCTAATTGCCTTTTATTGATATTCTGAAGGTTAACTTGACTGACAATGCTGCGGAAAGGGAGGCTCGGCTGAACGAGATTGAAGCAGAGTTGGCACGATCCCAGTCTGCCTGTACTCGTCTTTCGCAGGTTATATGACTTTTGACGTTTTGTTCTCCTCTCTCTCTCTCTCTTCTTCTTTTTTTTTTTTTTTTTTTTTTTTTTTTTTCATTTTTCCGGGGAGGGCTGGGATTAGAATTCTGCTAACATCTTATATAGACTGTTGTGCATGAGTTCATAGAAACCTTATATAGAACTCCTTATAAGTTGGTGAGCGGCACACTTATTTTCATCTGTTTTTCGTTGATGTTCTCTCTCTCTCTCTCTCTCTCTCTCTCTCTCTGTGAATTTGAAAGTGCAAATGCAATAAGACAATGATCTTATTCTTTCATGAGTTCCATTTGGATCCTAATTGTAGCTATCTAGTGTAAATTCTTATCCGTGCTCTCTTAGTGCAATTGTAAATTTTCTAGAAGCTAGATGCAAAATTTTAAAACATTTAGTAATTTTAGATTAGATTTTGCATGTTTGTTTAACTATCATTTTTAAAATGTTAGTTTGATTATGTCTGAATTCATCAAATTTACATGCGTATTTTCTGTTGATGGATTTTCTAAGGATGGTACAGGGGGAGCATGTCTCTTCCTCGTATTTTCTGTTGCTTAGGGTTTTGATGATATAGGCTAGGTTAACTACCAAGTTTCTGCCTATAAGGGCTTACTTATAATGGACTGGCTTGATGTTGCTTAATATTGACACTTCTAATACCCTTTTAACTTATTTTGGAGTTCTATTTCTCACCATGCCAAATTCGGATGCGAGCAGGAGAAAGAGCTTATCGAGAGGCATAATACGTGGCTTAATGATGAGTTGACAGCCAAAGTTGACGAACTGATTGAGTTGCGTAGGAAACATGCTGATGTGGAGGCAGATTTGTCTTCCAAGCTCACAAGTGTATGTTGGTTTCGAGATCTTGTGCTTTATGTTCTATGCCAAAATTTGTTTAGTTAATAAATTCTATTTTATGCATAAACCCGAAGAAACTCCCGACTTTTCCAGAATGCTTAATTTCTTGTTAATGTGTTCAGGCTCAGAGACAATTCGATGAATGTTCTAGCTCTTTAAAATGGAATAAGGATCGGGTGGTAGGGCTTGAAATGAAGCTAACCTCATTGCAGGAGGTGATATTTCTGGGGTTTGAAAATTCTGTTGACTGTCATTCCTCGTTGTTTCCTGGATACTATATATTTCCTTATTAATGTGTAGGAGTTACGATCAACGAAAGAGGGGGCTGCAGCAAACGAGGAGCAACTCTCAGCTGAACTATCAATAGTGCGTTCTACTTGAGATCTTTCCATTCTTGGAGAAAAAATGGCCATTTGAAGATATTTGTTTATTTATTAACACCTTTATTATGTTTTATGTGAATCATTCCCAAATTTTTAGGCAAACAAACTTGTGGAACTATACAAGGAAAGTTCTGAGGAATGGTCCAAAAAGGCAGGAGACCTTGAAGGCGTGATCAAAGCCTTGGAGGTGATTTTTTTTTTTTTTGCCGATCTTTTATTTTAATGAATTTGAATTAGCATTTTGGGATTTTTCCCCCCTTATGTGTTCTTTTACTGCTATTTTGAGCAGACACATCTTAGTCAAGTTCAGAATGATTACAATGAAAGACTTGAAAAGGAAGTATCTGCAAGGCATCAATTTGAAAAGGTTAGCTTCTATTGTATATTTTTTCCCCAGACATGTAAAATATATTGTGTATTATGGCATATGTTTAAGTTTGCTAGTGGAATATTAGTGACAGATCTTTGGCGATTAATGTTATCCATGACTCTTGGTTTGGTTACTAAATGAAATTGCTTTCAGGTTTTTGAATAGGATGAGATTCAGCAGATACATAAGAGTTGGGGGAAATGGTTTTGCTTGTGAATTTAGATTATTGTATAAATTATAAGGAGTGCTGTTTTCCTATTATCCAAGTAATTTCAGAGCAGTCTTTTATTACGTCATCATTACTTAATGTTGCTTTGAATATTATAATAATGATTTTATGCGACTTTGTTGTATCATTGTTTCTTTGGCCGTGTATGGTATATCTAGTTTTTGAACTTTTAAGATTTTCATTGGGGAGCCCAAAGATGGATTATAAAGATGTTATTTGGTATACTTTGGAAATGGTGAATCTAGATATTAAACTAATTGTTTCCCTTGCTTATACTATTTCTTGTCCGAAATTTTATGTTTTCAGGAGGCCGCTGAACTGAAAGTAAAACTTGACAAATGTGAAGCTGAAATTGAAACGAGCAGGAAAGCAAATGAGTTGAATCTTCTTCCTCTCACTAATTTTACGACTCAAACGTAGGTTCCTCTTGTTTGTTTAATATACATTATCTTTGTTTCTCTTGATTCTATTGAAACTCTGGTTTCTGTCAATGAGTTTTTTGTGTTCTTGGATTTTCTTCTCATGAAAAGCTACATCATGAAACAGCTAGAAGCTATGACAAGCTAAATATTTTTTGGGAACAGAACATAAGTCAAATGTTGAAGTGTTCATTTGTTGGAATGAATTTTTATTGTTTCTGCTCCATAGATTGTGGAAGATTTCTCATGGTGTAATATCAAACTTTGGGGAAGCTTAATTCTTTGTTTTGATACATCTGTTAAAAACGCTGGAATGGTTATTTTTCTTTTGAAACCATGTAATAGTATTATAATATTTCATGCAAATATATGTTTTGCGTGTCTTGTACTAGTAAAAAAAGCACAAATATGAACTTCTAACATTGACTTTTAAGTTGCAGATGGATCAGTTCAGTTGACACTAATGACATGCTTGAGAACGACCACATGATTGTTCCCAGAATTCCAGCAGGTGTTTCGGGAACTGCATTGGCAGCTTCACTTCTGCGTGATGGCTGGAGTG
Source organism: Morus alba (assembly GCA_012066045.3). NCBI lineage: Eukaryota > Viridiplantae > Streptophyta > Magnoliopsida > Rosales > Moraceae > Morus > Morus alba. The sequence continues at coordinate 16,254,632 of CP050234.2, forward strand.
TGCGTGGCTAGCTTAATTATATTGTTTGTCTCATCTGTTTGATTAATTTTGTTTGAACACGCCTTTCCTATTGCTTATGTTCTTTTACTCATCTCTTTTGTAATAGCTTGCTAAAATGTATGCAAAGTACCAAGAAGCTGTTGATGCCCTGAGGCATGAGCAGTTGGGTAGAAAGGAATCTGAGGCAGTACTGCAACGGGTATGATCTCAACAATGAATTTATTCTTTCTTTGAACATATACAGAGATACATGTATTTGTCTCTGTCTTTCGCTCTTATATGTTCAAAATGGTGGACAAAATGTTACATAATTCCTGCACTACCATCTCTATATCTACAAATCATGGCCTTTATGTACCTTCATTTTGTTTTTCTGCCTTTTATTAGTTGCTGACTTGCTACAGTGGATAGAGAACTGTGTTGTGTGATAATTTTTTGGTGAGATGTAGTACTTCTCGATGCCTGAAGTTTTGTCTATTCCCTTGTTTTTTCAGGTTCTTTATGAACTAGAGGAGAAAGCTGAACTGATTTTGGATGAAAGAGGTATATGCTTTTGCCTAATTATTCTTTTTGAGCTACTGATTTTTGTAGTCCTTTTAGTGGAAGCATCAGAGAAACCAGCATCTCATGCGCATACAATGCATTTGTAATGAATATGAGCTATAACTTAACATACTTCCTTTTTTTTTTTTTTAATAAGAAACTCAAACCTCATTAACATACCTTTTTGGATTTTATTAACATACCTCATGTACTATAGTAAAAATTAATAAAGAGTAAGAAGGAGCATTTTTGAGATAGAATTTGAGCAGCGGTAAAGGTGTCAGAACACAGGTAGTTTCTTGTCAATAAGAGAATTATATCTATTAAAGGCAGTCTGCTGAGAACTGATCCTTTCTTCTTCTTTCTTTCTTTCTTTTCTTTTCTTTTTCTTTTTTCTTTTTTTTTTTTGAGGATTAATATTATCTGTATTAAAATAGAAATTCGTAGATTACAACAGATACTATAGGCAGAGGAATTTCCTCCAACCAAGCAACATCTTCATCTGATCTAAGGCTAAATTTTGCTAGACCATGAGCTACCATATCGGTTTATGTCTTTGACAACCTTGAGAGGCTAGTTGAGCTTTCGGGCTCGTGGTTTGCTCCCACATGGTCTGGGCTTTTTACTCCTTTGGGCCACCTACGTAATAACCGTGAGTTCAATACTTCTGAAAATTAAGTTTAAAAAGAAAGAACTAAGATCTTCTAAGATTTCACAAAGATTTTTAGTCGGTTTGTTTATTGAAAGGTGTTTGATGCGGTGAGGGTCAAGTGAAAATGAGGTAGTAGCTTAATGTGTTGGATTGTAAGACGTTTAAATTCACCGTTCTTAATATCTTTGGCTTTGGACTAATTCGAAAAGAAGGCTTTGGAATACAGTCGTTCTTACTGTCATCTGGTCTTTGTGGCCTGAAAGAAACAATCAAATCTTTGAAGACATACAAGGAGTTGGTAGTGACATTTGTGATAGGATTAAATATTGGCTAGCTTTGTGGATTTTCCATTCTAAAGGTTGTACTGGGGTTTTCTTTCTCAGATTTACTAAGGGAGTGGGATAGTATTTGTCATTGAGCTTTTTTGTGGGTTCCGGTTTAGTTGGTCTTAAGGATTGTTTCATGTTGTTTGTTGGTTTTTTTTTTGTTTTCTTAGTGGACCTCTTGTCCCCTTTTGTATTTGCTATTGTTGTTATTATTATTATTATAAATAAAAGTTGCCTGTTTCTTACAAAAAAATATCTTTGGCTTTGGAGCACAGCTAAATGCTGGGCTTTATGCTTTTCCTTCAAAAGTGGATGTTTCTATTAGCTATTTTTTGTTGTTTTGATTCAGTTTGAACCTTAATTTTGACCAGATTTATTTCTATGAACTGAAACCACCTTTGAAAATTTATGCAGCCGAACATGAGAGAATGGTTGAGGCATATTCTTTGATCAACCAAAAAATGCAAATATCAATTTCTGAACAGGAAAACTTGGAGAAAACGATCCAGGAGTTGAAGGTTATACACGTTTATCAAATTTTCTTCCTAATGGTTATTATATATTATTGTTAGTGTTATTGTTGCTGTTGTTATTATGCTTAATTTTTGTTCATGTTGCTACCATTTTATGCTCTTGCGTTTTTTTTCTTTTGTAGGTTGATTTAAGGAGGCATGAACGTGACAATAATCTTGCTCAGAAGGGGATAGCTGACCTCCAGAAACAGGTAAAACAAGATACATCATGGGCAAACTAGTTAATGAGTAGGCTTGTTCATATTTTCTTGACTTTTTATTTTATTATATTTATTAATGAAAAAAATATGTTATACAAATTACAATGATGCCTTTCCGTTCATTGACATTGTGAATGCCTTTTTTTTTTTTTTTTTTTTTTTTTTTTTTTGTTTTGAATAATAATATAATGAGAAGCAAAGAATTTCTAAAATCAGAGGTCTCACATGTCTAACATCAAGAACAATGACACATTATCTTCTTGAAGCATGTCTAACATGCAACTAATAATTCCTAGCCTTATTTTATTTTATTTTTTTTAACTTTCATTGCCTTTAAATTTTACCTTAAGGTGTTGGCTTAAATGAGTTAGTGTATGTTTTGTCTTTTAATATTTTCGTCTTTTTCTGGGTGCTATTGCTGAAGGTGACTGTCCTTCTAAAGGAATGCCGGGACATACAGATTCGTTGTGGGTCTTCTATGAAAGATATTGTGAATGATGCTTCTTCCATTGTTCCTTTTGAAATGACTACAGATTCAGATGCTGAGAAAGTCATATCTGAACGTCTTGTAAGCTTGTTTATCTTATTCCCGAATGTGATTTTTCTGAAGTTCAGATTCTTTTCTCAGCATAGTTATTTGAATTTCAGATTTTATTATTTATTTGTCTTTAGATCTTCACATGTGTAATTGAAATTATCAATATCCCTTTTGGTTTACTGGATGCAACAGTTAACTTTCAAGGACATAAATGGACTGGTAGAGCAAAATGCCCAGCTCAGGAGTCTTGTTCGCAATCTTTCTGATCAGATTGAAAACAAGGAGTTTGAATTCAAGGTTAACTCTGATATATTTATGTTTTTCTACAAATAGTTCATCTGTTTGGACACTTATCACATGCGGAGATGAAAAACTTGTTGGTAAATATCTTTTTGTTATGGAAATTCAGGAAAAACTTGAAATGGAGCTCAAGAAACATACAGAAGAAGCTGCATCAAGAGTTACGGCAGTGTTACAGAGAGCTGAAGAACAAGGACGCATGATTGAGTCCCTTCACACATCTGTCAGAGATTCTCTTTGGCCTAATTTTGTTTTTCTTCTTTTAATTTTATTTATTTTTTTATGCGCCATGGATAGTCAAGTTTTAATTAATATTCCCCAAAAACACAGGTTGCAATGTACAAAAGGTTGTATGAAGAGGAACACAAACTCCATTCGACGACTCCTCTTTCCATAGAGGCTCCTCCAGGTTTCTGCCCATCTATTTTTCGTTCACTAACTATCTAGAATTTCTGTCAAGGGATGCAATACAGGTGTAAACTAGTGGGAAAAAGATTCCATCTCCTTTACAGTAGATATAACAGGTGGAAAGATGGTGGTTGTGATATTGCTAGCTTGTGGTGCCTCACCTTCCATATACATATTTTTTGGGGTCTTGCTATGAGTGTTGAAATCTTACAATCACTAGTATAGAGGTTATAAATGCTTAATCAGAATGCTAGCTTGATTCTCTGTTGTTATGTGATTCTACTTTTTACGTTAGTGGGGTGGTTGGTTGGAAATAAATCGTAATGCAGTTATCCTTTACTGAATTGTTTTTATCATCTGATTACCCTTTTGATCTCTCATGAGCTTTTTCTGTTTGACTGTTTATCAATCTTCCTCTTTGTTTTCAATAAATTTCTTGTTTTTGTCAAACGAGAAGATACAAATTTCACAATGATTATATGTGTGAATGATCTTGGTCTGTAACTGAGAGAAGTGAATGATTCCATTAAAAATTATAGCTATATAGAAATTCTTTCCAACTTTATACTAAGCATATAGCTGTCACCTTGAGACCTTACCAAGACAATCTTACTAACGCTGAAAAACAAATACTGCACTAGCTGGAGACTGTAGTATCTAAAATCCTCCAAAAAATGAGAAAAGTAAACTGACCAAGGGAAGCAAAAAGAACCAGAATCACTAACAATCTGTCCAGCTCATCAACAAATGTTTTGGGGTTCATAAAATATTGTTGGTCAGACTAACTGCATGACAAATGATGATTATCGGGATGTTTCTATGAACTGACGAGATGGGATATAGTTGTTCATAGCTTAAGAACCATGGAACGGATTTATTTGTAAATTGCTCTTTGAAGTGGAACGGATTTATTTGTAAATTGCTCTCTTTTATCAACACTAACGATTCATTATTTATTTATTTTTTTTTGGGCAGAAGATGGAAGAACCAGTCTCAAGTTGCTTCTTGAAGGTTCTCAGGTATGGTAGAGATTTTATTAAGAAATGGTTTTTCTCATTACTGTTTTGTACTCCAATAACATCTCTCATAAACAACACAATAAAATAGGAAGCTGCTAAAAGGGCCCAAGAGAAGGCCGCAGAGCGAGTGAAATGTCTTGAAGAAGAGCTGGAAAAATCTCGGTAACTTTTACATTTGAATCTGGATCTTATTTTGTGAAGTTTCCAGTGCCTATTTTTGTCAGTTGAATCCAAGGGTTTACGTCCCTCCCCTTTAATGTGGTTTCATTGGCATATGACCTAACATTTGATGTTTTTCTTGGTTCCTTTTTTTTTGAATATATATTAATTCATCTCTTTTGTGTGCCATTTATCTGTTTTTTGGTCACAAGCTATTCTATATATTTTGCGCTTATTGTTCTATAGCGTCAGTTATGTTTGAGGTGCTGGCTATTCACATTGTTTATGAGAATTTGCAAAAAAAAAAAAAAAAAAAAAAAAAAGAAGCTCTTTTTGGTCTTTAGTTTGTTTGATTTCCTTCATTTCTTCTGTGTGCCATTTATGTGGTCTTATGTTTGAGGTGCTGCCTACTCACATTGTTTATGAGAATTTTCAAAATAAAAAAAGAATTCTTTTCGGTCTTCAGTTTGTGTTAAATTGAGATGTGTTTTCGTCTTTGCAGTTTGTTGTGTTTCAGCCGAATCATCATTCTTCTAGAACTCGTTATACTACCCTGTTGTTCTTTTTAGCTATATATGTTCTCAATATATATGATGTTAAATTTTGTATTTTTTTTTTAAATTTGGTACATTCTTCGCCCAAAAAAAAAAAAAAAAAAAAAAACCAGGCAACATATTGTAGCAATAATCAAGTGCCTTGATATTTGATTGATCTCCTCATACCTGATTTTTGTTGGATTATCTCAATTATATTTCAATAGACGTCATTTTTTTGTTATTTGTTAAACTAGCCTTACATATTCAACATATTTAGCCGTTCTCTCTCTTTTTTTCTTTCAAATTTTGATCTGCTTCATGGCAATGGTTTGTGAGTCTCTCTCTCTCTCTTCTCTCATTTTTGTTTATTTATTTTTTAATTTTTTATAGGATGGAGATCACATCTTTACGGTCAGAGCGTGACAAGTTGGCTTTGGAATCAAATTTTGCTAAAGAGAGACTTGACAGTTTTATGAAAGAATTTGAGCATCAGGTGATCATAGACTTAAGAACATGAGGCTCTGTATATACGTTTTACAGATAAAAAGTGTGGAAGTGATCTGTGTCTGAACTTTTCGTTATTTTGTGCAACTCGTTTTATATCAGAGAACTGAAACCAATGGTGTTTTAGTGAGGAACGTGGAATTCTCACAGATAATAGTTGACTACCAAAGGAAGCTGCGTGAAAGTTCTGAGTCTTTGCATGCTGCAGAGGAGCTTTCTAGGAAGTTGAATATGGAGGTCATGTCATTATGTTATAAGACTACTTCCTGTGTATGTTGTTTGTTGATATGTGGGTCTCACTTTGTATGTTGTTACCAACAGGTTTCTGTTCTGAAGAACGAAAAGGAAATGCTAGTAAATGCAGAGAAGAGGGCTTTAGATGAAGTCCGTAATTTGTCGCAGAGGGTCCATCGCTTGCAGGTGGTATTGTCCAGATAATATGATCCATTTTCACAATTGTTGCATATGTTCTCATATTATTTTATGCAGGTTAGTTTGGATACTATTCAGAGTACAGAGCAAGTTCGTGAGGTAGTTAATTTTGATGAATTTATTTATTTATTTATTTTACAAATGATTTTGTTTGTTGTTTTGTTGTGACATTAGACTTTACATGTTCCACATTACTTCAGGAGGCAAGAGCAGCAGAGAGGAGAAAACAGGAAGAGTACACAAAACAAATTCAGGTTGTACCATTATCAGTTCTCAATTCGTACTTTTTTTTTTTTTTTGGTAAATTCTTCCCCCCAAAGGTTGGTTTAGATGCGTCAGATATATATGTGATCAATTGATCTTTTTTAATATTTTTTCTTGTCAATGTCTTATTTAAACCTTATGAGATTGACTAAGTATGTTAATTGCATCTCTACAGAGGGAATGGGCTGAGGCTAGGAAAGAGCTGCAAGAAGAGCGGGATAATGTTAGAGCTCTAACACTTGACCGTGAACGGACCATAAAAAATGCCATGAGACAAGTTGAAGAAATGCAAAAGGACTTGGCTAATGCATGGAATACTGTTAGGACTGCAGAGACCAGAGCAGCTGTAGCAGAGGTTTCTTCAACCCCCTCTCTTTTTTGTTTTTTGTTTTTGTTTTACATTTTATGTCATCTAAGCGGGCTAAAAAAATTGTCAGATGCATTCATGTGTGTGTGTGTGTGTGTGCGTGCGCGCGCTTATGTGTCGTGACTCCATATATTATTATGTATTTATGAGGATTTACTATTTATTTGTTTGCTCACTCAGGCCAAACTCTCTGATTTGGAGAAAAAGATTAAACCTTCAGATATTCAGGTACTTCTCGAATGCTGTGTGTGTGTGTGCGTGTGCGCGTGCTGTTTCTTCGGCCCCCCCGGGTGAATACCAAAGCTTTTAAGTTTACTTTATCCAAAATAATGTGGTTTTAATAGATGAAATTGAAACAGCAATGTTGCCTTTGGTGACAACGAAGATCTAGCTTCTCTTGTGTCATAACACTGATAAACTGTTTTGAGAAAAGTTTTTGAAACGTGTAGCTTTACTAAATTTTTCAGAACCACACTATTTGTTGAGGGTTTCAATGTGACAGTGATTTGCGTTTAGGGAAATATCTGTCACTGCTTAGGATTAAAGATGATGTTGCTATCTAATTCTTTGTTCCTGACATTATTTTCTCCATGTATTTTCTTGTTTTTTCCATCTAATCTTTCTACTTATCATACTGAACCCCTTACGCTTATGCAACGTGCCTGTATATATAAAAGAAAAAAATCTTGGTTTTAATCGCTAATTGCAGAGACAACAGATGCCTGGCTCTTAGGGATCTGTGTTATTGTGAATATTTAGTTGAGCTTACTTTTAGACGTGCTGAATGTTGGTAAAAGTTTCTTAATTGGATACAAACTTGCATGTTTCTAATTCTTTTATGTCCCCTGCCCCTTTCTGTTCTGGTATTGTAGGATATTGAGATGAATGGTGCGGCTGGATCGTCCTCCTTTTCAAGCAGTGAGGTCAGTGGGCTTTGTTTATGTATCTTTTCTTTTTAGATTGATGCTAAAATAGCAGCAGGCTAGTCGATTTTTTATGATGATTTTCAAGTTACAACTTACAATAAATTCAAGAATCTTCTATTTTTGTTTGTTTGATATGAATATTTTGATTGTTTTGTCTCTTACAAGGACGATACACATACATACCTACACACACATGTATGTATGTGTGATGTGTGGCATGGGTATTCTATAGATCTCTTGCTTCTTATGATTGAATAATCTGAAACCTGTTTTATGGCACACCTAATTTAGCATGGAATACTGAATTACAACTTATGCAAACATTGGGAGTTCTTAGTTTTAGATTTACCTTGCTCAGAATTGAAAATCAAATGGAACCCTTTTATTGATAAAAATCAATTACAAAGGAAGAGGATGAGGGATCCTCAGAATCAAATGGAGTATTTAAACACACTTTTCACCCTTGACCAGCTTGAAAGTAGTCAGATGTACTCAACCTTAGTTAGAAAAGGGTCGTATAGGCTTGTGTCAAATCTGAGCTGGACTCTGAATCTTGGTTGTGCTCCAGTATGTATACTTGCATCACTTAACTTGTATATGTACCTCTGCTTGCAAACAGTGTATTGTTTAAAGGATTAACTTAGGTTCTGTTTCTTTTCTCGCAAACCAAGCCAAAAAAGGAGAAAAAACCTTTTTTTTTTTTTTTTTTTTAGGAGCTTGAATCTCTCAACGTTTTTCAGTTTTATTGGTTAACCAGGTAGAGTGTTTTGAGGATTCAGTATTTTTTCATTATTATTATTTTTTTTTAAATTACCCTTTAATGCTGTAGTGTTTCTTTCTTTCTATCTTTTTCCCGCTTAAGAAAAGAAACTTACTTTGTTGTCTTTTGTGTGGATTTTGGTACCTTTGTCGGATTGAGATTTTAATTTTTCTGAACTTTGATGATATGCTCTTGTATGGTTGGAGAATTATGTCCAGTAATGTGCCTTTATGTGTTGAACTCAAAGTCGATCATTGGTTTGTAAAACATGGTGTAGGTTCTTGCCGATTTGCGGGCAGCAAAGGAGGAGATTGAGAAATTGAGAGAGGAAGCACATGCTTACAAGGATCACATGCTACAGGTTTTTGCTCTTTACTCTGTAGAATGCTCAATTTGTTAAAGCCATACAAACTAATAGTTCCTTTTATTTGTATTTGCAGTATAAGAACATAGCTCAAGTGAATGAAGATGCCCTAAAACAGATGGAACGTGCCCATGAAAACTACAAAGTTGAGGTACCAATGTCGTTTGTCTTTTGTTTAATTGATTATCAAAGTTTACCATAATGGTTGATTGTAGTTTGTCTCTGTCCTCTAAAATGTTATGACAGGCCGAAAAGCTAAAGAGATCACTAGAAGCTGAACTTCTTTCATTTAGAGAGAAGGTGTCAGAACTTGAAAATGAATCTAGTTTGAAGTCTGAAGAAGTGGCTTCTGCAGCGGCAGGGAAGGAAGAGGCTCTTTCTTCTGCTTTAACAGAAATCAAAAGTCTAAAAGAAGCAAACTCAGCCAAAGCGTGAGTTTCTCCTGCTGCGTGCTGTTTTCTTAAATTCACAATCCTTTTTGGGGCTTCATTTTTTTTTTTCTTTCTTGAACTCCAGGTCTCAAATTGTGACAATGGAGATCCAGATCTCTTCTTTGAAAGAAGACTTGGAGAAGGAACATCAGCGATGGTGTTCTGCTCAGGCTAATTACCAGAGACATGTTAGTAGTATCTCTAATCTACTCTTGCTGCTGATTCTTGTGTTAACATTAATGGCCTTGCTAGTTTGCAACTTAGGTTTCGTTCATTTTACCGATTTGAGTTTTCAGTTCTACATTTCTATAGTAAAAAGCTCTCAGAAAATGTTACATCTAACTTTTTCTGCTACAGTAAAAAGTTATCAGAAAATGTCACATCTCAGCTTGAATTAAAAACTCGAATCCGCAAAGTGAACGAGGTCTTAAATGTTCAAGTGGGCCATTAAAATAATGTTGTTGTTTTTTTTTTTCCTGTTCAAAAGAGCTTGAAAATTTTATGCCTCTGCCCTTTTAAGTGTGTTTTCCTTGGTTTTTGGAGCTTCCTTTGGGGTTATGGGGGGTAGCAAAGAAGAGTCTTCTAATTGAAGAATATTCGTGAAAAGTTCCTAGAAACAACAGTTCATCAAAGTTGCGAGGAATGCGGGTTTGAAGTTGAGGAGGGTCAACTGGCGATTCGCTTGTTATTTTTTCAAGGATGATGACCTTTTCATAAGTAAATATACATGGCTGCCATCGTTCAGTTTGAACCTTTTTGCACTAGTACCTAACCTGGCTTGACCGTTTAAAAGTAATTGGGTGGTTGTAGATGAAGCAAGGATAATAAAAAAATAGTAAGAAAGGTTAGTAACTAGGTTAGTACAATTAATCAGTGGAAGGAATTCAACAAATTCTGTGAGGCACTGGTACCAGTGTGGGATGACAAGTATACATATTGTGGTGAAATAGCTGAGAGTTTGAAAGAATGAATGTGTTTTCTTCTTATTTCACCGAATAAGAAAAGCATTACAATATATAGACTCCTCTACAAATACAGAATAGGAAACTAACCAAAAATTAGTCAACCCAATTAGGAAACTATCTAAGGCTATCAATCACAGATTAGTATCAATCCTCTAGAGTCAATTTTCCTACAATAAGCTATACAAATATGGTTACAACTATACAAATCCGGTTATAATTACACAAATCAACACTCCCCCTCAAGCTGGTGAATAGATATCTTCCATTCCCAGCTTGGAAACAATTTTAATCCTTTAGTTAGAACATCTTCTAAATTACTTCCTGATGGTACATAGGACATGCACACTAAGCCTTTCTTCTAGCTTCTCGTTGATGAAGTGTGTCAATTTTGATGTGCTTCGTTCTGCCATGTTGTACAGGATTATGAGCAATGTAAATTGCTGATTTGTTGTCACAGTACAGCTTCATAGGTTCTTCCCACTTGATTCCCAAATCATCCAAGATGATCTTAAGCCATAGCAATTCACACACTCCCTGAGCCATTGCTCTGAATTCTGATTCTGCGCTTGACCTTTCTACCACATTATGTTTTTTGCTCCTCCACGTTACCAAATTACCACCGAGAAATGTGCAATAGCTCGATGTGGATCTTCTATCCACCATAGATCTTGCATAGTCTCCATCTATATAGGCTTCCAATGTGAGTCTATTATTCCTTCTGAATAGAACTCCTTTTCCTTGACAACTTTTCATGTAGTGTAACACCTTGTAGGCATCTTGAAGATGTGACTCTCTTGGATCATGCATGAATTGACTTATCATGCTCATTGAGTATGCTATGTCTGGTCGTGTATGAGAGAGATAAATGAGTTTCCCCACTAGTCTTTGATACATTTCTCTATCAACCCTTGGTTCTTCCTTTGCTTCAAAAAGCTTCTGTTTAGGTTCAACCAGTGCAGTTACTAGTTTGCAGCCAAGTTTTCCTGTTTCCTTCAAGAGATATGTTACGCACTTCTGTTGAGAGATGAAAATTCCCTGGTTTGAGTATGAAACTTAAATCCTAAGGAAATACTTCAGCCTTCTAAGTTGCTTTATCTCAAATTCTTTGATCAAGCACAGTTTTAGAGCTCGTTTTTCATCCTCATCATTTCCTGTGACAATAATATCATCAACGTATACCAAGAGCGCTATCACTCCCCTTGTGGCTGAATGTTTGATAAAGAGAGTATGATCTCCTTGGCTCTGTTTGTATCCTGCTGTCTTTATGACTCTAGCAAATCTCTCAAACCAAGCTCTAGGTGATTGTTTCAATCCGTACAAGGCTTTTCTTAGTCTGCATACCTTATTTTCTGTCTCTCTTCCTCCACACCCGGTGGAATGCTCATGTAGATTTCTTCTTCTAGATCTCCGTGTAGAAAAGCATTCTTCACATCATATTGTTGAAGTTGCCAATTGAAGTGAGCTGCCAGAGATAATAGGATTCTTATAGTGTTCATCTTTGCAATTGGAGCAAATGTCTCCTGATAATCAACTTTATAAGTATGAGTATAACTTTTAGTAACCAATCTTGCTTTATATCTTTCAAGTGTGCCATTAGCCTTGTATTTAAGAGAAAACACCCATTTACAGCTTACAAGATTTTTCCCTTTCGGCCTGTCTACAATCTCCCATGTTTTGTTCTTCTCCAGTGCATCCATTTATTCCCTCGAGATTATTTGAGGTGGACTCAGTGGAGTTTGAGTGATTCTGATTCTGTTGGGGAACCGAGAAGGGTAGGTCAAGAGGAGGAACCACAGATTCATCAAAATTCTTATCTTCCATAAGTATATTCTCCCCCTGAAGATAAAGATTGGGTGAAGTATGGTTTATTCTCAACAAAGGTGACATCAACAAATATATAGAACTTTGTTAGGATCCTAGTTGAGTCTCACATTGTTAAAGTATGGGTTTAGCATTTGGGTTTATAACCACTTAGGCACCCTCTCCCTACAAGCTAGCTTTTGGGGATGAGTTCTACCCAAGGGTTATAACAAACTTCTTAGAGGGAGGATGAAAACACTTATACCCTTTTTGTGTAGATGAATATCCAAAAACACACACTTGATTGCTCTAGGATCTAGTTTTCCTCTATGTTGGTTATGAACATGGACAAAGGAACTACAACCAAAGACTCTAGGTTGGAGGCCATTAGAGGTCTTGAAATCTGGATAAAAATCAGCGAGAATTTCCATGGGACTTTTGAAGCCTAATATCCGTGAAGGCAGCCTATTAATCATATATTTAGCAGTAAGAACAGACTCTCCCCAATAGGACTTAGGAACATTTCCCTGAAATAACTGTGTTGAGTGGTATTAAGTAAATGACCATTCTTCCTTTTCACCATTTTGACACATGATGACTCATGGATGATACCCTCCTTTTGAAAGTAGGGTGACAAGACTTGGTTGAAGTAATCTTTTGCATTGTCAGACCTAAAACTCTTTATTTTTATCCCAAATTGATTTTGAGCCATGGAATGAAAACTAGGGACAACATAGCTAACATCAGATTTTTGCTTAAGTAGGAATAACCATGTAACCCTAGTGCAATCATCAATTAAGAAAACAAACTATTGGGCCCCTGAAATATTTGGAATTGTACTAGCCCCCCAAATGTCACTATGAATCAAACCAAAAGGATGAGTACTTATTTTATTACTAACAGGAAATGATACACGGGTATGCTTTGCAAGTTCACAAATATCACAATGAAAATCTGCAATATCACTTAGAAGATAGGATGAAATCTGCAATATCAACCCAATTAGGAAACTTTCTAAGGCTATCAATCACAGATTAGTATCAATCCTCTAGAGTCAACTTTTCTACAATAAGCTATACAAATATATATATATATATATATATATATATATATATCATATAGGCATTAATTAATTAATTAGGGAAAGATAAAAATATTAGTCTCATATCTCTCCATATCGCACATATTTTAGTTTAGATTTTTCTCCCAGGTTATCCTCCTGTCGGAGACAATTCAAGAATTGAATAAAACTTCAAAGGATTTGGGTTTGCTCCAAGACGAAGCATCTGAGCTGCGTAAAATGGTTGATGTGCAGAAAAGAGAGAATGTAAGTCCCGTTGTCCTGTTTCTTTTTCCTATCAAGCTACTTTGGCATGCAACCTGTTTGATGGCATGCAAGATGGAAGTTGATACAGATTTTCCTTTTTTTTTAGAGTGAACTAAAGACAAAGTGGGAAATTGAGAAGGCCGTTGTAGAGCAATCCAAGAATGATGCTGAGAAGAAGTACAATGAACTTAATGAACAGGTAATTGCTATATGCTGTAAGTGCTGTATTTATGATGTTTGAGCTGTCATATGCCATTTTCTGGTTTATTATTATTATCAACATCATTATTATTGTTATTATTTCAATGGTGATGCTGCGATATGATTTGTTTTTATTTCACCCAACAAATCAGAAAGCTGTATATATAAATGCAGTTATTTTTTTATTTTTTTTTTTTTTTTTTTTTTTCTCTTCTCGTCTTTTCTTTTTCTTTTGTTTTGTTGTTTTGTGTTGATCATAGGCTGTATATTGTATGCCTTGAGGAATTAATTGTGTCAGTCTGTTTTTGGCCAAAAAAAAAAAAAAACATAATTTGTTGTACAAATACATATCTTGTAAAGGTTCCTTTATCTCTTTTCAGAACAAAATTTTGCACAGCAGACTCGAGGCTCTACACATTCAATTGGCAGAGAAAGATCGTTTTTCTTCTGGACTGTCTGGGGGAAGTGCTGGTTCAGATACTTCCACTGATTCCGGTTTACAGAGTGTGATAAATTATCTGCGGCGGTCAAGAGAAATTGTATGTTTTCTTAGGATCTGTCACTCTCTGCCATGTAGACAAATTTTTTTAATTGCATTTAACTTCATTTTTGTCTTCAACAGGCAGAGACGGAGATTTCTTTACTGAAACAAGAAAAACTGCGATTGCAGTCACAGGTGTGTTTAAATTTACACAGGTTGTATAACTTTTATGTTTGTTTATTATATTGAGCAAAGAGTAACTAGATATGCCTATAAAAAAAACAACTAGGTATAACATTCTGCATACGCTTCCACGATTATTATTGTTATTCGATGGTGCCTTCTTTGTCCAAATATATTTTACTGAATTGTATCCCTTTTGACCGTGTTAACTGGTCAATTTTCATTTCCTAGAGAATTTCAAAATGTTTCCTATTTGGAAAAATTCAAGTAATATGTCATGGTCCTAATATGGGAAAAATTCAAGTAAAATTGACATATTTAATCCCAAAGTATTTCTAGATCATTTTGCCAAACATGGATTTGCACAATTTGGATCAAACTGCCGAACTTGTCTAATCCTTTCCATCACACCCCTCCACACTCTCCAAAGTAGCCAACAACATGGGAGCTTGAACGAAGGAATTATACTCTTGTGAATAGAAGAAATTCTTCACAATACTGGAAACAAAAACGTGAGAGAAATAACTTCCCATACCACATATTTTCCTGAAATCTCACTCTGGAGCAATCCCTAACCTCAAGCTAATATGCAGAATAAACTTAACATAAGGAAAAGAAATGAACTCTTACTCAGATTCCATTTATTAATCCGCAACTTAAATTTGATCTTGATAGTGTAATACCATAAGTTCCGAATAGCCATTTATATGACAAATGTTTTAATTCTCATAAACAAGTTGTCTATGCTTTGATCTAGATTTTCTTTCTTTTATCCTATTTTGTAATGCCTTTATCTACTAGATTGTGGGATTTATTACGGTCAATTTCCCTTGGGCAGCCTTTGATTACCTGACAATCTCATTTTTGTCTACTGCTTTTCAGCTTGAGAGTGCTCTGAAAGCTGCGGAAACTGCCGAATCGGCACTTCAAGCTGAGCGTGCAACTTCAAGAACAATCATATTTACAGAGGAGGAAATGAAATCATTTCAACAACAGGTTATTCTCATTTATTCATGAAACACCCATAGTATCTTTTCTTCTCTCTCTCTCTCTCTCTTTTTTTCAATTTATTTTTTGATAGTCCATTCTTAGGAACTCTAGTGTAGTTTGTTTGTCATAAACGTTTTATAGGAATTTCATATTTTCCATTTTCATTTTAATTATTTTAATTAATCATTTCCTTTTTTTTTATGCCATTATTGTATTTTCCGCCTTGTTTTACATATATATTTTAGAAAAATGTTTGGAGCTATCCTGTATTATTTTCAAGTATATTTCCTTATGACTAGTCTCTGTGTAAAATACTTTGCAGGCTAGAGAAATGACCTTACTTCGTGAAAGCAATGCTCAACTTAGAGAAGAAAACAAACATAATTTTGAGGAGTGCCAGGTAGCACTGTGGTTTATTATTTGTAATAATAATGACGATGAAACGGAAATTGATAGTATACATGGCTATTATTTCATTATCACTCTCAAATATTTCTTCTTGGAATGACTTTTAGAAATTGCGTGAAGTGGCTCAAAAAGCTAATGCTGAGACCCAGAACCTAGAAAGACTCTTAAAGGAGAGTCAGATTCAGGTGGAAGCCTGTAAAAAAGAAATTGAAATACAGAAGTTGGAGAAGGAAAACCTAGAAAAGAGGGTATCTGAGGTATTAGAATCGCTTTCTCTCTTTTCCACTTTTTGCAGTCAGAAAAGAACAGAAATGCAACAACCCTGGACATGTACATAGATAACTTCTGTTGGCGCACGCACACACATGTATCAATTTATATGTACATTTTTATCATTCATTTCACTTATTTACAAAAGAAAGTTGTAAAATTGTGGTGTTTATTTCGTAAAGGAAAATGGTTTTCTCTCTTATTCCACCTGCTCTCCCTCATTTTAGTCAAGGACATGCTATTTAATGCTCCATCGTAAATGCTAAACAAATGTTATGATAGTTAAGTCATACCATATGTATGTTGTCTCGTCGTTTATTGTCTACGTACTATTGCCGTGCATCCATGTGCATAACTTTTCTACATAATGAATCTAACGCATGTTTTTCCCCTTTAAAGTTACTTGAAAGGTGTAGGAATATTGACATGAACGAGTATAATCGCTTGAAAGACGATGTTCCGCAGATGCAGGTGGGTAAATTCAGTCACTATATGAGCTCGATGCTAAGGAAATTCAATGTCTCTTCTGGCTTATGTTTTAATTCAGTCATTTTCAATTACTTGTCACTTGATAATTTATACAACTCTTAATGTTGAGTTAATGTTTGGGAAGATAAGTAACTATTAGGAACCTAATATTTAGAAGTCTTTTTCAATAGTCTTGAGGATAGTATAAATAGGAAGTTTAGTTGCTAGGGAGAGGGGCATGAGATTTGTAGAGAATTCTGGTGTTTTTGGTTAGGTTGGGGGTTCCTCAAAAATCCCTCTCTATCTTTATTTTTCTGTATTTTTCCATTCTTGCCGATTGTGAGCTTCGTTGAGCTGACTGATGTTAGTAAACTGATTGATATTCAATTAAGAAACTATTAGTTGGATCCCATTCAAATACTTGCTGGTTTTCCATTTCTCTTGAGCACAGGATCCTAACAGTAACCTTATAGGAATAACATTCAACTAATTGGTTTATATGGTCTGTTTGGAGAAAAGGAATTAACTTTTTTTTAGTCTGTATGTCTTTTATGATTAAGATTTGTGTATTTGACAGACTTTAATTGTCTGAAAAATGCGGGAGGAATTGGGCTTTGGATGCCCAATAGCTGTGCTCTTAGTTGCTGTATGGATATATCATGTTGAAAATCTCTCTTAATTGAATCCATAATATCTAACTCTAATAATCAACTGCAAGAAAAAAATAAATAAAAATAAGAAAAAAAAATGAAAACTTTAATTTTCAACTACTAATTAACACGACTCTTTACATTAAGTGTTTGGGGTAAAGAATACTTTGTTGGAGGGTCTCTGTTTTACAGTTTTAATTAAAACAGTGTGTTGAAAGAATTGTGTTTGCAAAGTATTCTAACTAAACACTTCCTAAAGAGGGCTGCTTTTTATCTTTTTTTGTTAATGGTGCTACTTATATCTTATCCATTCCAAACTATGTGAGCTGTCATTTGTCATTACTAAGGGACATCCTAGTATTTCTTTTTAGTAATTTCAAGTTCTCTTTTACTAGTTTTAATAGCCGGCTAGAAATATATTTTTTACTCTGCATTTTTTTTTTATCGCTACGAACTACCAGATGAATTATAACATATGTAAAAGGATGTAATGGAATTGTGATCGGGTTCTTCCCAGAAAAACAATCCGTTTTATTTGATTGACAGATACAACGAAGAATTAGTAACTTTAGACAATATATTGCCGTTAATATTTATTTATTTTATTTTTACCAACAGGAAAATCTAAAAGCTAAGGATTCTCAGATTGAGGAAAACAAGAGACTTCTCTCTGAAAGGCAGGAAACCATATCACTGTTGGAGCAAGACCTTTCTAACTGCAGACTAGAATTGACGGAGAGGGAGAAAAGGTTGAACGAGAGTTTGCAAGTTGAGGTACTATGCCAACCTTGTTTTTGTAATTTCTGTTGAAACAACTTGTCCTTTTACCATTAATGCACCCTTCAAATGTTACCTTATATGGTTCACAATCTCACATGCACAGGCTAGTTTGAAGTCAGAAGTAGAAAGGCAAAAGAAGATGGTTTTTCAGCTAAAGGTTGTTGAAACAAAATACTGTAATCTTCACCAAGCAGTTATTTTATTACTTAATCATCCTACTGAATAACTTGTGCTAATTATTTTGCTAATATATAGATATTTATGCTAATTTAAGTTCATTGTTTTTCTGTATATAGAGGAGGCTTGATTGTTTGTCAAAGGAGAAGGAGGAACTGAGCAGAGAGAATCAAGCTCTTACTAAGCAATTGGAGGAACTCAAACAAGGTAGTCAGAAACTGATTGCTAGTCTATTTCATCTGTGAATCTGTATCATTGTTTGGCTTTTTCAGTTTTTCATGGTTGTTATATAAATATTGATTGCAGCAAAAAGATCTGGTGGGGATAGTTCTAGTGATCAGGCCATGAAGGAGGAGAAGGACACTAGAATTCAGGTTCATTTAACAACCTCTTCTCTCTCTCTCTCTCTCTCTCTCTCTCTCTCTCTCTCTCTCTCTCTCTCTCTCTCTCTCCTAAATTTTGTTTAGTCAAAAGATTTTGCTCCGTTGTAATTTTCTATCGTTTACCATGTTTACCCAGATTCTTGAAAAGCACATTGAGAGGTTAAGAGAGGAATTGAAGGCAGAAAAAGGGAAGCGTGTGAAGAATGAGAAGTTAGTGAAGAATTCTTATGACAACGTTGAGCAGGTTGACCATCTTTTTTTGTTGTTATTATTTAATTCTTTTGAGATATCATGGTTTTAGTTATTTTATCTGCAAGGCTAACATTAATTAGTTATGGGTAACTTGGCCTATTCAAGGATTTGTTTCTGATTTTCTTGTTGATATTAATGCTTTGTTTTTGTTTTTTGTTTTTTTTTTATTTTTTATTTTTTATTTTTTTTAAGGTTACACAGATTTTGGTATTTGTGTTAATAAACTTTCGTCTGTTTCATTTTCTGATTTCCAGATGACCTTAATATGTCATATGACCTTTTATGTTTTGGTTACTATATTTCATAGATGATTTAACAGTCAATCTTGTAAGTCTCATTTTTCCAAGTCCGTTGTGATACAAAGAGTCCAAGCGATACTGAATTATAAATTAATTCGTAGATTTAATAATTCGTACTACTTTGATCAAATGTTTAGGATTTAAGTTTTTTTATTTTTATTTTTATTTTTATTTTTTTTTTTTTTATTTTTTTTCATTTTTCCCTCTCTCTCTGGTTTTTATGCAAAAAAACACGCTGGTTCATTAGTTGTAGACTAAGTGAGTTTCTTTTTTTAACTTGTCATCAATATCCGGTTTTCTGTGGAGCATCAGCCTTATGATATCTTCCTTGCCATTTTAGGAAAAGACAAAATTTGTAAATGAATTGGAGAAGCACAAGCAAGCTTCAATGCGACTGGCAGATGAACTTGAAAAGCTTAAGCCTGCCAAAGAAAGTCTTCCAGAGGTGGCAATGAGATTTCCTATTTGGCTTGCCTCCAATTTAACCTTTTTAAGTGTTGTGTGCGTGCGTGTGTGTTTCTCTGGTTATTACATGTTGCCGGGTGGAAAATCTCGGACAATAGTGGCTAATATGTTGGTCATCGTTTTTTCCATTAGAATCTATGTTTATCGCATTTAACATATCTTTTGTTTCTAGATTGTGTCTTGGATTGAGTTTTCTTCCTTGATAACTTCATTTTAACTTCCATTGAAAAACCTCAGGGTATATCATTGACTCAGCAACCATCTGGAACTGCATTGGATGATCGTGTAAATGCTTATGTCTTGGCTGTTGAAAATTTTGAAAAAACAGCACGTGCAGTTTCCATTGAGCTTGGAGCCCTCGCTGTTCCTGCAGACGCTCCAAATCCACCTGTTGATTCTACAGTAGCAGCTACAACTGGTCCTTCTCGGCACTTAAATTTCTATGATTCACTTTTTTCATATAGTATCATTTTTAGTGATAATTATCTTCAGTTTCTTGCGTTATATCTTTATTTTATTCAGTTAGTTATAAGGTATTTAATATCAGGTCTTGTAGCACCTGCTCAACCCCCTGGTATTTCATCTTCTGCGGGTCCAGCTACAAGTGTTCCTGCCAAATCAACTGAAGAAAGTGAAAAGAGATACATTGCACCCAAAGCTAATGTTGAATCTCGCAAAATGCCAAGAAGGTTGGTTAGGTCACGTCTTGTAAGACAAGGAGAACAACAACAAGGTGATACAGGTATTGTAAAACGAGAAGAACAACAAGGTGATACAGAGATGTCTGAGATAGAAGGGCCCAACAATGGTGGCAAGACTGCTCCTCCCAGTGATGCAGAAACTCAAGGCAATATCTCTTCTCTGCCTCCGACGCAAACACTGGCTCGAAAACGTCTGGCTTCGTCTTCTTCTGCTTTTGGTTCTCATGAAGAATCGGTTGCCCAAGTAGAAACTGGCCCTGATGTGGCGGCGCCGTTAACGAAGAAATCAAAAGGTTCAGATTCCTCGCTACTTAGTGGCGAGGGGCAAGCTTCTTCTACTCTGGAAAATCTCGATACTCTTCCGGTCATTGAAGAATCCATTGATATTGGTGATATGACTCAAGCTTCAAATGAGGAAGTTGCCATTGATGCTGAAAAGGAGGAGGTTGATACCACCGAGGATAAAGCTGAGGAGCCAAGGGAGCTGCAGTTAGCTGAGGCAAGTCAAGTTGAAAATTCGCAAGACGGCAACATTGTTTTGGAAGAGAACTTGGAAGGAGCTGGTGGGAAAGAGATGGTCTCTGATGAGGGAGCACATGATCTGGCTGATCTTGAGTACCTACAACCCATGATGGAAACTGGAAGCGAGAGAGAAGAGGGAGAGCTGGTGCCCGATGCTGCAGAACTTGAGGGAACCGTTGATGTAGCACCCAGCCCTGAACTAGTAGGTGAAGGGCAACCAGAGCCATCAGTAACTCCAGCGGCTTCACCAACTAGGGTTGATGATGAAGCCATTGGTACTGCCGCGGCAGATTTTGGTGAGATTAACTCTCAGGAAACTCAGAATGACGAGAAGAACGACGAAGTTGAAGTACCTGAAGAAGCCGTTGAAGGTTCGGAGAAGTCAAATGACGTTAACGACCAAGCAGCAGTGGAGATTGATCAGGTTGCTGAAGCTGCTTCAGTTGCCCCCGAGAGTACTTCAGCAGCAACTACTTCAGAAGTTGCTGTATCGAAACAAAGCAGTCCTCGTATTGTCACGGAATCAGAAGAGGTAAGACAGGTTTCTCCCATTAGTAGTACATCCACCACCATAAATTTGACGGAACGAGCCAGGCAGAGGGCTATGCTAAGACAAGCTGGACAAGCTGGAGTAATCTCCCCTTCACCGGCTAGAGGCCGCACAAGAGCAGCACCCCGCGGTCGAGGTGCACGTGGTGGTAGACGAGGAGGGCGTGGACCAACAACTGGTGAACAAGCTTGAGCATTTGAAATTACAAAGAAGCGGCCCCAGCAATCAAGTCTGCAGTTTACAGCCATTGTTGCAACTATAGAGGCTGCCTTTTGCTTTTCGGTGCATAGTTACAGTAGTAAATTTTTTGAGATGTTTTGCATAGTGGGGTCTAATCAATTTACTTGGTCACTGTTAACAATATCCGGTGAATTTTGATGTAAATCTTTACCCATATCTTAATTTATGCCCTTCCATGAGCACCTAAGATTATTTTTTTTTTTTTTTTTTTTTTTATAACAAGCAATTTAAGAATGATTTCATAAGAATTGTTGGGTTTGCCTGCTCACAACGTTCATATATAGAGATGAAGTGGTCAGAGCTGCAATCCATGTGAATTTTTCTTACTCTAATTTAAAAAACTAGGTAAAATTAAGCAATGTTTCACTGGCAAATGAACTTAATCTCAGGCTTGTTGTCGTTTGCATGAGTGATGAATCATGCAACCAATGATAACCAACGAGAAATATGGCTGGTTATGGCCAAGCTTGCATATAAATTATAGTTTTGGACTGCGGGAATATTCAGGATTTCAACATATAAATACATACCATGTATATGTATCATTTCTTCATTCCAATGAGCTAACTACATTTCCATTGTCAAAGTCACAACTTTAAATCTTATAGAGCTGGGACAAATTTCATTTACTGCCGTACAATATTACAGGGAGATAAGGTCAGTTGATTAAATCATGTCCGAAACAACATAAAGCTAGAAATTACAAACTATATCCATAAACAAACTAAAAGACTGGTAAAAGCGGCCCCCCTATTAATGTACTAATAAACTTGTTGACGTCTTAAACATCTAAAAGGGATTCAAATCTGATTTCCCGAACTACTATGGGACTCCTGACAAGATGCTTACCATCGCTCCAAATCAAGCTCCCAAACTTGAAATATCCGTGTGGCTTTTGAGTTGAGAAGAAGCTGACTTTGAACGACAAGCTTTTAGTGGTCGAATTGAACCTCAAAGTTTGGGGTTCAATTGTTATTTTTTTTTATGCAGCCTTGATCACGGCCTTATACACTGAATTTACATCTCCAATGTTTGTCACTCTAACTTTCACTCCAGTTCTCAAATTTGGAACTGATATAGAAGGAAGGTTTGAGCAGAGATATTGAACATAATCCCATGTTGTGACATTGTAAATGGGGCCTGGATCTAATACTTTGTCAGGATTAACTTACCCACCAATTATCAAATGGATTAGTTGCTTTACGATTTGGACCCTCTACGTATATGTATGATCCACCTGTTCCAATTTGAGAAGTTGAAATAATTTGCACGTATTTAGGTTTAGGGTTTTTTTTTTATTTTTTTTTAACACAAAACCAAAAGAATCAAAGGGTAGGTAAACTTGGTAAATATATGTCTATTGAAAAGAACACAAAAGAGCTTAAAACAAAAAATAAATGAAAAGATGAGTTTATTAACAAAGTTTATGGTTGGAGGGAAATGAAAATAAGTTGGTCTGGAATACTTTTTGAGTCTTAAGTTCACAAGTAGTGACAGGAGTTGATCTTGTGACAGAAGGAGACCAATCCTTATGGACAGATTTAATGAGAGCTACAATCCTTGATACATGTGGACATGCCATTGAAGTTCATGATGCAAAACCACATGTAACACTACCTCCTTGTTTTGCAGCCAAGATATCCACTGATGTCGTATAATCAACTTTTAACACATGGAATATTAAATTTTGGAATACGCCAACTCCTCCTGCTATATATTGCACAGCCTCTGATGACACGCCTATGTTTGGCTCACTTGTTGTTAATGACAAATAATTTTCCAAGAGACACGGATGTGAACGAACGGCTTTGTCGAATGCTTTTAGCATATCAGATGCAGCGCCTCTCTCTTCCCACAACGCCTTGTAGATCGCCAAGTAATTGTTTCTCTCGCCAATCCCCCAGCCAGTCCTTTATAGTCTGCATTTTTCACAAAATTCCCACGAACACTTGCATATCACATTCATAAAAAATTAAGCCAACAATTAAGATAACAATACCTTTCGATAAGGAAAAATTGCTATCATAAAAAAGTTCCCTTTATTTTTATCCAAAACTCTGTGTTTTAGCTTGATCTATCATATTCACCTGCATTTATGTGTGTGAGATCTTATTCAACCGCCCAAAATTAGAGCCTTTTCTTACATCACAAATTTTCAACCAACGCGAAGATCTTAATGCCCTCATGAAGTCAGTTTCTTGGTAAACAAAACAGCCTTTACTTTTTTTTAGTAAAAAAAGCAGCCTTTACTTTTCTTTCTATCGATCTTTTATTCTTTTTTATTTTTTTTTTTTTTCAAAGTGGAAAAATTAAGGTAGTTGTTAATCCATTACTTTCTCTTATACGATATTATTGATGTAGAACAGATTGTCCACATCTGTTTGAGAGTATTCTTCATTTGGAAACTGTAAAAATATAGGAAGCTTGAATAAGTATGCTGCTTTCATACGTAAAATATTAACTAACTGTTAACAAGTCACTCCAAATGATATGATCATATGGGAATCTAAGGTTGTCTTTACTTTTTTTTTTTTTTTTTTTTTCCTGAAAAAATATTATTATTTTTATTAAGTCTTGAAAATTTCTCGTTCATGGCATTGTAGGTTAATCTAAGGATAAATTTACATCTTAATTACTCAACCACAAAATTTAGGGTTCAAATTCGTCATCATGTGGTTGCAGACATAGTCTAACAGTAATTTCACACCTAATTCTACCACAAAATGAAAAGTTCAAATCCCCACCCCAAGTTCAAAAAGAAAAAAAGTACAATATCCCTCATGGTTAAAATAGTATACAAACTAAATAGATTTTTGATACAAAGCTATGCTGAAAGTAAGAAATTATGAGTTTTATTTTTTTTAATGTTTTTTATTTTTTTTATCTTACTAGAGAACTCCATATAAATATATAAATATATATATATATATATATATTACAAAATGCCAATTGCTTCTTCCAACACCAAAACTATTACCTTAAAAAACAAGCTAGTTTTGATTTTGTCCCCATTGCGCATGCATATTCACGTGCCCTTAATCGATTACATTGTGGACTATAGTCCATATTTAACTGAGTTGGGCAGTACTATTTCCATGTGATCACTACAAATATTCTGCTCAGGCAATCAAATTAAGTGGCCAGTTTCTGGTAGGACTTGTTTCAATTTGGAATTTTTGAAACAAACAAAGTAATCAAAAGGTTTATTATACGATTCCTACAAAACAAAATTCGAGATCCAAGGAGAAAGAGAAATATAAATTAAATGTAGTTTTAATTCCTGATCGACAGCCAACGTTCCAAGATAAGACTCATCACCCAATAATACCAAACCAGCAGGTCCAACAAAAGTGTATAATATATCTATTCACATAACCCGAACACAATCATGCACCCACGTACGTTGATATATGCACAATAAATATATGATTGAGAGAGAGAATGTGAAATTAGTGTTTCTTTTATATAAAAAAAAAAAAAAAAACCACGAGCTTTTTGGAGATGGATATTAGCAATACATGTTTATAAAACGGTAGATTTGATCAAATATTACATCACAATAAAAAAAATTTATATAAAATTTTGCATAATTTAATGTTACGGTTCAAAATAAAATTTCACCCGCAGGCCGCAAGATCATGCCGGTAAAATCACATTTCACTTTCTTGCTGTTGAAATCACAATTCACATGATCATTTGAACAAAATAGATGTCACTACAATTCTAGAGGTCATTTATATTCAAATAATTGTAACCATTCAAGTTAGTACTTATATATTGGTTTGACTTCAATCTCTTATTTTTAAAAGTTTGATTTTCAGTAGTAATTTTTGATGGTTTTGCTGCTTATCAGTATTGAAACAGCAAGCACCATTGCATATAGTACATATATATGTATATATATGTGTGTGTGTATATATAATACATGTATGTAGATAGTTACACATACATATAGTGCGTGAAATTGTGAATGCGAGCAACTAGCAGACTTGGTACTTTCACTTGTTATCGATTTTACGATGAAAAAGGACATAATCATTTTACGTTTTTTCTTTTCTTTTCTCCCATTTTTCAACGAATGAAGAGGCGCGATATTATAAAGATCCATCCAGTTAATGACTCATTTCACCATCTCTTTGAATAACTCACAATGATATGCATGATAAAGAGGGAACAAAAACCGATATTCCAACAAAAAGCATGGAAGATCTAATAAAAGATCATACACATCAAACCAATAAAAGATTTTGACTTTACAATTACTCCTCCCGCTGTATTCCATGTTACGACATCATTGTCTCCTTCATTTTCGCTGGCTCTCATCGGCTCTTCCTCTTCCTTTCCGACGAACCCAAACCCATCTCATCCAATGCAATAACAAGATTCAACAACTCGCCAAAGTCGGCCGAGTGCACGAGGCGCGCCAGATGTTCGACTCAATGCCCCAACGAGACTCCATCTCCTGGAACTCCATGATCACCGGATACACCCGGAACGGTCTGTTGCGCGAAGCTCGCGCGCTTTTCAATTCTTTCCAAGGCAAGAATGTCGTTACTTGGACGACTTTGTTGACCGGGTTTGCGAAACATGGGCTCGTGGATGAAGCTAGGAGCCTGTTCGAGTCAATGCCGGAGCGTAGTGTCGTTTCTTGGAATGCCATGGTTAGTGGGTACGTGCAAAATGGTGACCTGAAGCGAGCTAGAGAGGTGTTTGATGAAATACCTGAGAGAAACATCGCGTCGTGGAATTCGATGATCACGGGATATTGTCGTTGTGGAATGATGAGTGAAGCTCGTGAGGTTTTTGATCAAATGGAGGAGAGGAATTATGTGTCTTGGATGGTTATGATTTCGGGGTATGTTGAGACGAGCGAGCATCGAGAGGCGTGGGGCCTGTTTTTGAAGATGTTGAGGTGTGGAATGAGGCCGGACCAGGCTATCTTTGTTGTTGCTTTATCAACGGTGATTGGAGTTAAAGCGCACCGATTGGTTGAGAGTTTGAGAACTTTGAGCGTAAAGATAGGATATGAGGATGATGTAGTTGTGGGGACGGCGATTTTGAATGCTTACACAAGAAGCGGGAGCTTGGACAGTGCTATAAAGTTTTTTGAGACAATGCCTGAAAGGAACGAGTACACGTGGTCCACAATGATTGCGGCGTTTTCACAGTGTGGCAGATTAAATGATGCCCTCTCATTGTATGAGAGGGCTACTGAGAAGGGAGTTGCTACACGGACGGCGATGATGGCTGCATATGCTCGAAGTGGGAAGATTCATGAAGCCAGACACATGTTTGATGAGATTATCAACCCAAGTGTGGTTACGTGGAATGCAATTATCGCTGGATATGCTCAGAACGGAATGCTTGAAGAAGCAAAAGATATGTTTATGAGAGTGCCCCTCCAGAATTCTGCTTCTTGGGCAGCCCTAATATCTGGGTTTGCACAGAGCGGACAATACAGAGAAGCTCTGAATTTGTTTGCTGAACTTCATAGATCGGGAACCGACTTAAGCCGTTCATGTTTCACTAGTGCTCTCTTTGCTTGTACAAAGTCTGGAGATGTTGAGATTGGTCAACAGATACACTCACTTACCATCAAAACAAGGTGTCAATTTAATTTGTTTGTCGGAAATGGCTTGATCTCGTTGTATGGAAAGTGCAAAAACACAGAAGGCATTTCACAAGCTTTCAGTATAATGCGAGCGAGAGACCGTGTATCTTGGAACCCGCTCATCACTGGTCTTCCGCGCAAGCACATGTTGAAGGAAGCTCGAACGATTTTTGATAAGATGTCAAAATGGGATGTGGTATCTTGGACTTCTATCATATCAGCTTATGAGCAGGCAGGGGAAGTAGAAACTGCCTTCAAGTTGTTCCTTGAAATGTTGGCCAGTGGTACGAAACCAAACGAATTAACAGCTATAAGCCTCCTAAGTGCTTGCGGGCGTCTTGGTGCGACAAGACTTGGGGAACAGATTCATGTCATGATCCGCAAACTTGGACTAAATTCATGCTTGGGCGCGTATAATGCACTGATGACAATGTACTTCAAGTGTGGGAGTCTAGATGGCCTTTACATCTTTGAAAAGATGCCAGACCGAGATATTGTAACATGGAATGCTGTTTTAGCTGGCTGTGCACAAAACGGATTAGGTAAAGAAGCTGTTAAGATTTTTGAACAAATGCGAGGTTCTGGGGTATTGCCAAATGAAATCACTTTTCTGGGGCTTTTAACCGCTTGTAGCCATGCTGGACTCGTGGAAAAGGGAATTGCGCATTTCAATTCCATGAGCCAAGATTATGGGATTACCCCGTTGGTTCATCACTATACCAGTATGATTGATCTCCTTGGCAGAGCAGGGCGGCTAACTGAAGCCAAAGCTCTCATTGAAAGCATACCCGTGAAATTAGATTCGGCAATTTGGAAAGCTCTTCTTGCTGCTTGTAGGATCCACCGTGACAACAAAGTTGGCCATAGAGTGGCTGAAAGGCTATTCAAAATGGAGCCGCAAAGATCCGGGACCTATGTTTTATTATCAAATATGTATGCATCTCAAGGTATGTGGGAGAAGGTACATGAAATGAGAGAGTTGATGAAAGATGATGGTGTTTCCAAAGAACCTGCAGTTAGCTGGATTCAGATAAGAAATGAGGTGCATTATTTTCGAATGGGGGATAAGGCACATTATGAGTTTGAAGAGATCAACACAAAACTGAATGACTTGTACCAGAGCTTAAAAGCAACAGGTTATGTGCCGGATACAAACTCTGTTCTTCACGACGTCGAAGAGGAGCAAAAACTGGATGAGCTTCTCTACCACGGTGAGAAGCTTGCAGTTGTGTATGGGATCATGCACACACCAGATCGGTGTCCAATTCAAGTCTTGAAGAACCTCCGAATATGTGGGGACTGTCACTCGTTTATGAAATTCGTCTCCAAACTTTCCCAGCGCAAGATTGTTATCCGAGACGGAAACAGATTTCACCATTTTCAAGATGGCTCGTGTTCCTGTGGGGATTATTGGTGATGTTGGACGATCAGAAATCTTAGTTCTTTTGTGAACTGAACATATGATGAGTAGTACGAATCGCAGGATTTATGCTAAGTTTTGGTTCTTGTACAAATCCCAGTCGGGGCTTTCTTATTGTTATACTTGTATTGATTAACGCGTATGATTGATAAATAAGAATGTTTTGATATCTGTCGATCAGGAACATTGATGAGATCTCTTGTGTCATAACACTGATAAACTGTTTTGATAAAAGTTTTTGAAACGTGTAGCTTTACTAAATTTTTCAGAACCACACTATTTGTTGAGGGTTTCAATGTGACAGTGATTTGCGTTTAGGGAAATATCTGTCACTGCTTAGGATTAAAGATGATGTTGCTATCTAATTCTTGGTTCCTGACATTATTTTCTCCATGTATTTTCTTGTTTTTTCCATCTAATCTTTCTACTTATCATACTGAACCCCTTACGCTTATGCAACGTGCCTGTATATATAAAAGAAAAAAATCTTGGTTTTAATCGCTTATTGCAGAGACAACAGATGCCTGGCTCTTAGGGATCTGTGTTATTGTGAATATTTAGTTGAGCTTACTTTTAGACGTGCTGAATGTTGGTAAAAGTTTCTTAATTGGATACAAATTTGCATGTTTCTAATTCTTTTATGTCCCCTGTCCCTTTCTGTTCTGGTATTGTAGGATATTGAGATGAAGGGTGCGGCTGGATCGTCCTCCTTTTCAAGCAGTGAGGTCAGTGGGCTTTGTTTATGTATCTTTTCTTTTTAGATTGATGCTAAAATAGCAGCAGGCTAGTTGAATTTTTATGATGATTTTCAAGTTACAACTTACAATAAATTCAAAAATCTTCTATTTTTGTTTGTTTGATATGAATATTTTGATTGTTTTGTCTCTTACAAGGACGATACACATACATACCTACACACACATGTATGTATGTGTGATGTGTGGCATGGGTATTCTATAGATCTCTTGCTTCTTATGATTGAATAATCTGAAACCTGTTTTATGGCACACCTAATTTAGCATGGAATACTGAATTACAACTTATGCAACATTGGGAGTTCTTAGTTTTAGATTTACCTTGCTCAGAATTGAAAATCAAATGGAACCCTTTTATTGATAAAAATCAATTACAAAGGAAGAGGATGAGGGATCCTCAGAATCAAATGGAGTATTTAAACACACTTTTCACCCTTGACCAGCTTGAAAGTAGTCAGATGTACTCAACCTTAGTTAGAAAAGGGTCGTATAGGCTTGTGTCAAATCTGAGCTGGACTCTGAATCTTGGTTGTGCTCCAGTATGTATACTTGCATCACTTAACTTGTATATGTACCTCTGCTTGCAAACAGTGTATTGTTTAAAGGATTAACTTAGGTTCTGTTTCTTTTCTCGCAAACCAAGCCAAAAAAGGAGAAAAAACCATTTTTTTTTTTAGGAGCTTGAATCTCTCAACATGTTTCAGTTTTATTGGTTAACCAGGTAGAGTGTTTTGAGGATTCAGTATTTTTTCATTATTATTATTTTTTTTTAAAATTACCCTTTAATGCTGTAGTGTTTCTTTCTTTCTATCTTTTTCCCGCTTAAGAAAAGAAACTTACTTTGTTGTCTTTTGTGTGGATTTTGGTACCTTTGTCGGATTGAGATTTTAATTTTTCTGAACTTTGATGATATGCTCTTGTATGGTTGGAGAATTATTGCCAGTAATGTGCCTTTATGTGTTGAACTCAAAGTCGATCATTGGTTTGTAAAACATGGTGTAGGTTCTTACCGATTTGCGGGCAGCAAAGGAGGAGATTGAGAAATTGAGAGAGGAAGCACATGCTTACAAGGATCACATGCTACAGGTTTTTGCGCTTTTCTCTGTAGAATGCTCAATTTGTTAAAGCCATACAAACTAATAGTTCCTTTTATTCGTATTTGCAGTATAAGAACATAGCTCAAGTGAATGAAGATGCCCTAAAACAGATGGAACGTGCCCATGAAAACTACAAAGTTGAGGTACCAATGTCATTTGTCTTTTGTTTAATTGATTATCAAAGTTTACCATAATGGTTGACTGTAGTTTGTCTCTGTCCTCTAAAATGTTATGACAGGCCGAAAAGCTAAAGAGATCACTAGAAGCTGAACTTCTTTCACTTAGAGAGAAGGTCTCAGAACTTGAAAATGAATCTAGTTTGAAGTCTGAAGAAGTGGCTTCTGCAGCGGCAGGGAAGGAAGAGGCTCTTTCTTCTGCTTTAACAGAAATCAGAAGTCTAAAAGAAGCAAACTCAGCCAAAGCGTGTGTTTCTCCTGCTGCGAGCTGTTTTCTTAAATTCACAATCCTTTTTGGGGCTTCATTTTTTTTTCTTTCTTGAACTCCAGGTCTCAAATTGTGACAATGGAGATCCAGATCTCTTCTTTGAAAGAAGACTTGGAGAAGGAACATCAGCGATGGTGTTCTGCTCAGGCTAATTACCAGAGACATGTTAGTAGTATATCTAATCTACTCTTGCTGCTGATTCTTGTGTTAACATTAATGGCCTTGCTAGCTTGCATCTTAGGCTTCGTTCATTTCACTTTTTTCGAATTTTCAGTTCTAGGTTTCTACAGTAAAAAGCTCTCAGAAAATGTCACATCTAACTTCTTCTGCTACAGTAAAAAGTTCTCAGAAAAATGTCACATTTCAGCTCAAATTAAAAAGTCGAATCCGCGAAGTGAACGAGGCCTTAAATGTTCAAGTGGGCCATTAAAATAATGTTTTTTTTTCCTGTTCAAAAGAGCTTGAAAATTTTATGCCTCTGCCCTTTTAAGTGTGTTTTCCTTGGTTTTTGGAGCTTCCTTTGGGGTTATGGGGGGTAGCGAAGAAGAGTCTTCTAATTGAATAATATTCGTGAAAAGTTCCTAGAAACAACGGTTCATCAAAGTTGCGAGGAATGTGGGTTTGAAGTTGAGGAGGGGCAATTGGCGATTCGCTTGTTATTTTTTCTAGGATGATGACCTTTTCATAAGTAAATATACATGGCTGCCATCGTTCAGTTTGAACCTTTGGGCACTAGTACCTAACCAGAGCTTGACCGTTTAAAAGTAATTGGGTGGTTGTAGATGAAGCAAGGATAATAAAAAAATAGTAAGAAAGCTTAGTAACTAGGTTAGTACAATTAATCAGTGGAACGAATCCATCAATTTCTGTGATGCACTGGTACCAGTGTGGGATGACAGGTATACATATTGTGGTGAAATAGCTGAGAGTTTGAAAGAATGAATGTGTTTTCTTCTTATTTCACCGAATAAGAAAAGCATTACAATATATAGACTCCTCTACAAATACAGAATAGGATTTAGTTACTAAGCTTTCTTTTGAGATATCATGGATTTAGTTATTTTATCTGCAAGGCTAATATTAATTAGTTATGGGTAACTTGGCCTATTCAAGGATTTGTTTCTGATTTTCTTGTTGATATTAATGCTTTGTTTTTTTGTTTTTGTTTTTGTTTTTGTTTTTTTTGTTTTTTTTTTTTTTTTTTTTTTTTTTTTTTTTTTTTTTTTTTTTAAGGTTATACAGATTTTGGTATTAGTGTTAATAAACTTTCGTCTATTTCATTTTCTGATTTCCAGATGACCGTAATATGTCGTATGACCTTTTATGTTTTGGTTACTATATTTCATAGACGATTTAACAGATAATCTTAAAGTCTCACTTTTCCAAGTCCGTTGTGATACAAAGAGTCCAAGCGATACTGAATTATAAATTAATTCTTAGATTCAATAATTCGTACTACTTTGATCAAATGTTTAGGATTTAATTTTTTTTATTTTTTATTTTATTTTTTTAATCATTTTTCCCCTCTCTCTCTGGCATCTATCATGTTTTCATTTTTTATGCAAAAAATACGCTGGTTCATTAGTTGTAGACTAAGTGAGTTTCTTTTATTAACTTGTCTTCAATATCCGGTTTTCTGTGGAGCATCTGCCTTATGATATCTTCCTTGCCATTTTACGAAAAGACAAAATTTGTAAATGAATTGGAGAAGCACAAGCAAGCTTCAATGCGACTGGCAGATGAACTTGAAAAGCTTAAGCCTGCCAAAGAAAGTCTTCCAGAGGTGGCAATGAGATTTCCTATTTGGCTTGCCTCCAATTGAACCTTTTTAAGTGTTGTGTGCATGCGTGTGTGTTTCTCTGGTTATTACATGTTGCCGAGTGGAAAATCTTGGACAATACTTGCTAATATGTTGGTATCGTTTTTTTCCGTTAGAATCTATGTTTATTGCATTTAACATATCTTTTGTTTCTAGATTGTGTCTTGGATTGAGTTTTCTTCCTTGGATAACTTCATTTTAACTTCCATTGAAAAACCTCAGGGTATATCATTGACTCAGCAACCATCTGGAACTGCATTGGATGATCGCGTAAATGCTTATGTCTTGGCTGTTGAAAATTTTGAAAAAACAGCACGTGCAGTTTCCATTGAGCTTGGAGCCCTCGCTGTTCCTGCAGACGCTCCAAATCCACCTGTTGATTCTACAGTAGCAGCTACAACTGGTCCTTCTCGGCACTTAAGTTTCTATGATTCACTTTTTTCATATAGTATCATTTTTAGTGATAATTATCTTCAGTATCTTGCGTTATGTCTTTATTTTATTCAGTTAGTTATAAGGTATTTAATATCAGGTCTTGTAGCACCTGTTCAACCCCCTGGTATTTCATCTTCTGCGGGTCCAGCTACAAGTGTTCCTGCCAAATCAACTGAAGAAAGTGAAAAGAGATACATTGCACCCAAAGCTAATGTTGAATCTCGCAAAATGCCAAGAAGGTTGGTTAGGTCACGTCTTGTAAAACAAGGAGAACAACAACAAGGTGATACAGGTATTGTAAAACGAGAAGAACAACAAGGTGATACAGAGATGTCTGAGATAGAAGGGCCCAACAATGGTGGCAAGACTGCAACTCCCAGTGATGCAGAAACTCAAGGCAATTTCTCTTCTCTGCCTCCGACGCAAACACTGGCTCGAAAACGTCTGGCTTCGTCTTCTTTTGCTTTTGGTTCTCATGAAGAATCGGTTGCCCAAGTAGAAACTGACCCCGATGTGGCGGCGCCGTTAACGAAGAAATCAAAAGGTTCAGATTCCTCGCTAGTTAGTGGTGAGGGGCAAGCTTCTTCTACTCTGGAAAATCTCGATAGTCTTCCGGTCATCGAAGAATCCATTGATATTGGTGATATGACTCAAGCTTCAAAGGAGGAAGTTGCCATTGATGCTGAAAAGGAGGAGGTTGATACCACTGAGGATAAAGCTGAGGAGCCAAGGGAGCTGCAGTTAACTGAGGCAAGTCAAGTTGAAAATTCGCAAGGCGGCAACATTGTTTTGGAAGAGAACTTGGAAGGAGCTGGTGGGAAAGAGATGGTCTCTGATGAGGGAGCACATGATCTGGCTGATCTTGAGTACCTACAACCCATGATGGAAATTGGAAGCAAGAGAGAAGAGGGAGAGCTGGTGCCCGATGCTGCAGAACTTGAGGGAACCGTTGATGTAGCACGCAGCCCTGAACTAGTAGGCGAAGGGCAACCAGAGCCATCAGTAACTCCAGCGGCTTCACCAACTAGGGTTGATGATGAAGCCATTGGTACGGCCGCGGCAGATTTTGGCGAGATTAGCTCTCAGGAAACTCAGAATGACGAGAAGAACGATGAAGTTGAAGTACCTGAAGAAGCCGCTGAAGGTTCGGAGAAGTCAAATGACGTTAACGACCAAGCAGCAGTGGAGATTGATCAGGTTGTTGAAGCTGCTTCAGTTGCCCCCGAGAGTACTTCAGCAGCAAGTACTTCAGAAGTTGCTGTATCGAAACAAAGCAGTCCTCGTATTGTCACGAAATCAGAAGAGGCAAAATGATAAACTCCAAGACTCTGAGACACTCGAATAAGCTAAGGAAAGAGATTTGTATTACTGAAATTGAGAAAACAACAATGGCGGAAGATTCTGCTACAAGTAGGTATGAGGATTTTCGAGAGATCCCGTGCTCTCCTTACAACTCTCTTAGGAAGTCTAGAAAAATCAGCTATCCTCTTACTCTACCTTTCCCGTATTTATACACAGTCCACAACACTAACAAACTAAAGTCTAACAAACTAACTAACTAACTAATTGCTGACTCAGCCTTCTCCTCCCTTGCTGACTCAGTCCCATCCTCCAACCTTCCATTCGCTAAGCCCTTGTGCTTCCTCCGAACATATGTATATCGCACAGGGGGCTTATCATTACCCCCGCCCTAAAGATACACCTTGTCCTCAAGGTGAAAATGGGGAAACTGGGCAGCCAGCACATCAAACGATTCCCACGAAGCATCATTCTCTGGCAGTCCCGCCCAACGAACTAGTACTTCCATTTCCGTACTACCACCATGAAGCTTTTGGCGCACCCCAAGCAAGGCCTCTGGTGCAACCTGAAGCTCCAAATCACACGACAGCTGCGGAGGCAATGGAAAAACACCCTGGCCCTGGCCTACTGCGCGGCGCAACTGTGAAACGTGGAACACAGGGTGTATAGCAGCGTCCGAGGGCAAAGCTAACCGATATGCCACAGGGCCCACGCGATGGGTGACCTCATAAGGACCATAGAAACGAGGGCCTAACTTCTCATTACGGCGGTGATAAGTGCACAAATTTGCACTTTTAATGTTCATAATTGTCAAATTATTTTATCAAATTGGTGATTTTAATTTTAAATATTCCTAAATTTAGAGGATTTAATTTTAATTGGATTTATTTTATTTTTCAGGTTTTTGAACTCCCCGAGCCGAGCCGACAAGCTGCGAGCCGACAAGCCGCGAGCCGAGCTGAGCTGAGAGCCGCGAGCCAACCAACTCCCCGAGCCGAGCCGACAAGCCGACAAGCCGCGAGCCGAGCTGAGAGCCGCGAGCCAACCAGCCGACACGTGTCAACGACTGCCGCGCCGCAGACCGTGGGCCCAGCTTTCCTCCAACCACAGAGCGCCACGTGTCATCGTGGGTCCAGATGTTCCCTCGGATACGCGCACGTTGCGCGCACCGCCGCTCCTCCGCGCGAGTTCCCATCACGCGCGCGTCAGCCGGATCTTCTCTCTCTTCCGCGTGGGTCCCGCGTGCCAGCGCCCATCCAACCAGAGCTCGCCACGTGTCCCGCTTCGTCAGCCTCCTGCAGCACGTCGTCCTATGCACAGATTCCCGCCAATCAGAGCTCGCCACGTGTCCCACTCCGTCAGCCTTTTGCAGCAATCTTCCCGCGCGCGAATCCGCTTGCGCCACGTGTCCCACTTCGTCAGCCCTGTGCAGCACTTTCTATCCCGCCCGCGAATCGGCTTGTGACACGTGTCCCACTCTTCAGAAACGTGATGAATTTTCTCCATGATTAAGCATCCGGTTTCTACCCTCTTAACACACCCAAAACTCTATAAATAGGATCATTATTAAGGTGATGAAGGTGAGAATTTTTAGAGCCTAAATTCTCACATATTTTCTTGTTCTTATTCTCATATTTTCTTTTTAGAATTTTATGGGAATTATGTACAAGTTAGACTAGAGTATTTAGGTGAGGCTAGAGATGATCCTATATGTGTAGTGAATTTATTTGGATTTTCGATTCTCCAATGGTTTGTAAGTTTTATACATTTGAGTAAATAATTTTCTTTTATCATATTTCTTCTTTTTATCAATATATTTTATTGTCAACTCTCATATATATCTAGTCACGCTCTTTTTATGTGATTGTTGCATTGTATTATATATTGATCGGTATTATTTTATGAGTAGTCTTTTCTTTGCATTATTGCCAACGCAGTATATTGTCGCTCTTAGATTTAGTAATCTTTTCTACTGCATTATTGCCAACGGTATATTGCCGCTCTTGGATTTCTCATAAGATAATTTTTCCTAATTTTAAACGTTAGAATTTTATTTACTCGAATACATTTTTAATTCATATGTTCTTCAAATATTTATTTTCCGATTGATTGTTTGGGATGTGAAACTTTCAATTGAGTCAATTCATGAATCAAAATCCAAATAGGTGAACAAAGCATATGGAGGATTCTCAAAGCCTTATCACTTTTTATTATTGAATTTTCTTTATTTTAAATTGTTCAAAAAATATCAAAAACACTCATTCATTTTTCTTTGTTTGATTGCTTACTTTCCTAACGCTTTTTATTTGCTAATCATATCTTGTTCAATTTAACACTTCCTCGTGGGATCGACCGTTCAAATTGTACTACAATTGACCGTTTGTTTTTGTACACGTTTGGGCGTAATCAAATTTTGGCGCCGTTGCCGGGGAGGTGCATCAACAAGATTGTTCAGTAGATAATTAGCCAAAGAGGTAGGTACTATCCATCTTTTATTTATTTATTTATTATTATTAATTTTTTTTGCTTGGCACGTTTTATAAAAAAAAAAAAAAAAAAAAAAAAACTTTACCTTTTCTCTTTATTCTTTCCCGTAACAGTGTGTGTTCAAAAAAAAAAAAAAAAAGTTTTTGTTTCCGTGACTTTGTTTTGTGCTGGGGGCATTCGGAAAAAAAAAAAAAAAAAAAAAAAAAAACCCGCTTGTTTCACGCTCTCACGTACCTGTTGCATCTATTATATATATATATATACTTAGAGTCCGTTTGGTTAGGGGATTCGTTCCCCGATTCGAATCATGATTCGTGATTCGCTACAGTGGTTTCTCTCACAAAAAATACACGTAAATCGAAAACAGTTCAAATCACATGATTCGAATCACTGAACCAAACAGACCCTTATATACTTTCTTTTGTCGTGCTTTTCAAAAAAAAAAAAAAAACTTTACATTTTCTCTTAATTCTCTTTCCGTAACAGTGTGTGCATATTCAAAAAAAAGAAAAAAAATTTAAAATTGTGATTTGCTTTTGTAATATTTTATTTTTGGTAAATTAGGATTTTATTTTGTTTCCTCATTTGTATATTTTAATTGTTGCCTTATTTAATTTTTTTTCTTTTATAGTTTCGTTAACTCTTAGGATTGTAATTAATTGACTAATTTAGATTCCTAATCTAGGATTTTCATAATTTGGTAGATTTAGGTTTTTGACTTTATGAGTAGTTTCCATTAATTAGATTACATTTCATAATTTACTCAATAAAACTTAATAATTAATTTTGAGAATGATTGTGTGGTTACGTGGAACGTATAATCTGAGGGAGTTCTGTCTAGGAAAGTTGGTACTTAAGCGGGCCTCGCCCCACCAATCTTTCCTGGGAACGTTGTTCTGTCTAGGAGACTATTCATTGAGCCAAGAGCTATAGTCTTTCCTGGGAGCACTCTCGGAGGTTACAATTTACGTTACTATATAATTATTTTCTTCTTGATAAAAAAAAAACAAAAAAAACAAAACAAAAACAAAAAACAAAAAAACAAAAAAAAAAAGAAGTGAAACGTTATAGGGTGAATGAATCGTTATAGAGACGAATTAGGGAGATTCGCAATAAAATCAGAAAACCCTAGTGAAGTTTCTTCCCACACGTCTAGTCCTCCCTCGACCCCAGGCTCGTTAGCAGTTGCAAATCTTTTCGCAATGGCTCAAAACGAGGAAGTCCAGCAGAAGACGTTGAACGATTATCTCCACCCTACGCGTACGGCCACACCATCATGCATAATGTTTCCCCCAAATATGCCGAATTTGGATTTCAAGCCTGGCATGATCCAACTCCTGCCGACCTTTCATGGGGTAGAGAGCGAGAATCCATACGTTCATATTAGGGAATTTGAAGAGGTAGTGGCCACTTTTCACAACCAAGCTGAAGTCGTGGACTCTGTGCGATTGAAATTCTTTCCTTTCTCTTTGAAGGACAATGCTAAAAGCTGGTTGTATTCTCTGCGACCTAGGTCTATTGGAAGTTGGGAAGAAATGATGACATCATTTTTCAACAAGTATTTCCCTCACCATAAGACCAATGGTCTGAAGCGACAGATCTCGACCTTTACCCAAAAGGACAATGAAACTCTGTATCAAGTTTGGGAACGGTTCAAGGATCTGTTAAATCAATGTCCTCACCATGGTTACGGGAGTTGGCGCCTCGTCAGTTATTTCTACGAAGGACTCACGATTCGAGAGCGCCAATTTGTGGAGATGATGTGCAATGGTGAATTTCTCCAAAAGGATCCCGAGAAGGCTTTTGAGTATCTCAACGAGTTAGCCGAAAAAGCCCACACTTGGACTGGACCTAGTGCCACTGACAACACCAATAGGTC
Source organism: Morus alba (assembly GCA_012066045.3). Taxonomy (NCBI): domain Eukaryota; kingdom Viridiplantae; phylum Streptophyta; class Magnoliopsida; order Rosales; family Moraceae; genus Morus; species Morus alba. The sequence continues at coordinate 16,293,252 of CP050234.2, forward strand.
CCGACCAGTTGGAATCTATCAATTAAGGGAGGAGGACAACCTCAAAGCCCAAGTCGAATCTTTGACAAGGCAAATCGAGGCCCTTAAAGGCAAAGAAGGTAGAGGAATCCACACGGTCGCAAGGGCAGAGACACATGAGCCATGCTTTGTCTGTGGTATATTGGAACATCTAGCAAAGGATTGTCCTGCTTATGGTGAAATGAGAGGAGTTTATGAGGAGCAATGCAATGCCTTAGGGGCATACAACAAACCCTTCTCTAACACATACAATCCTGGCTGGAGGAACCATCCAAACTTCAGTTGGAGAGATTCTAACCAAGCAGAACCATCAGGAGGACAATGGAGTACTGAGCAACAGCCGCAACCACCTAAGGCGTATTCTGCACCTCAATACAATTCACATCAGCCAAGGGGTTCTCTTGAGAACACCTTGCAATCTTTCATGGAGGCGCAGAGTAAGATAAATCAAAAGTTTGAGTCAATGTTCACGTAAATGGTGAAGGAAAGTAAAGAAATTAAGAGCCAAATCACGAAGCTGACTGGAGCTTTGGCTGTTCAAGAACGCGACAGATTCCCTTCACAAGCTCAGTCAAACCCAAAGGGTCAACATATGGCGCAAACCTCATGTCTTGATGATCAAAATGTTAAGGAGGTGAATGTCATTAGTACTCGTAGTGTAAGATTATGAAAGAACCATCTACAAGTGCCACCGTTTCGAGTAGTAAGGAAGATGTCCCTGACGAAGATGAGCCAACAAATGTTCCGGTAAAGGTGCCTTTTCCCCAAGCTCTGCGTCCAACTGGAAAAGTACCGGAACACCAAAGTGAGATCCTAGAGCACTTGACTCAAGTGAAGATTAATCTTCCTTTGCTTCATGTTATCAAGCAAGTGCCTACTTATGCTAAGGTTATCAAGGATCTGTGCACTATCAAAAGGAAGCACCACGTCAAGAAGACAGCATTCTTGACAGAACAGGTAAGCGCGGTGATCGACTAGAAAACACCGCTCAAGTACAAGGATCCCGGTTGTCCCACAATTTCCTGTCTAATTGGGACACATGAGTTCAGCCAAGCGTTGCTTGATCTAGGAGCGAGTGTTAACCTCATGCCATACTCTGTCTACTCGCAACTTGGTCTTGGAGAAATTAAGCCCACATCTGTGGTTCTGCAGCTAGCTGATCGATCGTTCAAGAAGCCTCGGGGGATAGTTGAGGATGTTTTGGTTCAAGTTGATAAGTTCTATTACCCCGTTGACTTTCTAGTCTTAGATACTCAATCCGTGGTGAGTATGGAGTCCAAGATTCCCATTATCCTCGGAAGACCCTTCCTTGCTACAGCCAATGCTCTCATCAACTGTAGGAATGGTCCGATGAAGATATCTTTTGGGAACATGACTTTGGAGGTGAATGTTTTCACATTGCAAAGCAACCACGTGATGATGACGAGTGCCACCAAACATTTCTAATTGACACACTGCGTCTCGGAGGAGGTTCAATTGTGTAGCAATTCGATGATCTTGACGATTTCTTCCGAATTTCTGAATCTGAAAATTCCGGTCCTTGTGAGTTGGCCAACAATGTCACCATTTTCAAAGACTCACAAGGCAGAGGAACTAAGTTTTGGCAACCACGCTTTGAAGAGCTACCTAGAGAAAAAGAAAAGCCAAAACCATCCATCGAAGAGACCCCAAACCTCAAGCTGGCTCAACTGCCTGAGAATCTGAAACATGTCTTCCTGGGAGCTGGTAATACCTTTCCTGTCATTATTTCGTCTAAATTAGATGTATTTCAAGAGCAGCGGTTAGTTGACATGCTACGTGAACACAAATCGGCATTAGGTTGGACGATTGCTGACATTAAGGGTATTAGCCCCTTAATTTGCTCTCATCACATCAATCTGGAAGACGGGGTTAATCCACGAAGGGATCCTCAAAGAAGACTGAACCCGACGATGAAAGAGGTCGTGAAGAATGAAGTCTTGAAGCTTCTGGATGCGGGAATCATCTATCCAGTCGCTGATAGCAAATGGGTCAGTCCAACTCAGGTAGTGCCTAAGAAATCCGGGGTGACAGTGGTGGAGAATGAGAAAAGGGCTCTTGTTCCCACTAGAACTGTGACGGGTTGGCGAATGTGCATTGACTATCGAAAGCTGAACGCCGCCACCCGTAAAGATCACTTTCCGCTTCCATTCATTGACCAAATCCTAGAACGTGTGGCTGGTCATCCTTACTATTGCTTTCTTGATGGCTATTCAGGCTATTATCAGATTGAGATCGCATTAGAGGATCAGGATAAAACTACATTTACCTGTCCTTTTGGTACTTATGCCTTTCGACGTATGCCATTTGGGTTGTGTAATGCACCAGCCACCTTCCAGAGGTGCATGATGAGCATATTTAGCGACATGGTCGAAAAATGTATGGAAGTATTCATGGATGATTTGACCGTCTTCGGTGACTCTTTCGACTCGTGCCTTCTCCACTTAGAAGCTGTGCTTAAGAGATGTGAAGAGAAGAGTCTCGTACTTAACTGCGAAAAATGTCATTTCATGGTGCCATCTGGCATAGTCTTGGGGCATGTTGTTTCTAAAAGAGGGATTGAAGTTGATCAGTCCAAAATTGAGCTCATCTCAAAGTTGCCCACCCCCAAGACTGTCAAAGACATTCGGTCTTTTCTAGGGCATGCTGGTTTTTACAGGCGGTTCATACAAAACTTCTCAGCAATTTCTCGTCCGCTTTGTAATCTCCTGGCCAAAGACGCCGTGTTCGAATGGACACAAAAGTGTGAGGATTCTTTCCGAACGCTTGTGGCGAAGTTAACTTCCGCCCCCATCATTCAGTCACCAGATTGGAGCTTACCATTTGAGATCATATGTGACGCAAGCGATTATGCTGTGGGGGCCGTCCTTGGTCAACGAAGGGAAGGGAAGCCCTTTGTTGTGTATTACGCGAGTAGAACTCTAAATAGTGCTCAAATGAATTACTCAACCACTGAAAAAGAGTTGCTCGCTGTAGTCTTCGCACTTGACAAGTTCCATGCATATCTGATCGGTTCACCCATCACCGTCTTTACAGATCATGCCGCCCTCAAGTATCTCCTTTCCAAAAAGGATGCTAAGGCGCGATTAATCAGGTGGATCCTTCTATTGCAGGAATTTGACTTGACCATCAAGGACAAGAAAGGTGTCGAGAATGTCGTTGCCGACCATCTGTCTCGACTCGAGTTCAACGATCCCGCCGATGGCCCTGCCATTCGCGATAACTTCCCCGATGAAAATCTTTTTCGCCACTAAAGCGCCTTTGGTACGCTCATATCGTAAACTACTTGGTGACGGGCGAACTTCCTTCTCATTGAATGCACAAGATAAACGCAAGTTCTTGGTCGAAGTACGAAACTTCTATTGGGACGATCCATATCTTTTCAAGTACTGTCCCGACCAAATCATGAGACGATGCATTCCTGATGATGAAATCACTAGTGTTTTGAACTTCTGCCATAACGATGCATGTGGTGGTCATTTTTTACATTAAAAAGACCACCGCAAAAATCTTCCGATGTGGGTCTTTATTGGCCCACTTTGTTCAAAGACACTAATCAATTACGCTGTTCCTCGTGCCGGTGCGGAAGTTAGGTGCTTTGTCCCGCCATATGATGCCTTTGAACCCAATTCTCGTGATAGAAATATTCGATTGTTGGGGGATCGACTTTATGGGTCCATTTCCACCTTCTTCTGGGTACCTTTACATCCTACTCGCTGTGGATTACGTTTCTAAATGGGTTGAAGCCGTGCCATGTCGAACTAATGATAATGCAACAGTTGTTAAGTTCTTAAAGGAGAATGTGTTATCTAGGTTTGGCACTCCACGTGCTATCATCAGTGATCAAGGCACTCATTTCTGCAACCGTTCATTTGAGGCTCTTATGCACAAATCCGGTGTGCTTCATAAGGTTGCTACTGCCTATCATCCACAAACGAATGGCCAAGCTGAGTTGGCGAACAGGGAGATCAAGCAAATTTTGGAAAAGACAGTAAACCCCGACCGCAAGGATTGGTCCTTACGTCTTCTTGACGCTCTCTGGGCATACCGCACTGCTTATAAATCTCCTCTTGGGATGTCTCCTTATAGGCTTGTCTTTGGGAAAGCCTGTCATTTACCTGTCGAGCTCGAACATAAAGCTTATTGGGCCGTCAAGGCCCTTAACTTTGATCTCAACGCTGCGGTATTCAAAGAAAGCTCCAATTATCCGAGATTGAGGAGTTAAGGAAACCACGACACGACAACCCAGGATCTACAAGGCAAAAATGAAAGCAGCTCATGACAAGCAGATCCTGAGAAAGAATTTTGAGCCAAATCAGCGGGTGCATCTTTATGACTCCCATTTGCATCTCCACCCAGGTAAGTTAAGGTCGCGGTGGACTGGTCCATTTGTGGTGAAACAAGTTTTTCCCAACGGTGCTGTTGAGGTCGAGGACTCAAGCGATGGGAGAGTATTCAGAGTCAATGGCCAGAGACTGAAGCATTACATTGAGCGTGTGAGCCAAACTGAAGAGATCATTCTCGAGGCTCCGATTTACCAAAGTTGACAAGTTTGCTTCAAACCCTATTGTACCATATTTTTATTTCTTTGTGTCATCTAGTGTGCTTTGTGTGTTTTTAATTTTAGTTTGATTTTCTGTGATTTATATTTGTTTGTGCTTTGGAGAATCAGTTTAGGAAGCTCGGCTCAGTTCCAATGTTCATCATCCAGGTGTTCTCTTGCCCTGTCTTCTTCAGACAGCATATAATTTTAGACATTGAGGACACCGTCTCGATTTTGGTTGGGGGTGGTGAGCATATTCATGCGTGAGATTAATTTTTGTCTTGTTATTATTTTGGGTCAAAATTTTTAAGTAGATTAATCGAGTATGATTTCAAATGTTCGGTTTGAGTCTGTTTTTGCTATCTTAATTACCAAGAAATGATTTCCAGAGTTATTTTTGAGCACATGCTAGACCTTGTGGTAAGATGGTTGTTGACACATTTAGTTGAAAAAAATTCCCAAGTTTAAGGTTTCCATTTTTTATGAGTTGTGAGAGTTGAGAAAACAGCTTTTTGAACTTTCATTGATCTTTTGAGTTGGTTGAGTCATTAACGAAGCACATTTACTCGACTTGTGACATTTACTTAAGGGATGATTTCTGGTTAGGAATACTTCTTAGAAATTGAGCCAAGTGTTGTAGATAGTTATCATTTTTCTTTAAAAAAAAAAAAAAGCATCATTTATCATCAATGTTTATGTAGTTTGGTTGCACTAACGTCTTGTCTTTTGCATAGCGACCAATCAAAAGAACGCCTTACTACATCGCCTTCATCAAATGTATGTTGTCTCTTGCCTCGGAAAAAAAAAGAGAGAAATCTGTGTATATTTGTCTGTATTTTCGGCTCTTTGTTTGTTTATGAGATCTTCCTCTTGGCCAGAATGAAATCCCGAAAGTTTGTTTACAGTTTGAGTGATGAATTGTTCCAAATATTTGATTTGCCTATCATTTTATCAATGTTTGTTTAACAGCTTGTCCTTAAATTACCTTATCTCACTTAAGCGTTAATTGTGACATTTCCAACTCCATGAGCGTAATCCCTTTGCACCAAAATACTTCTGTCCCCCGTGAGGTAAATGGAGTTGAGACTTTACCTTGGTGAGTTTTTCGATGCTATTTGTGTTAAGGAATGTGGTAAGAAGGATACGGTTTGGTGCACACACACACGACTCTGGAGTTATGACTGAAGTAATTTTGATAGCATTTTCTGATGACTTACTAATGTTTTGTTTGATTGCTTAGGTTGTTGTGTGGGAAAACGTGACGAAGACGTGGACCACCAAAATCACGACACGTGGCGACACTCTCTCTGCCAGCTGCATTGCTCTCGACGCTTCAACACCTCGAGATCAACCGCCAAGCCCAAAGCCAATGTCCAAATCGAAACGACGACTCCATGAGGCGTCGACGGATTTAATTTGCCTAAACTAAGGCGTTAATATCCCTCGACTGCAGAAAGGGTCGCTCAAAGAGGACAAGAAAGGCTGAGGCGGTGCTGACGACGAGGGAATGTTCCCGTCGAGACATAGCAGGTTGCGTGCGAAGATAGGAGATTGCTGACAGCATTAATGGCAAGATTACAAACCGCCACAGGGGACACAAAAGCATTACGGAGACTCACAGAGCCGTAATTGAGGACTAATCAGTAGAGTGAACAGTGCTGATTAGTGGGCTACTGGGCCTAAAAAGGAGAAGCACTTGAGTACATAGGCCTACAGAGGAAAACCCTCCGTGAAGGAAGCCCGGCTATATAAGGAGAGAGACCCCCCAATGAAGGGGGGTCGGTGAACTGAAAAGAAGCAAGTTCTTGAGAGGAAAAAGAGATAGTTTGTCTAAATTGTAAATTCTCTCTAAGCAAGATAAATCATACAGTGGATGTAACTCTAATTTCCAAAGAGTGAACCACTATAAAATTTCTCTTGTGTTTTTACATTCAGTTCACAAAAACACTAACTCATTATCTATAAACACAATAATCAGCCGGTAATCCAAAGGGAAACCAAGGGTATCCGGACTGGTTTATTGTTGGCGAAATTCCACCGTCAACAATTGGCGACTCCGCTGGGGACCGAAAGCGTTCGACCCCCAATAATATAAAGCTGCAATCAGCCATCCACCCAAAGGGATAGCGGGATGGAAGGAGATATGCGTCCAGACGGAAATGGAATTCCCCCTCCTGAGGCGCCACGACCGGATCCGATGCAGATGCAAGCCCAACTAGTTGCTTTAACTGAGCTGGTGCGTGGGCTAGTGACCGTAGTGGAGCGACTCGACGGAAGGAACTCCATGCCACCTTTAGAAGATGCCCCGAGACCACAAGGACCCGCCGTAATGGAGAATCCAAATCACGGCGAACACCCACACGTCCAAGAAGGAACCGGGGAGAGCGAGCACCGTCAGGGCCCTCCCAGGCCACGGCCCACCCACTCTTACGCAGCCGACTTTAGAGCTGCTGATTTGACCATCGAGGAACTGCCCAAATCCGGGAGGAAACCCGCCCGGGAGACTGGTTCAGTACGGTGGCGGCTAGGCCAGGGTGGACCCATCGGCTCAAGGCCGGAAGCACCAGGAGGCTGCTGGTTGGTAGTCTCGAAGCGGAAGCACGGACCCTCATGGAACGGCGGCCAACCTGGAAAGGAGACTGACCGGGGGATGTTGCGGGACTGAAAAGAACATCCGGACGAGTGGCGAAGTGGTGGCTTGTCGACATCACACCCAGCTGCATTCACGACCACCCGTTTACTACGGAGATAATGAAGCGCTCCTCCTCTCCGATAAGTACAGGTGTCGCCGTCGATTCCACCCTATGATGGACGAGGGAGATCCGACGACCATTTAGAGATGACAGGACACATGCTCTTGCATCGGTCGCCCGAGAGATCATGTGCCCGGCTTCGGAACCACCTGATGTAGACTCCGCCCGACGATGGTTCCGGACGTTTTGGCCAAACTCTATCTCCAGGCCGGGATGAGTTAAAGGAGGCGTTTTCTCCAATTCATCGGGGTTAGAAGTATGTGCCCCAAAACAAAACCCCGACGACAATATACCAAAAGCCAAACGAGACGCTGAGGATTGGCTTGGTTAGGTACGGAGAGGCCGTCGCAACGATGGATATTACCGACAGGAAGCCCGATGGGCGCTACCGTCAAGTATAAAAAAGACAACTCCCTTCAAAAGGGAGCTTAACCGAAAACCCCCGTCCAGCTACAAAGAGTTCCTTGCACGGGCACAAGGATACATCAACGCGGAAGAGGCGGACGCCAATGACCCCGACCACAGATCCAACAAAGGAAAGGGGATCGAGCAAGGGGCGGCACCATCAAGGCCGGATGGGAGGAAGCGTCGAGGGGAAGGAAGCGGCGATAAACAACCAACCTCGACGCAAAAAACGCCGGAGACCAAGAAGCCGAGACAGGAGGATCCCTGCAGGCCTCGGCTGTTCCAAAAATACGACACCTACCATGAACTAACGGTAGGCGTCGGGGAAATATTTAACCAGGTAGGTCATGAAACATGCTACGCCCGACCTGAGCCAATGAGGTCGATCCCAGCCGAAGGAACCAGAGGAAATTCAGAGATTCCACTTGCGAAGTCGCCACCACACCAATGATCGCTACCGGTCTCAAGGTTGAATTCGAAAGAATAATCCGCGAGGGAAGGCCGCAGAATTGTGGCTGATCGGGTCTCAGAACAACGCCATGGTGGGCAACATGGCGGTCGACGCCGAGAGGAAAATCATCGGCCAGAAGATCGGGAGCCGGTCGGCGTCATTCGAACAGTCCTCGGCGGCCCTTACATAGGAGGAAGCACCCGAAGGTTGCAAAAGGACTACACCCACGAAGCCAAGGGGGTCTATCAGGAGCGATTTTGGAACGTCTCCGCCGCCAAAGCGCCAAGACACAGCCACACTGATGTAGCCTTCAACGAGGATGATGCTAGTGGGGTTCACTTCCCCCACAACGATGCGTTAGTGGTGGAAGCTGTGATCGGGAACCACACCGTGTGTCGGATATTGGTGGACAACGGAAGCTCGGTAGATCTCCTGTATTCCGACTGCTTGGACAAAATGGGAATACCCAAGGAGCAGTTGGAACGAACCACCAGGCCATTATATGGATTTACCGGAGATTCTCTCATCCCCCAAGGAATAATCCGGCTACCAATAACCGCCGGAGAGAAGCCCCGGCAGGCAACAACGATGGCCAACTTTGTGGTTATCAAAGGGGGCTCCCAATACAACGCCGTCATTAGAAGACCAACCCTCCAGGCACTAAGGGCGGTAACCTCCATCTACCACCAAAAAGTTAAATTCCCCACCCCGAATGGCATAGGGGAAATGAAAAGCAATCAATATGAGGCCAGGGTTGCATACTCCGATGCCCTACGCGGATATGACCAGCCGGGGAGACAAGAAATGAGGATGGTTCAACAAAGCCTCATCGAAGATATAGACCCTAGGGTTCAGGAGGAAGTTACTTGGTCCCAGCCTATCGAACAGTTGGAGGAAATTCAAATCGACCAAGATGGGAGCATCAAAGTGCTGAAGATTGGCTCAAACATGACTCCCGACCTCAAAATCGAAATTGAGAAATTCCTTAGGCAAAACCTGGATGTCTTCACTTGGAGCCATTCTGACATGGAGGGAATCGACGCCGAGGTAATGTGTCACTCCTTGAACGTCGATCCTACGTATCCTCCCAAGCGCCAGAAACGCCAACCAATGAACCCAGAGAGGTATGAAGCGCTGAGGGAAGAGGTCGACAAATTGATCAAAAATGGCTTCATCAGGGAGGCGCATTATCCACGATGGATCTCCAATCCGGTTCTGGTGATCAAACCTAACGGAAGCTGGAGAACTTGCGTCGACTTTAGCGACCTCAACAAAGCATGCCCGAAAGATAGCTTCCCCCTCCCTCGGGTAGATCAAATGGTCGACGTCACAGCAGGACATGAGATGTTAAGCTTCATGGACGCTTACTCCGGATATAATCAAATCCCCATGAATCCAGTCGACGAGGAGCACACATCTTTCATAACCGACAGGGGCCTCTACTGCTACAAAGTAATGGCATTTGGCCTGAAAAATGCAGGGGCAACCTACCAAAGGCTAGTGAACAAAATGTTTGCTCAATAAATTGGCAAAACAATGGAGGTCTACGTCGACGACATGCTCGTGAAAAGCACCAAGGCTAGCCATCACATCGACCATCTGGGGGAGATGTTCGAAATATTGAGAAAATACCACATGAAGCTCAATCCCCAGAAATGTGCCTTCGGAGTCGGATCGGGTAAATTTCTCAGTTTCATGGTCAGTAGCCGAGGGATCGAGGCCAACCCGGAAAAAATCAAAGCCTTGCAGGATATGCGGTCGCCAACTAAACCTAAAGATGTTCAAAGGTTGACAGGTTGCGTCGCCGCTCTGAACAGATTCATATCAAAGGCTATTGACAAATGCGTCCCTTTCTTCGACGCGCTGAAAGGAAATAAGCGCTTCGAATGGACACCACAGTGCGAGGAAGCTTTTCAAAGGCTGAAAGAACATTTGGACAAGCCCCCGATCTTGTCAAAACCAAACGTCGACGAAGAACTCAGCCTGTACCTCTCCGTGTCCCAACACGCCGTGAGCTCCGTCCTAATAAGGGAAGAAGGAAAAGTGCAATTGCCGATTTACTATGTAAACAAAAGGCTCCTCGATGCCGAGTCCAGATACAGCGAGATGGAGCGTCTAGCTCTCGCCTTAATGATTGCCTCGAGGAAGCTCCGGCACTACTTCCAATCCCACACAATACGGGTCCTCACCAACCACCCGTTGAGACAAGCCTTACAAAGATCGGAAACCTCCAGACGACTTCTCAAGTGGTCGGTAGAACTGAGCCAATTCGACATAAAATACATGCCGAGGACCGCGATCAAAGGACAAGCTCTCGCTGACTTCCTAGCTGAGTTCTCTCACAGGCTTGCTTCCACCTCATCTGAAGAAGCCAATGATACAACATGGAAGCTTTACATAGATGGGGCGTCGAGCGAAAACGGATCAGGAGCCGACATTCTATTAATCAGCCCCGAGGGTCACAAAATCTCCTCGGCGGTACGGTTTAAATTCAAGGCTTCAAACAATGAAGCAGAATATGAGGCCCTGATTACCGGATTACGCTTAGCCAAACACTTGAAAATCGAGAGAATCAACATCTATAGTGACTCCTAGCTGGTCGTCGCCCAAGTCAAGGAAGAATACCAAGCACGCGGCGAAAAGATGGGGGCCTATCTAAGGAAGGCTAAGGAGGAACTCGTCAAATATAAGAAATACGAGATATTCCAGATCCCTCGGGCCGAGAATGCAAACGCTGACGCACTAGCAAGACTAGCGACGTCGAGAGATGCTAACGCATTGGGCGTCGTACCCATTGAAGAGCTAGAACGTCCAACCATCGAGGAACTTGTGAAGACACTCAGCATCCAAGAAAAAGAAAATTGGATGACTCCTCTCATCCAATACCTAATGAACGCACAGCTGCCAAGCGACAAAGCTGAAGCCCAACGAATCAGGTATAGAGCCGCCAGGTATTTGTTATAATGACACCGCTTCTACTGTCGGAGGCTATTCAACGCCCCCTACAACGATGCTTGGATGATACGAAAGCTCAAAAAATCCTCCAAGAGATACACGAAGGGTCTGTGGTAATCATTCCGGGGGACAATCTCTAGCACTAGAGGTCTTGAGGCAAGGGTACTACTGGCCTACGCTAAAAAGGACGATTTCAAGACGCCCCCTACGATGCGATAAATGCCAAAGGTATGCCACAATTCCCCGAGCACCCCCGGAAAAGCTGACCTCCATTCTTAGTCCATGGCCCTTGGCCAAATGGGGAATCGACTTAATCGGACCATTGCACCCAGCACCTGGGGGGTTGAGATTCGCAATTGTAGCGGTGGACTATTACACAAAGTGGGCAGAAGCCAAGGCCTTAACTACTCCCACCGAAGCAGCCTGCACTAAATTCCTATGGGATCACATTGTATGCAGGTTTGGGGTGCCCCACTCGATAGTCTCCGACAACGGAAAACAGTTCGATAATGCCGCAACACGCAGATTCTGTGAAGGCTTGGGCATCCGAAAGGACTTCTCGGCGCCGATCCATCCACAGTCAAATGGACAGGTCGAAGCAGTCAACAAAATACTCAAGTATACTCTAAAGAAAAGGCTCGACGACCTGAAAGGAAGATGGGCCGAGGAGCTTCCCAAAGTTTTGTGGGCATATAGAACAACCAGCCGAACTACAACAGAGAAACCCCTTTCTCCATGACGTATGGCCGTCGGTCAGGCTTCCTATAGAAATCGAGACGCCGACCCTAAGGACCGTTGTTTACAACGACGAGGATAACGCAGGGGCTTAAGCGGAGGACTCGACTTATTGGAAGAAAAACGACTGACTCCCACTGGCCTCTCCGCTTATCAACAACGAACGAACAAAGATTACAATAAGAAGGTTCGGCAAAGAAGGTTCACCCCGGGAGACCTAGTATTAAAGAGGGTAAAGCAAAGCACGAAGCCTAAAAATACTAGTCCCCTGGGCCCAACTTGGGAAGGACCCTACCGCATAAGAGAAACGTTGCGACCCGGCACCTACATCCTAGAGAGCCTCGATGGCAAGAAGGTTCAGCACCCATGGAATGCCGAGCAGCTAAAAATATACTACCAGTAGCGTATAAAGTTGTTTACACATTTTTATTTTTGTACATTCTTTACAAATGAAATAAATTGATGTGTTTTGCAGCATGAGATAGATTGATCCCCTAATAACGTGTTTGCTTAAAAGAAAACCCAAGGGTGTATTTAACCAACACGGGGGAAAATGAAGACACAACACTTAGTGAAATTCCAAGGAATTTCCTAAGCCGATGACCCCAAGGGGTAACTTTGACGTCAGAAATCCTCCAAGGAGGAAAGACGAAACACTTAACGAAATTCCAAGGAATTTCCTAAGACGACGACCCCAAGGGGTAACTTCGACGTCAGAAATCCTCCAAGGAGGAAAGACGAAACACTTAGCGAAATTCTAAGGAATTTCCTAAGACGACAACCCCAAGGGGTGACTTCGACGTCTAAAATCCTCCGAGGAGGAAAGACGTAACACTTAGTGAAATTCTAAGGAATTTCCTAAGGCGACGATCCCACTGAAAGAGTTCGACATCAGATCTTCCCAGCAAGAAAATAACAAACGACCAACAAATCAAAGGTATGAAGCAAAAAACCATTGCCATTATATAATGAAACATATAGAAGTACAGGTGATAAAATTGTCTGGGAAGAAGATAAATTAGTTACAAAAAAAAAGAGAGAAGTGGGCAAAAAAGGGCTCTTCAAGCCTCGGCGCCACCAGCTGCGGGCTCATCATCACCACCCGCCGAGGGAACATCTGCTGCTTCTGCTGAAGAAGGAAGCATATCCTCGTCGATGGCCGGAGAAGAGGAGTTATAGAGAAAGCTCAAATCCCACTCAGGACGCTCTTTTTTTATCAAATCAACGATTTGATCACCCGCCGACAGAAAGTCTTTGTTGCGGATATCGAAGAACTCCTGAGAGACCTTGAACTCCTTGAGCATCTCCGCCCGTCGAGCATTAAAAGTAGCCTCAGCCGCAGCTTCAGCGTCAAGCTTCCCCTCGGCGTTGCCCTCGCGGTAACGGTTCTCCGCGTCGACAAGAGCCACCGCCAGCTTCTTCTCGGCCAGATCCGCCTTCTGTTCAAGACTTTCTGCCTTGGCCATCAGCTTGGCGAACTCACCTTCCAGGCTTAGCAACTGGGCCGCTGCCAAATTCCTCTCATCGCGGGCCTCGTCCCTATTCTTGTTGGCCTCGTCAATAAGGGACTTCAGCCCGGCCTCCAGCTCGTTCATCGCCCCCTGGCGCTCCTCAACCTTAACAAGATCGAGAAGGTTGAGGAGAGAGAGGACAAGGCTTTGAAAAATCACAAAGAGTTAGGACAGAGCGCTAAACAATCTACTTTCAAAAAAAAATGTATATACTTACATGGATCTGGAAGGAGATTTGCTTCCTCTGCCGGCCGATCATGGAGGACTGGAGGTGGCAACCCGAAGTCTGGCTTTCGAGGTAGGATTAAATGTAATGCCCGGAAGGCGAGAAAAGCAGGAGGAAGCTTTAGCATCACGACCGGCATCGGAGAGGTTCGAGACACGAAGTTCCCATCCATGACCTTCCCTAGAATCGTAATGCGTTCTGCAGGGCCGGGTGATGGAACATCCTGGACCGGGTATCATTGGGCGTCCACCTTTTTACCCGGTCCGACGATGAACATCCGCCAAGGCCTCAAGACATTACCTCTTATTCTTATTCTTGTTCTTCTTCCCTTAGAGGCAGTTAGGATGAGCCAGCCTTCCTCCTTCCTTTGGTCGACAACTTGTTGGCTCGGGCTGTAGGGCCGTGCGAGGAGGCGATGTTCTCGGGCGCCTGTTGAGGACTTGGCGTCAGCCGCGGGCCCCCGGGAAGTTGACTCCTCAAGGACGACATCTCTGACGACGAGAAGAAGATACAACGTAAAAAAAAAAAAAAAAAATGAGGCGTCGAGAGAACAAGTTACCTTCGTCACTTAAATGAAAATATTGACGAACGGCGTCAAGGTCCGAAGGGTCCAAGAGGTCGAGGACTAGTCCGGACTGGCGGAGGTTCTCTTGAGTCAGAAGGGTAGTGATATGACGATCCTCCGACGGAATGTTGAAAGCTGCCTCGATCCTCTCTAGGCTGTTAGCCGAAAATTGCGGCCGATCGTGGTTAACTGCATAGAAAAAGGGTTTGTCGTCAAAACGAAAGAAAGAGAAAGAAAGGAAATGAGGTAAGACAACTGAAAGCATGCTCAGCAGGCTTACTCATGTTCCCAAACGCCGTTTGCGTCAGCCTTCGATGAGGCCGGCGGTCGTTGGGGTGAAAATTGAACGGCCCCCGGATCATGAAAAACATCGGTTTCCACCCATGTGACGACGAGGGAATACCCAAAATGAGCTTCCCAAACCTTGGCTGGGCTCTCCCGTGTCCGCTCAAAAAGTACCAACCGTCGCGCTTGGCGGCCGTGGCTAACTTATACATGAGCCGGAACTTCGTCCGGCGGAGTTCCATATCAAACTTCTGGTTCCACAGGATCCAGGCCCTGCGACGATACCAAGTTCGGCGCCAACTGGGTGGGAGAGATGCCATAAAATGGCAATACTCTTTTACAAAGGATGAATCGGAAGAGTCATCGCGATCCCCCATCCTCGTGTGGTGGAAGATATCGATTGGCGACATCTTGGTTTCTAAGTGCTTATGCGGAAGGAGATACTCGAACCACCTCCCGTCGATGCCACCTTCCTTCACAGCCCGGATGGTGTCCTTATTCGAACCTTCAGCGATAGGTCGTCCATCGGTGTGAAGGAAGGTCTATCGATCTCCGCTCATAAGCGACCCGGTGAAGCGTTTGCCGCGCGGCCTTCCACCCTTCTAAGCTGGCCCCGGTGAAAGGGATTTGCGCAACCCTTTGGTCCACCAGCTCTTCGAATATGGCGAACTCGCTCCTAAAGTCGTCAACGGGCTCAAAGCTTCCCTCGACGTCTTCAATGTTACTAGGGAAAGAACCGACACTAGACGACGAGGAGCTCCCCGAGATCTCCACCACTGGAGGCGGATCAGAGCGAACAGGGGAAGACGAATCCTCTCGACTGCTAGAGTTTTGAGCCATTGTTCTGACAAAACAAAGGACAGAAAGCTAAGTTAAAACCCTAACGTCGAGAGGAATAAACGACGACTGCTCTAAACGTCGACCATTCATGACACAATAGAAGCAACGAGTATTCATGGGAACCACGAGTTCCCAGAATACAGACACTGAAAACAAAAAGCAAGCAGAAAACTATATGCGCCAAAAACCAGGTTATCCAGTGTGACAGAAAAGTAAGTTTCCCTAAACCAAACATATACATTTTCTTTATATATATGTGTGTTCTTACATTCCAGATATATCGAGAAAAAATCCCGCGAGTAAAACCAAACAGATAAATAAGGAGAGGTTTCGAAAACTCACCGGAAAATGAAGTGAAGATGGTTCTGTGACGACGTACACCTCGGAGAATGGGAAGAACAACGTCGGAAGTCCGGTAAGAAAAGCTCCGGTACGGTGCAGGAATCTTGTCAGAGCTCGCCACGTGTCCCATTCCGTCAGCCTTCTGCAGCAATCTTCCCGCGCGCGAATCCGCTTGCGCCACGTGTCCCACTTCGTCAGCCCTGTGCAGCACTTTCTCTCCCGCCCACGAATCGGCTTGTGAAACGTGTCCCACTCTTCAGAAACGTGATGAATTTTCTCCACGATTAAGCATCCGGTTTCTGCCCTCTTAACACACCCAAAACTCTATAAATAGGATCATTATTAAGGTGATGAAGGTGAGATTTTTTAGAGCCTAAATTCTCACATATTTTCTTGTTCTTATTCTCATATTTTCTTTTTAGAATTTTATGGGAATTATGTACAAGTTAGGCTAGAGTATTTAGGTGAGGCTAGAGATGATCCTATATGTGTAGTGAATTTATTTGGATTTTCGATTCTCCAATGGTTTGTAAGTTTTATACATTTGAGTAAATAATTTTCTTTTATCATATTTCTTCTTTTTATCAATATATTTTATTGTCAACTCTCATAGAAATCTAGTCACGCTCTTTTTATGTGATTGTTGCATTGTATTATATATTGATCGGTATTATTTTATGAGTAGTCTTTTACTGCATTATTGCCAACGGTATATTGTCGCTCTTAGATTTAGTAATCTTTTACTGCATTATTGCCAACGGTATATTGTCGCTCTTGGATTTCTCATAAGATAATTTTTCCTAATTTTAAACGTTAGAATTTTATTTACTTGAATACATTTTTAATTCATATGTTCTTCAAATATTTATTTTCCGATTGATTGTTTGGGATGTGAAACTTTCAATTGAGTCAATTCATGAATCAAAATCCAAATAGGTGAACAAAGCATATGGAGGATTCTCAAAGCCTTACCACTTTTTATTATTGAATTTTCTTTATTTTAAATTGTTCAAAAAATATCAAAAACACTCATTCATTTTTCTTTGTTTGATTGCTTACTTTCCTAACGCTTTTTATTTGCTAATCATATCTTGTTCAATTTAACACTTCCTCGTGGGATCGACCGTTCAAATTGTACTACAATTGACCGCTTGTTTTTGTACACGTTTGGGCGTAATCAGGCGGCGAGACAATGACACTTGGCGGTAAGGTCGAAGCTTGAGGTAGACGAAGTCGCCCACCTCAAACTGAACTTCCCGGCGCTTGCTATCTGCCACAACCTTCATTTTCTGCCGAGAACGCAAAAGACAGAACTTGAGGAGGTCCAACATCGCATCACGGTCCATCAATTGCCGCTCCACAGAGTCCACAGGCGATGCTCCTACCCCATAACATAGCAACGGAGGAGGAGCTCTACCATACACGGCTAGGAAAGGTGTCATTCAAATGGAAGTGTGGAAAGATGTATTATACCAATATTCCGCCCATACCAGTCACTTGTGCCACTTCCCCGGCTTGTCGAAGGTAAAACAATGTAGATACGTTTCCACACATCGATTGACGACTTCCGTTTGTCCGTCCGACTGGGGGTGATATGCGGTGCTGCGGGAAAGAATGGTACCCATCTGTGTATGAAGCTCTGTCCAAAAGTGACTGAGGAAAATACAGTCCCGGTCCGTCACAATTGTTCGTGGCACACCATGAAGACGGACCACCTCCTGAACGAATTTGTGTGCCACCGTTTCCGCTGAATATGGATGCCTGAGGCCGATGAAATGAGCATACTTGCTTAGTCGGTCGACCACCACCAAGATAGAATCAAAACCATCCGAACGGGGCAATCCTTCAATAAAGTCCATAGAGATGTCCTCCCATACCTGTTGGGGCACCGGAAGTGGCTGTAAGAGACTGCTAGGAGCTAAGGTAGAAGTCTTACAACGTTGACACACCTCACACGTGGCCACATACGACACTACATCTTTTCGCATGCCTGCCCAAAACCAATCCGCTGCGAGTCGACGATAAGTTTTTAATTCTCCGGAATGGCCCCCGAGCACCCCATTATGATAGGAACGTAAAAGTTGCTGGATCACCGGGGAGTTTGTGGCCACAACCATTCGGCCCTTGAAAAACAAACGTCCTTGCCGAATTGAATAGCCAGGGTGCACGGTGGAGTCCTGTTGTAAATCCGCCCATATCTTGGCCAACCGCACATCTTGCAACACTTGCTGATGTATGGTTCCTGTCTGAATTTCAGAGGTGGCTGCCAACATATTGAGAGTGGGGTCGGCTTGTCGTCGTGACAATGCATCCGCCGCACGATTCTCAGCCCCGGGACGGGACTAAATCTCAAAATCGTACCCTAGCAATTTAGTGAGCCACTTCTGATAGTCCACATTCACTAGGCGCTGCTCTAGTAAGTATTTAAGACTTTGTTGATTGGTTCGGATGATAAAATGATGTCCTAAGAGGTATGGCCGCCACTTTTGGACGGCTAAAACAATAGCCATCAATTCACGTTCATACACCGATTTACTACGAGCTTGAGTTGATAAAATTTGGCTGAAAAATGCTATCGGTCTTTGGTCTTGTATCAAAACCGCCCCTACTACAAAACCGGAAGCATCCGATTCTAACAGAAAAGGCTTGGTAAAATTTGGCAAGGCCAAGACCGGTACTTGTGTCATAGCTAACTTAAGTTGGTCAAATGCTTGGGCTACCCTTGCATCCCAATGGAAACAATCCCTCCGCAAAAAAATAGTTAGAGGACCCGCAATTTGACTATACCCAGCCACAAACTTTCTATAGTACCCCGTTAACCCTAAGAAGCCTCTTAATTCCCGCAAATTAGCAGGTTTTGGCCATTGTAACATGGCTGAAACCTTGGCAGGGTCCGCCGATACCCCTTGGTCGGACACAATATGGCCTAGATACTCTATGGAGCGTTGACCAAAGCTACACTTTTTCCCATTGGCAAACAACTGATTCTGCTGCAACTCTTCCAACACTTGAGCAAGATGACGCTCATGTTCCTCCAAGGTACGGCTATAAATAAGTATGTCATCAAAAAATACTAGCACAAACTTGCGAAGGAAGACGTGTAGAACCTCATTCATGAGAGATTGGAAAGTGGCCGGGGCATTCGTTAAGCCGAATGGCATAACGAGAAACTCATAATGACCTTCATGGGTGCGGAACGCCGTCTTCGGTACGTCCTCCGTGCAAACCCTAATTTGATGGTATCCCCACTTAAGATCAATCTTGGAAAAGATTGCTGCCCCATGTAACTCATCGAGGAGTTCCTCAATTACGGGGATCGAAAAACGGTCTGGAACCGTTTCCTTGTTTAAGGCGCGGTAATCCACACAAAACCGCCAACTACCATCTTTTTTTTAACCAAAAGCACGGGGCTAGAATATGGGCTTACACTAGGTTGAATGGTACCTGCCGCCAACATTTCACCAACTAGCCGCTTGATAAGTGCACGAATTTGCACTTTTAATGTTCATAATTGTCAAACTATTTTATCAAATTTGTGATTTTAATTTCAAATATTCCTAAATTTAGATGATTTAATTTTAACTGGATTTATTTTATTTTTCAGGTTTTTGAAGAAAACAATTGAATTTGGGCTAGTTTACCAAGCAAAACCCAAAAGTTGAGCCCAAGAAAAGCCCAATCTGGCCCAAAGCACATCAGCCCATCAGCTAGCCGAGCCGAGCCGAGAAGCCGCAAGCCAGCTGCAGCGCCACGTGTCAACCACTGCGCACCGCAGTTCGGTGGGACCCAGCTGTCTCCTCGCAGATGCGTGCCTGGCGCGCACCGCCCACTCTCCGCGCGAGTTCCCCTCACACGCGCGTCACCTGGATTTCCTCTCTCTTCTGCGTGGGTCCCGCATTCCAGATGCTCTCCAACCACAGCACAACATGCGTCCAAGTGGGCTCCGCCTGTTCCCCCAAATACGCGCGTTTCCCGCGCACGCTCCCTCTCTGCGCGAGTTTCTCTCCCGCCCGCGTCAACCATTTTTCCACGTGGTCCAGCTGTACACCATTTCTTCTCCCGCGTGCCAGCGCCCTTCCAACCAGACCTCGCCACGTGTCCCACTTTCAGAAACGTGATGAATTTTCTCCACGATTAAGGATCCGGTTTTTAAATTCTTAACACACCCAAAACTCTATAAATAGGATCATTATCAAGGTGATTAATGTTAGATTTTTTTAGAGCCTAAATTCTCACATATTTTCTTATTCTTATTCTCATACTTTCTCTTTAGAATTTTATGAGAATTATGTACAAGTTAGGCTAGAGTATTTAGGTGAGGCTAGAGATGATCCTATATGTGTAGTGAACTTATCTGGATTTTTGATTCTCCAATGGTTTGTAAGTTTTATACATTTGAGTAAATAATTTTCTTTTATCATATTTCTTCTTCTTATCAATATATTTTATTGTCAACTCTCATATAAATCTAGTCAAGCTCTTTTTATGTGATTATTGCATTATATTATATATTGATCGGTATTGTTTTATGAGTAGTCTTTTACTGCATTATTGCCAACGGTATATTGTCGCTCTTAGATTTCTCATAAGATAATGTTTCTTAATTTTAAACGTTAGAATTTTATTTACTCGAATACATTTTTAAGTCATATGTTCTTCAAATATTTATTTTCTGATTGATTGTTTGGGATGTGAAACTTTCAATTGAGTCAATTTATGAATCAAAATCCAGATAGGTGAACAAAGCATATGGATGATTCTTAAAGCCTTACCACTTTTTATTATTGAATTTTCTTTATTTTAAATTGTTTCAAAAAAATATAAAAAACACTCATTCTTTTTCTTGTTTGATTGCTTACTTTCCTAACGCTTTTTATTTGCTAATCATTTCTTGTTTAATTTAACACTTCCTCGTGAAATTGACCGTTCAAATTATACTACAATTGACTGCTTGTTTTTGTACACGTTTGGGCGTAATCAAATTTTGGCGCCGTTGCCGGGGAGGTTCATCAACAAGATTGTTCAGTAGATAATTAGCCAAAGAGGTAGGTACTATCCATCTTTTATTTATTTATTTATTTTTGTTTGGCACGTTTTATAAAATAAAAAAAAAACTTTTTGTTTCACGGTTCTTGATTGTTTGTATATATATATATATATATATATATATATATATATATATATATACACATTAAAAAAAAAAAAAAAATTGCTGGGGGCGTTCCGAGAACAAAAAAAAAAAAAAAACCCTTTTGTTTTCCACGTTCTCACGCTTTCCATTTTTTTTTTTTTTTTTTTTGTTTGTTTAAAAAATTAAAAAAAAAATATACTTTTTTTTTTCTCTTACTCTTGTTGCTGTATTCATTTTTTTAGAATTGTTTTTATTCTTAATTTTTTTTTCTCTTTTTAGTTTTAAAATTAATTGTGATTTGATTTTGTAATCTTTTATTTTTGGTAAATTAGGATTTTATTTTGTTTCCTCATTTGTATATTTTAATTGTTGCCTTATTTAATTTTTTTTTTTTTTTTTTTTTTTTTGTAGTTTCAATAACTTTTAGGATTATAACTAGGATTGTAATTAATTGACTAATTTAGATTCTTAATCTAGGATTTTCATAATTTGGTAGATTTAGGTTTTTGACTTTAGGAATAGTTTCCATTAATTAGATTACATTTCATAATTTACTCAATAAAATTTAATAATTAATTTTGAGAATAATTGTGTGGTTACGTGGAAAGTATAATCTGAGGGAGTTCTGTCTAGGAAAGTTGGTACTTAAGCGGGCCTCGCCCCACCAATCTTTCCTGGGAACGTTGTTCTTTCTAGGAGACTATTCATTGAGCCAAGAGCTATAGTCTTTCCTGGGAGCACTCTCAGAGATTACAATTTACGTTACTATATAATTATTTTCTTTTTGATTAAAAAAAACAAAAAATAAATAAAATAATAAAAAATAATAAAAAAACAAAAAAAAAGTGAAACGTTATAGGGTGAATGAATCGTTATAGAGACGAATTAAGGAGATTCACAATAAAACCAGAGAACCCTAGTGAAGTTTCTTCCCACACGTCTAGTCCTCCCTCGACCTCAGGCTCATTAGCAGTTGCAAATCCGTTCGCAATGGCTCAAAACGAGGAGGTCCAGCAGAAGACGTTGAATGATTATCTCCACCCTACGCGTACCGGAACACCAAAGTGAGATCCTAGAGCACTTGACTCAAGTGAAGATTAATCTTCCTTTGCTTCATATTATCAAGCAAGTGCCTGCTTATACTAAGGTTATCAAGGATCTGTGCACTATCAAAAGGAAGCACCATCTCAGGATTAAGTTGACAACATATAATTCGTCAAAAGTGAATTGTTTTATTCAAACAGAATTATTAATTAAAACAATTCATCTTTGGTCCGATCCAATATAGATTTTACCATTAGAAACTATATCAATGTCAAACCATCTCCGTTAGGAAGTAGACAACATAACAATCTTAACATGAATAAAGCGCCCAACTTTATTCCCTCGATTGTGGATCATAAGATTTAGACAATCATTTTTAGATTCTTGTCTTCCGCATGTTCTTCACATTACATGCATGATCTAAAGATTTAGAATGACAGTCTCAGACTTTCAGTTTGCTTATCATACATTCAACTATTATGAACATAAAGAGGACGCCTAAACGTGTACAAAAACAAGCGGTCAATTGTAGTACAATTTGAATGGTCGATCCCACGAGGAAGTGTTAAATTGAACAAGAAATGATTAGCAAATAAAAAGCGTTAGGAAAGTAAGCAATCAAATAAAGAAAAAGAATGAGTGTTTTGATATTTTTTTGGAACAATTTAAAATAAAGAAAATTCAATAATAAAAAGTGGTAAGGCTTTGAGAATCATCCATATGCTTTGTTCACCTATCTGGATTTTGATTCATAAATTGACTCAATTGAAAGTTTCACATCCCAAACAATCAATCGGAAAATAAATATTTGAAAAACATATGACTTAAAAATGTATTCGAGTAAATAAAATTCTAACGTTTAAAATTAGGAAACATTATCTTATGAGAAATCCAAGAGTGACAATATACCGTTGGCAATAATGCAGTAAAAGTAAAAGACTACTCATAAAATATATAATATAATGCAACAATCACATAAAAAGAGCTGACTAGATTTATATGAGAGTTGACAATAAAATATATTGATAAGAAGAAGAAATATGATAAAAGAAAATTATTTACTCAAATGTATAAAACTTACAAACCATTGGAGAATCAGAAATCCAGATAAGTTCACTACACATATAGAATCATCTCTAGCCTCACCTAAATACTCTAGCCTAACTTGTACATAATTATCATAAAATTCTAAAAAGAAAGTATGAGAATAAGAACAAGAAAATATGTGAGAATTTAGGCTCTAAAAAAATCTAACATTAATCACCTTGATAATGATCCTATTTATAGAGTTTTGGGTGTGTTAAGAATGTAAAAACCGGATCCTTAATCGTGGAGAAAATTCATCACGTTTCTGAAAGTGGGACACGTGGCGAGGTCTGGTTGGAAGGGCGCTGGCACGCGGGAGAAGAAATGGTGTACAGCTGGATCACGTGGAAAAATGGTTGACGCGTGCGGGAGAGAAACTCCCGCGGAGAGGGAGCGTGCGCGGGAAACGCGCGTATTCGGGGGAATAGGTGATGCAAATTAATTTTTGTATATAAAATTTCCGCAAGCGTACGGTGTCAAGTTTTGAGTATAAGGTGAGTGAGTATCGTCTCCACAGGGATTGGGTTTAGAATTGCCATTAAGTACCGCAATTATTGTAACTTGACTTTATCTAGGCAACCTAATAAAATGACAACTAAGAAAATAAAACAAAATAAATATGAAAATAAGAAAATAAAGTATCTATACACAAATGGTCTAGGGACTTGATTTCGCTTATTATTCCTATGTTCATCCTATTATGTAATCGCTAATCAATTCCATTCAATTCATTAATCAAGGCCCTAATTTCATCTTGCAACCTCTCCCGAGTGCCTCACAAGAAATTGCATTTAAATACCCAAAACAATATCCCTATTCGAAATGAACATTTAAACACAAATTAAGCTTCGCCTTTGTGATTAGAAAATAGGAATGTCGATCGCCTCCCGGCCTCAAAACAACCTAAATCCTAATTTGATTATCTAAGCGTTGGTCTCCTCCCGGTCTCACAACAACCTAGACTATGCTTCTAGAATCTAGATAAAGAATTCAATCTCTCCCGAGCATCAAATTCGCAATCTAAAAATCATCTAACTCATTGGCAAAATAAATTAAAAGCATTAAGCATAGAGAAACATAAATGAATTGAAAAATTAAATTAAATTAACAATCCACAAAATATTCAAAACATAGTTCAAATAAAACTACATCAAGTTCTAGATTAAATGTCTAGCTCAATATGGAAAAATAGATGAAGGAAGATAAAACCCAATATCCATTGAAGAGCTTCCAAGGACCTCCAAGATGAAGGATTTCGCCTCCTATTGATGTTTTCACATTCGGCCCTCTCGAATGGCAACTTTTTCCTTTTTATAATGAAACACTTCGGAGCTAGGGTTCAGACGTGCGCTGCAGCCTGCGTGATTATTACACGCAGCGCGTTTTTGGGCCCAGGGCGCAGCCCCAGCGCTAAAACGTGCCGCAGCCTGCGCCTTTTGGCAGAGAGATCGGGCGCGCTGGCAGCGCCCATCGGTGTGTTGCAGCGCGCGTTGCCGCAGCAATATGACGTTGGCGCGCTGCGTCACCCATTTGGTGCGCTGCAGCGCGCATTGCTGCAGCAAACACACGCCGGGCGCGTCAGCGCCCATTTGGTGCGCTGCAGCACGCGTTGCTGGGGCTAGTGGCTGCAGCGCGCTGCAGCGCATGTTGTGCGCTGCAGCCTGCGCTTCCCCTACTCTCTGGTCTTCTTTGCGCGCTGTGCCCACATGAAGGCGCTGCGTTTCCTCTTGGAATCCAAAGCCTCCTCTTTTGTGCCACAAAATCCTCTTTCACATCCTCTTTTCATTGATTCACAAGTTAGGCAAATATTCTTCCTTTCTTCATGCAAAAATCATCCAAGTTGGCATTTATTTATATTTCCTATAAAAATCACACAAAAGACATTAAACTAACAAAAATGCTTGAAAACTTACAAATATTCAAGCTTAAAAGTACTTGATTTGTTGGTAGAAATACCCATCATCAATAGGCGGAGCCCACTTGGACGCATGTTATGCTGTGGTTGGAGAGCATCTGGAAAGCGGGACCCAAGCGAAAGAGAGAGGAAATCCGGGTGACGCGCGCGTGAGGGGAACTCGCGCGGAGAGTGGGCGGTGCGCGCCAGGCGCGCGTCTGCGAGGAGACAGCTGGGTCCCACCGGACTGCGGTGCGTAGTGGTTGACACGTGGCACTGCAGCTGGCTTGCGGCTTCTCAGCTCGGCTCGGCTAGCTGATGGGCTGATGTGCTTTGGGCCGGATTGGGCTTTTCTTAGGCTCAAATTTTGGGTTTTGCTTGGTAAACTAGCCCAAATTCAATTGTTTTCTTCAAATACCTGAAAAATAAAATAAATCCAATTAAAATTAAATCCTCTAAATTTAGGAATATTTGAAATTAAAATCACAAATTTGATAAAATTGTTTGACAATTATGAACATTAAAAGTGCAAATTCGTGCACTTATCACCGCTCTATCTCAGTCTTCTGGATGTGCAGATATCTGTACGGCCTGACATTAATCGGCGTCTTCCCCTCCTTTAAAACTATAGAGTGGTCATTTGCCCGGGCTGGCGGTAATCCAATTGGAGACTCAAAAACCAGAGCAAACTTGTTCAACACCGATTTCAACTCAAGCTGTAATTCCCTCCTTAATTCATCTTCCTTGCCACTCGGATCCACTAATAAATTGCCTAACTCGACCCACATTCCTTGACCTTCATGCCTCAAGGCTCGCATCAAAGCCTTGAGGGTAACGGAAGACTTGTTCAACGCAGGGTCCCCACGTAATGTCACCTGCCTTTCTCCAACATTGAATTTCATAAACAACGACTTCCAATTCACCGTGACTACCCCACCGTCTCCAACCACTGAATTCCTAGTATTAAATCCGAACCACCCAAGTCCAAAGGTAAGAAATCCTCTACCACCTCAACCCCTTGCAAAGACACCAACACTCCTCTGCATACTCCCTCACCTTTCACCGACACTCCCGTTCCCATTACCACCCCGTATCCCATTGTTTTATCTACCGATAATCCTAGTTTCTTCACCAATTCACAAGAGATAAAATTGTGGGTCGCCCCACTATCAATCAAGACAATTACCTCAATTCCTCTTACGAATCCTATGAGTTTCATCGTTTTCGGAGCAGTGAGACCCACCACCGAATTGAGTGACCGCTCCACTACTTCATCCCTCTGCACCTTCTCATCTCCAAGCTCGTCTGTCTCCACCATGCTCATCTCCCGGTCATCCTCTTCCTCCTCTCTGACAATCAGAACTTACAGCTCTTGGTTGGGGCATCGGTGGCCGAACGAGTATTTTCCATCGCAGCGGTAGCATAAGCCCTTTTCTCTCTTTGCCTGTAGCTCCGCATCAGTTAACCGGCGGAAAGTCGCCGCTCCGCCTCCGCCAGCTGTTCTCGTCTTCTTTTCCGGCACGGCGGAGTTCCTTTCCCCTGCTGGCCCGGTGTTTCCAGCTCCTATTCCAGAGCTGCTCGGCCCCCCTCTAACGCCTGGAAATGTCGAGTAAACACTTCTGTTCCATGGCGTATTATGTGAACTTTATGGGCCTAAGACTCTTGGCCCGCGTACCGTCTGGTTACGCTCCTCCACCCGCTGGGCTACCTCCATGATTTGGCCCAATCCAACCGGTTTCATCAACCTAATTTCAGCTCTTATATCTGGTTTCAAGCCTTTAACAAATGTACTCTCCAGAACTTGTTCCGACAGTTCTGACAAAGGCGCCGCCATCACCTCGAACTTTCGCCGGTATTCTCTCACTGTCGTATCTTGTCGGAGGGACAGAAACTTTTCGCACATGCTCCCCTCTTCTGTAGGATGAAAACGTTCCAAGATCATCATCTTAATCACCATCCAGCTCCGAATTGGCCAGCGTCCGTCCTCCCACTGGAACCACATCAAGGCTTCCCCGTCAAGACTCACCACCGCGACATCCAATTTCTCTCTTTCCGTCATGCAATTCATGGCGAAGAATCTTTCAGCACGAAAGATCCATCCGTCGGGATTCTCTCCATCAAAGACTGGCATCTCCACTCGTCGCGTCCTAAAATCTGCGCGAGCCCCAAATTCCCAATGCAATTCCTCCCTCAGTGTCGGTAGATCCGTCGCAGTGCCTTCCGCAACCCACGGCGGTTCCTGATCGACCGATTCTCTTCGCCTCATCAGCTCGTCCAGCCTCTCCAGCAACATCTCCATCCCTTTCTCGAGTCTAGGTATCTTTTTCAGATCCTCTCGAATTCTGTCCATTTCCTTCTGGAAATCCTCCCGAGTTCTTTCCGTGTTCTCCTTCTCACGATCGTCGGTGCACCTCGTCATTCCCAGAATCATGCTCTGATACCAAATGATAAACTCCAAGACTCTGAGACACTCGAATAAGCTAAGGAAAGAGATTTGTATTACTGAAATTGAGAAAACAACAATGGCGGACGATTCTGCTACAAGTAGGTATGGGGATTTTCGAGAGATCCCGTGCTCTTCTTACAACTCTTTAGGAAGTCTAGAAAAATCAGCTATCCTCTTACTCTACGTCTCCCGTATTTATACACACTCCACAACACTAACAAACTAATGTCTAACAAACTAACTAACTAACTAATTGCTGACTCAGCCTTCTCCTCCCTTGTTGACTCAGCCCCATCCTCCAGCCTTCCATTCGCTAAGCCCTTAGTGCTTCCTCCGAACATATGTATATCGCACATGGGGCTTATCACAAAACAGGTTTCTCCCATTAGTAGTACATCCACCACCATAAATTTGACGGAACGAGCCAGGCAGAGGGCTATGCTAAGACAAGCTGGACAAGCTGGTGTAATTTCCCCTTCACCGGCTAGAGGCCGCACAAGAGCATCACCCTGCGGTCGAGGTGCACGTGGTGGTAGACGAGGACATGGACCAACAACTGGTGAACAAGGTTGAGCATTTGAAAATACAAAGAAGCGGCCCCAGCAATCTAAGTCTGCAGTTTACAGCGATTGTTGCAACTATAGAGGCTGCCTTTTGCTTTTCGGTGCATAGTTACAGTAGTAAATTTTTTGAGATGTTTTGCATAGTGGGGTCTAATCAATTTACTTGGTCACTGTTAACAATATCCGGTGAATTTTGAATGTTGGTTGATGAATGGAGAAGGAACTCTTGGATGATTTTGATGTAAATCTTTTACCCATTTCTTAAAGTGCACTGATTGGTTGAGAGTTTGAGAACTTTGAGCGTAAAGATAGGATATGAGGATGATGTAGTTGTGGGGACGACGATTTTGAATGCTTACACAAGAAGCGGGAGCTTGGACAGTGCTATAAAGTTTTTTGAGACAATGCCTGAAAGGAACGAGTACACGTGGTCCACAATGATTGCGGCGTTTCCGCAGTGTGGCAGATTAAATGATGCCCTCTCATTGTATGAGAGGGCTACTGAGAAGGGAGTTGCTACACGGACGACGATGATGGCTGCATATGCTCGGAGTGGGAATATTCATGAAGCCAGACGCATGTTTGATGAGATTATCAACCCAAGTGTGGTTACGTGGAATGCAATTATCGCTGGATATGCTCAGAACGGAATGCTTGAAGAAGCAAAAGATATGTTTATGAGAGTGCCCCTCTAGAATTCTGCTTCTTGGGCAGCCCTAATATCTGGGTTTGCACAGAGCGGACAATACAGAGAAGCTCTGAATTTGTTTGCTGAACTTCATAGATCGGGAATCGACTTAAGCCGTTCATGCTTCACTTGTGCTCTCTTTGCTTGTACAAAGTCTGGAGATGTTGAGATTGGTCAACATATACACTCACTTACCATCAAAACAAGGTGTCAATTCAATTTGTTTGTCAGAAATGGCTTGATCTCGTTGTATGGAAAGTGCAAAAACACAGAAGGCATTTCACAAGTTTTCAGTACAATGCGAGCGAGAGACCGTGTATCTTGGAACCCGCTCATTACTGGTCTTCCGTGCAAGCACATTACTGATCTCGTTGAAGGAAGCTCGAACGATTTTTGATAAGATGTCAAAATGGGATGTGGTATCTTGGACTTCTATCATATCAGCTTATGAGCAGGGCAATCATGTTGTAGTACTTTGCGGAATTCACGAAACATTTAATGAAGTTCTTCCTACTAATCCTTCTGTCGACTACCCATCAGGGATTCTGATCATGTTTCTAAAAGAACAACGGCTCTATGGGGAATTACTGATGAGGTTCTGCAAATTGATGATGACTTTGACGATGACTAAATAGATCCATGGCTCTGGTAGCCCGTCTTAATGTTCATGCTAGTGATGATGATTGGATCAATAGTGCGTAACTTCTTGTGCAAAACTTTCGGCTAAAATGTTGTTATTGTTTTTTTTTTTTTGGCTGAAATGTTGAGTTGTATTTGCTTTTTACATGGATAAAATTATTTTGGTACTCTGTGTGTTATAATGAAACATGTGAAGGAAAGGAATGGAGGTTTTTTTTTTTTTTTTTTTTTTCATCTTTATGTCGTTTGGTATGATAGGAAGATAAAAAAACATGTAATACAAATGAAATATACAGGAGTGACGTAAATGCTAATTAGCTCAAATTATTTAAACTAAGAACTTATCTCATAATTTAACACACTATATGACTAAAGCATAATTCAAAGTTTAACATAAAAGGTAATTATAAACACACTTATTTATTTTTTTCAATAAAAGGCCATACATACGACAAAGACCAAAACAAGATAAAAGGGGGATAAATACAATCCTTAAACGAGCCAAACCACACGGTAAAATCAGCCCCATATTAATGTACAAATAAACTTGTGACATTTTATTCATCAGAAAATGATTTAAATGCGATGACACGAACCGCTATGGGACTCCTCACAAGATGCTTACCATCGCTCCAAGTTAAGCTCCCAAACTTGTAATATCCGTGCAGTTTTTGATTTGAGAAGAAGCTAACTTTGAACGACAAGCTTTTAATGGTTGAATTGAACCTCAAAGTTTGGGGTTCAATCGTTATTTTTATGCCTGGAGGAGCCTCAATCACGCCCTTATACACTGAATTTACATATCCAATGTTTGTCACAGTTCTTGTTACTATTACTTTCTCCCCATTTCTCATATTTGGGACTGTTATAGAAGGAAGGTTTAAATCCAATGCAGAGAAGCCTTTTCGATTGGAATTGTTTATACTCACGTCGGTTAAAATAGAAATTGATGCATCAATGAAACCTATTGAGACGAGAAATTGATAATAATCTTCTATAGTTACATTGTAAATGAGGCCTGGATCTAATGCTTTTTCAGGATTAACTAGGCCACCACCAATGTCAAATGGATCTGCAAGTTTACGATTTGGACCTTCTGCGTATATGTATGATCCATCTGTTCCAACTTGAGAACCTGTAATTTGCATGAAATTAAAACTAAATTTAGGATTTTTTTTCTCGTTTTCAGTTGCTGTAAAATTCAAAATTTGTTTTACTTTTTTTATTAAAAAAATAAAAAATAAAAGTCAAAGAGAAAATGGGACATTGAAATTAAGTTGGCATTGACCTTCTTTTCTATTGCTTAATTAAAATGCAATTCAAAAATTAAAAAAAAAAATCAAAAGAAAGTAGGAAATAAAGCAGACAAAAAAAGTTAATAGTGTCATAATAAACATGAAAATAAACTAGATTATAAACTGGTTTAAGGTTAGTTTAGTGGTTTCGAGGTTTGAGTAATTAAGTTTTGACTCACCAGTAGTGACAAGAGCTGATTTTATGGCAGAAGGAGACCAATCCTTATGAACAGATTTAATGAGAGCTACAATCCCTGATACATGTGGACATGCCATTGAAGTTCCTGACTTAAATTCATATTTACCTCCTGGTACTGCAGCCAAGATATCCACTCCCGGGGCGGCTACGTCCGGCTAAACATAAAAATTATGTTTTAAGAATAAATATGTGTATATAGTTAATTATAAACTTATTTGATATATAAAGTTAGTGGCTCTGCCTTGAGAACTTCCGGGATCAAGGAATTAGGTCCTCTGGATGAGAAAGTCGCTACTTTCGGGGATGGCAATATTCCTGTTACTGTTTTTGGATACCTCAACTTGGCAGTTGGAGAACTAATTTGTTCAATAAGAAGAATAAGCTAGAATTAGTAATATTCTTGTAATAAGAAGCCCCGTTCATTTCACCGATTCGAGTTTAGAATTTGAGTTTTATTACAGTAAAAAACTTTTAGAAATAGTCACATCTAATTTTTTTACTACAGTAAAAAGTTCTACATAAAGTTATATCTCAACTCGAATTAAAAACTCGAATCAGCGAACTAATCGAGTTAATTTGAAATTTTTAATTTTGTATGAATTGTTCGTTTTTGATTACCTTGCGGTGACAATGTAGTTTAAAACTTGTGCAGCTGTTGTATAATCAACTTCAACACATGGAATTTTACATTCTGAGTTCAGATCAGAGTAGGGTTGTGCAAGTATGACGCCAACTCCTCCTGCTATACGTACAGCTTCTGACGCATAAACTACGTTCATTACGTTTATGTCACTTGATAATGTCGAACAAAGCACTATTTTCCCTTTTGTTAATGTGGAATTCAGATTTCCAGGCAAACATTTCGAGCTTCAACAAAAATACCGAGTAAAAATTAATATTATGTATAGTAAGATCAGGACTAATCACAAAAATTATAAAAATAAATCAATTAATATATAGCAGGATTAATCGAAATAAATATTAATAGATCAGACGATGTGTTTTTACGAGGTAGCATTGTCTGCAAGTATGGATTGGGAGGGTATCAGTTCAGCAAAAGCATTCTTAGTTTTTCCAAAAGAAAGGGCTTGGCCCTGCAACAAAAAAATAAAAAAAAAAAAAAAAAAGTTACATCATCAACGTTATTTCAGATGAATTTAATTCAGAATTCAGTTTTCTTTAAAATACCCAGAAACTGCGGTTATTTCCAAGGGTAATGGCCGTTGGGAAGGCTCTGTCAATTGTGGTGGCTGCAACACTTATGGTCCATGGAAAGGCGTCTGCAGCAGTTTGCGAGACGGGACCGTCATTCCCGACCGCTGCAACAAAGGTTACACCCTTTCCAGTGGCCATGAGAGTAGCATATGCGGATATGATGTCACGCAGAAGAGGAACGGACGAGCCAAGAGAGGCGGATATGATGTCAACGCCGTCGTCAAC
This sequence comes from Morus alba, assembly GCA_012066045.3. Classification (NCBI taxonomy): domain Eukaryota; kingdom Viridiplantae; phylum Streptophyta; class Magnoliopsida; order Rosales; family Moraceae; genus Morus; species Morus alba. Next base: position 16,325,324 of record CP050234.2, read on the forward strand.
GGCTTTGTCGATTGCTTTTAGAATATCAGCTGTAGCGCCTCTTCCAGTTTCCTCCCACAAGGCCTTATAGATCGCCAAGTGAGCACGAGGCGCTCCGCCTCTCGCCACTCCCGCTGCCAGTCCTTTATAGTTTGCATTTTTCACAAAATTCCCAGCGGCAGTCGAAGCTGTGTGAGTTCCATGCCCTTCAATATCCCTTGCCGATAGATAATCTTTGACTCCACTTTTGTTTAATTGATTTGATTCAAGAAATCCTTTTACGAACCACCGAGCGCCAATGATTTTCTTGTTGCAATTTGTGCTGTTAAATTGTTGGCCCGTTTGGCAGATGCCTTTCCAGCGTTTTGGGATTGGAGGCATGCCATCATCCTTAAAACTTTCAGACTCTGGCCATACACCTAATATATACATATATATATATATATATATATATATATATATATATGATGCAAATTTGAGTTAAATTTGAGCTCTTTGAAATGTCATTACTACTTTATCGGTTAATATACAATAAAATGATAAAGAAACATAGTGCCTTTAATGTCATTATCCAAATTTATCCAAATGTATCTAACCTGAATCGACCACGCCAATAATAGTTCCTTGCCCCAGATTGTTAGATAAAGGACTTTGTGGCGAATATTTGTGAGGGACTCCCAAGAAGTCCCAACTTCTAGTCGTATGAGCTTTGACAATGTAGTCTGGAATTACTTTCACAACTCCAGGAATTTCTGCAATCATCAATATATATATGGTGGTAATATATATACATACCTAGAGTAATATGGATCTTTGAAATAAAATATAAAAGAGAAAAAATAAAAGAGGAAGACAGTGATAAAGTTCTTGAGAATTATGACACACTTGCTATAGCTTTGGCCTCGGCGTCTGTTAATCTTGCAGCAATCCCGGAAAAGCAATGTCTATAGCTGTAAAGAATGGATTGCTTCGCAGCTTCCTTGCTTCAGTAATTACAAAATTAAGTAAAGATTATACTATTTTACATCTATGTATTGTCCATGTTAATATATAATAATAGAAACACTGTAGCAATTTAAATATATATCATATTTATATACATACGTACCTCCCTAAGAAGTCAGATAGCATCTTATAGTGAGACTTTTTAGTTGCTACAGGATCATCATGCTTCTTCTCTCCTAAGAACACAATGTGAACCTGAAATGAAAACATTGATTCTTTTATAACCAGTACATATATATGTACATGTATACGTATAACATATCATGTTCATTTGAAGAATTCATGAGGAATTCGTATTTCATACTTTAGTAGAAGTAGCCTCAACGAGAAATAGATTATGGAGAAGGCTTTGTTGAAGCAAGAATAGAGCAAGAACCACAAAAGAGCTAAAGTTGTTTCTTGTGGATTTTGATTTTGTTGGATTCATTTTTTTTCTTTTTTTTTTTTTTTCGGCAGAGAGGACTGAGAAGGCTATAGCTGTTTGGCTTTGTCATGCTTATCCTTATGAGTTTGCGCCTTTTTATAGAGTTTCAGTTGAATCACGTGGGAGATTGCATTATAAAAATTGAATAATATTGCGATTGAGATGATTTTTTTCTACACGTTCACTACAAATAAACGAAAAAAACTTCACCTATATACCCTATTAAAATGTTCCATCACTATTGAGTTTTTATTAAAATACTATTTAAATATAAATTTAAGTTTTGACTCATCTAAACATAAACTCAAATTAATTCTCAATTCAAACCATAACTTAAAATATATACATCTAAATACAAACTCAAATTAAAATATCAACTCAAATTATACTTAAATACATGATAACATATGATCATGTTAATTACTAAAATGAGTGGAGCAATAAGGGTGGAGGGATTGAGGAGTAGAAAAGGAAAAGTAAGCTTGCACTCAATCATAGTGAATATTTTCTTTCACTATTAGTGTTAAACTTTAGCCGGTCCCTCTCCGAAAGAAAAATAGAAAGAACTTGCACTCAATCATTTCATGCCTGAAATAATAATGTTCATTACGTATTCCGTCTCAAAATATGTGGACTTGGCATGCTTTTTTTTATGGGAAATAGTAGAAAATAGGCCAATATGAAAAGCTTAAGAAAGAAATAGGCCAATTTTTAGTTATAGAAATTAATAGGCCATAACTTGTCAAGTTATGGTTCATAACCAGATAAGTTATGGACAAACTTGTCAAGTTATGGTTCATAACCGGACAAGTTATGGACAATTATGAATAATAACTGGTCAAGTTATGGTTCATAACCAGACAAGTTATGGACGAAAATAATAATTTGGCCTATTTATTAACCTATGTAAACTATTGGCCTATTAATTTTAATTCATCTCAAATTTTAGCCTATTTTCCTCTTTCTCCCTTTTTTTATTTGTATCGGCCCACAATAAGAAACTTCATACACGTGAAACACGAATATTTTTGGAGGCATTAAAAAGTTAAATAAAATTAATTTTAAACCACCAAGTAATTAATACTGATGTACTATTTAAATATCAATCAATTTTACAACGAGGAAACTACGATGAGTGAGAAAATTTTTTAGAGTAAATGTTGTTGGGATCAGATTTTGTATCTTATCCCTCATAGTATATACGTAGTCACTTAGACTTCAAGAGGTTACTAAACGAGTCACCGTGACTTTTTAAAAGAAATACAAAAAATATAATGGATGTAACTCTAATTTTACAGAGTGAACAACTATAAAATCTCTTGTGTTTGCTTACATACGGTTTAGTTAACACACAAAAACATTCATCCACCAAATATTTACACTTTCACTACACGCATAGATCGGTAATCCGAAGAGAAACATTAAGGCAATCCGGCTGGTTTTTGTTGACAAAATTTTATCGTCAAACAGAATTGTTTGATAAATGTTAGTTTTATTTTTATATGTAATATATATATATATATGATTTTATTTATATGTGCTCAGTTTTTCTTTTGTCGCATTTATGTCACTATGGTTTTTAAGGACGTCTGATGACAGTGGTTATGGTTATTGCCCCCTTAACTATATAAAAGTATTGAAAAACCAATTCCGTCCAAATCCATCTATCCATGAAACTATTAATGACATAGGTGGTGCGAATGTGATATGTTCCAAATAGTAGTTTTTGTTTTTTTTTTTTTACATTTTGATTTTGAATAATGTTGCCCTATTCTTTTATAAAATTTAGATGGTGAGTGAACCTTTATCTTTTACATTCTTTTTTGTTGTTTTAAATGGAGAAAGATTGTCGGACACATTTGATATCAGTCATCTATAATCACAAACATCGTAATTATGAGATGTAATTATCAGTCATGTTGAAATCTGAAATCTGAACAATGAGGTTTATCAGTCATGTTTCTAGTTCCAGAGCCCAATTATCTGAAATTTGATCCTAATGTTACGTCAGTCATGTTGCTCAAAACTGTTTGGACATTTTTAGAGTACAATAATAATCATGAGCATCCAGACTAGCTAAGTTAATTATTAAATCTGTATTAAAAATTATTTCACCTGTATATATGTTTTTATTTTAATGGAATTTTAATCATATTTAATAATAAAAAATAAAAACTAACAATAAAAGGTCCTACTAATCCCATATATTTTCAATAATAAAATTCCTGGAGAGAAAATGGGTACATTAAACTATAATATTATTAGATTATTGAAACCGGAATTCACAACAGCAACGGTTTCGACGTCGGCTCTATCACCAAAATCGTATACTTTCCATGATAGAGTGTGAACATTTGTATATCACCAACAAAATTCACGTCTATTTGTGTGTGTATATGTAATATATATATATATATATATATATATATATATATATATAAGTGAATGAAACGGAGGGCAGAGATGTGAGCGTGATCATTCTTAGGAACGGTCATGAATGAATCATGAGAAGTACGAAATACACACTCACTTGGTGAAAATAGTGACATCCACTTTTTGTTGAAAACAACATCCATCTGCTTTTGATTATTTTAAAAAAAAAAAAAAAATCCATCTGCTTTGTTAGAAAAAAGTTGCTTCAGAGTGTTTTTTCACTTATTTTCTGAATGCGGTCGAATAGCGTCATGACACGTGGACATCAATATGGAATGCTTGTCGATTCAGCGTCCTCTTCAACAAAGTTTCCCATAAGTCAATTATTTTTTATTTATTGTTTGATGAAGTTAGTCAATTATTAATTATGGGTCCGTTTAGTTCGCTGATTTAAATTTTTAATTTAAATTATGATGTAATTTTATATGTTTATAATTTGAAATTTTTAATTTAAATTATGATGTAATTTTATGTGAGAGTTTTTTTTGCTGTAGTAAAAAAAGATGTGATAAATGTTTAAATTCAATCCAGTTTTTCAATTTAAAAAAAGTAGTAAAACTCGAATTTTAAACTCAAATTGGTGAAATGAACAGGACCTATAACTTCATGTTCATTGGATGTTACGTGTCTTTTATATTTTTACACTTTAAAAGCGATAATACGTCATCTGGCATGCGTCATCCTGACGAGTTCTTTCTTTTGCTGAGAAGAATGTCCTATATTGGGTTGTACATAAACCTAAATGACCTTTAAATTCAATCCACTCCACCCTAACTCAATTTAAAAAAGATAGTTTATAGTATTATTTTTTATTTTTTGACTCACTAAATGTCTGACTCAAAGTGTTTAGGGTGATTTGTATGTTGAGCCTATAATAATTTACATATCTCAACCCAATCCCCACAAACATGCACGGACTATGTCCTCTAAGTTCGAAGTTCTAACCCTAGGCTCTATTCTCTCTCATCTAGCAACTCTCCTCTCCACACACAGACAAAAACTATCTTCAATCCTTCCTTAACCAGTCGACCTAGATCCTTAAGCTCTCCGGAGCCGGTAGCTTCATTCCGACCGTGGTGTAACAGTTTCCATTGAATAATGAGGTAAAGAAAAAAAAAAAAAATATAACATTATCTTCCATCGTTTTCCATCAATTTGCTCATTACTAAAAATCCTCATCTTAAAACGACTTATATGTTGAACCATCAAAATTAATGTCTTTAATTTTAAATAATCATATTGCAGGTGACTTACCAAAATCGGTGTGACCTATGGAGCAGAGAAATTGAACAAAATCTTACTGTGTAGTGACATGGTAAATGCGGCCCCGATTAAATACTACTTTATGAGGATCCAATGTTAAAAACATCTACTTTGCGTCACGTCGTTTCTTGGCACAATTTTTTTGGCAATGTGGACAAAGCACATTATATCAATTGATATTGTACGTCGTACTGAAGGAATGGGCATGCTTAATATCAAAAGAGCATTGGGCCCAAAAAATTTGGTTTTTCATTCAAACCTCATCAAAGCTTGAAATTATTTGGGAATCTTTGTTCCCCAGTCCCCACGTCGATTGTACATTTTCTTGTCCAAAAATTTTTAGATTATTTTCATAAATACTTCTGAATTATATCTTATTTTAAAGTGCATCTAATTTTTTAAAATAATTCAAAACACTCCTTAAGGTATAGAAAATATATCAAATTGCCAAAAACATCTAAGATTTCGTTCATTTTACTGTTTCAAGTTTAAAATTTAAGTTTTATTACAGTAAAAAACTCTCATAAACAGTAACATTTAATTTTTTTATTACAGTAAAAAACTCTCATATAAAGTCACATCTCAACTCAAATTAAAAACTTAAATCAACGAACTAAACGAGTCCAATAATTCTGTCTATAAACTTAACGGAATACTGAGTGACATGACATTAAAAGTGGGCCGGCCGGCGCGAGGCTAGGATGGTGGGTCTACTACTATAACAATGACCTCTCGTGGGTTTGCAATAAAGCCCAATAAAAAAGCACATAAAGTAATTTTAGAAAAAAGCACATTTTATCCTAAAAAGTAAAAGAAAATTATGAACATTTTGAATTATATCGAGGAAAAATAATACAATAATATAGTTTAAGAATGTGTATGTAAAAAGTAGAATATGAAATTGATGAGTGAGTAATTTATTCACAAATCAAGTATTTTTGAGCTTGAGTATCTGTAAGTTTTTAAGTATTTTTGTTAGTTTAATGTATTTTTATTTTGTTTTTGTATGTTGAAGTTAAAATGGAATAAAATGAACAAAAATTTAACTTCAGAACATACTTTAGTATTTGTAGCATGAATCTATCATTCGAAGTCCAAATGAGGTGATCTTAGTAGCGTTAGAAAGATAAGAGATAGAGCTACAACTTTCATGGGACACCAAATACTAATTCGACCATATAGAAAGCGGAAATCCTTCTCAAAGTTAGACACCCGCTGCAGCGGATTTCTTGCCCGAGAGTAGAAAAACCACACACCCGCTGCAGCGGTTGCGCCAATTTTGCTAGGGTTTTTCAAAAACATTAGCTGTGTTGCAACAAGAAAGTGATCTTAAAATACCTAAAATACCTTTGAGAGAAAAATAATAAAAATAAGAGATAATAGAAACCCCTAATAAATTAAAAGAATTAAAAATGGAAAAATAAAATTAAAAAAAAGGGAAAATTCTTTCACTCCCTCTAATGGTAAGATTGGATTATTGTATGTATTGATAAGCATATATGATTAGTCGGTACACATGCTGGTGCTGCTCGAGTGAGAAGAGTTACGAAAGGGTGGATGCGGTAGAACTGAAGTGTGTGAAGTGCTTGGCCGAAAAGAGGATCGGTAAAGCTTTGATACCATAGAGACTTGAGTAGAAGAAATTATGGCAAAGCCTTTCTTATTGAATACAACTGCAATATATATGAGTGACGTAAATCTTAATCTAGCTCAAATAATTCAAACTAAGAGTTTATCTCGTAATCTAACACAAACTATATAACTAAAACACAATTCAAACTTTAAAATGAAGGGTAATTTTAAAAACATAAATTTAGCAGCATTTGCTTTTATTTCCATTTAAAATAAAGTACTATAGGGAAAAACATTTCTCTCTAGAGATTTCATTATAAAAATTGAATAATGTTGCACCAACAAGTTATTGTGTGGTATTTTTTTTTTGACAGTTATTCCATGGTATTTCTCATTTTGAATGGAGGGGAAAAGAGTTGAAAGTAAACATTTTTTTTTTTTTTAGTGGAATGTAAAAATTATAAATTCTGGGGAGAGAGGTGTTTTGGAATCCGAACTCCTCTCATGCCATTCTCCTTGTATATATACATCATATTGTCTCTGTTAATAATCAATTATTTAATCAAATCCCTTGATATCTTCCCCAAACTCCGGAATAGTAGCCTTTGATCACTGAGATTTCAGCTAGTTTGCCTGATTTTCTCCATCGGCTTCGCCACCTACTCTGCATACATTGAATGCACGTCAAATCTTGGTACAGTTGTCACTTCAGTCTGGACGTGGTTGAGTTCGTCGCCTTCAGTTCTTTGAAGCGATCTTTGCTCATGGCCAGTAAAACATTCGTCTCCATGTCGTGATCTTTGTTCCCTCTAGTTGACTCCTTCAACAGAGTTATTTAATCGTTAAGAGTCGACGTTCATGCATTGCACTCTACTATCATTCTGTATCTTTCTGTCTAAATTATTTTATGCTTTAATTGCGCCACATAACGCCCAGCCATTGCCTCATGTGGGGTTTAAGGTTTTACCCCACAACACCTCTCAAAAAGAAAAATTATAAAAAAAAAAAAAAAAAGTTGCTAATTGTTTGAGGAGGCAGCCAGTCATTTCAATTTTGGATCAATGCGGCCTGAGAAAATACTGTTCAAATATGGACAAGCGATATCTCCATAATAGTAGTGGGAAATCCTTTCCGTCCCAACATAGAACGGCAGTTAATCGATCTCACCACTTTCCCTATTCTTCTGCGTCCATTTTTATTCCTTCCCAACCTTTTGGTCCACCATTATTTGTCGACCGAAAGCTCCAATTTCAAGAAACTTTTTCATCTTTTCCTTCTGTTCACTTTCACATTAGCATGTTTGATTTTTTTTTTTTTTTTTTTTTTTCTTCTATTCACTTTCACATTATTTGGCGACAGCATGTTTGAATTTTTCCTTCTATTCACTTTCACATTATATACTTTCACATTAGCATGTATGAAGATTATAACCTCCAAAACAAAAAAAATGAATGGCTAAAGTCTCTTTATGCTGATCGATTTCTTTGGGTCACAACTTTTGTTGAAAGGTATATTTCGGGTAGGAATGTCTACCACACAACGTCGTCATGAAAGTATGCTGAATGTGATGTTCATTGCATTTGCTGCTTACTTGGATGTAAAGAAATTTTATGCAGACATCTGGTTGCTGTTCTTACTGATCGTTTGTTGAAAAAATTCCATCAAAATATATATTCTAGATCGATGGAGAAAAATTGAAACTTGTTGAAAAAGATTCAACATGTGAGAAATTATCACGAGATTCTGTTGTGAGATCATTTCATGAAGATGATAATCTTAATGCTATATTTTATGATTATCGATGAATATTAATAATAATTAATTGGAAAGCTGCTCCCAAAGTTTTATTCGATGAACGTAATACTGTCTAATCTCCCTCTTAACAATTTCTTTCTCAATTTCTTCCTTAGAAGGTTTTAAGGAAGTAAGAAAGGAGAAGATGATCTGTCTTTTGAAAAAATCTTTGTATGGACTTCTTAAACAGTTCACTATATAGACAGTACTGGTATAAAAGGTTCGATACCTTTATAGTGTCTAAAGGATTTAAAAGAACAAATTATTAGTATAAATATAATACGTACGTGTAGCTGCATTTGCATGTATGCATGCTAGACTACTCACCCTAAAACCTGAAGATAGTCATAGACGTGACGTCCACTTCGTGTGGAAAACTGGAAACGACACCCGTCCGCTAATTTGGTGGAAAAATGTAGCTGAGTTGGATGCTTTGTGGGGCCCGCATTTTTGTTGGTGCATTTCTTTCTGATAGCTTTTAACCTCACGGACCCCCCACATTAGCAACAAAAAAAAAAAAAAGCAAACTACACGTAGTTTTTGAAAAACGACATGTAGTTTATTCTTTAGGTAAGAAAAACGATAAGTAGTTTTGGTATAGGCTATTTGACGAGTAACTGGAAAAACTACACTAAAGCTGAAAAGATGACACGTAGGTTTTCGATTTTTTTTTTTTTTTGGAGAAACGACACAGATTTAAGCTGAAATACGACAAGTTGTTTGGATCGTCTTCAACCTCAGATCAACATGTTTTGAATGACGAAATTAAACAACAAACTCATAGTTTGAGCTTAGAACATCCTTTGAGAAAGAACTTCAAAGTAGAAGACTAAAGATACCTGCTGGACATAGGAGAATAAGAGTACTGTTGATGGCGCAAAAAAGGTACTCTGTTTTGGATCAAAGAAACAGAAGAAAAGAGACAACAACAGACGCTTGGACTGAAAAAACAAAAGAATTCCAAGGAGCCAAGTATGGCTGTGATACCATGTTGAAATTGATTGAATCGCTCAAAGATAACAAAGAGAAAGAGAATAAAGAAGAAAGAGAGAAAGACAGAGGAGATGCAAATGAGACAACTACATTGTTAAAACATCCGACTTTGAAATCCTAATGTTGTAAATTGTTTACCAAGAACCCATGGATTACGGGAGCATATTTCAATAATTTGTTCATGGAATTCATACCAAAAAAAAAAAAAAAAAGTTATTTGTTCATGGGAAAAGTTGGGTACCAATAAGACGAATCCACTTTTTAGCCATCTTTATTATTTATTTATTTGATTCTAAACACAAGCAAAAAATAAAATAAAATTATCCAAGTTTGGAATCCCACTTCACATGCTCATCCCACCTTCCATCTCTAAGCGTAAAAAATAAAATTAGCATTAAAAAAAAAAAAAAAAAAAAAAAGTATCAAAAGAGAGATTGGCTCCTCAAGGCTCAAAGACATGGCCCACCTACATGATAAACAAATAATTCAAAAAGAAAAGAAAACTACCAATTTCTTCATTATTGAGATTGTTGGAACATCAATGTTTTACAGAATCACCACCCACTAACCACCCTTTTTGCCCTTCTAAATTACAATTGTGCCCTTGTAGTCAAGCCCTGAAAACAGGTTTTGTGTGGGGGTGAAAAATGAAAGGGTTTACACATTTATGTGGAGAGTCCATTAAATCTATATCTATATAATATATAATAGGAGGGAGGGAGGGATGGAGGGAGAAAACATAAATATATTTCTGTAACAAACTCCCATTAACCATATCAAAAGCTACTTTCTAACACCAAATGAGCCCCACTATAGTGAGATCCCTATTCTATTCTGTCAAGAAAAAGGCTTTAATATCTTCAATTTTTCCATCTGCTTTGGAATTTTTATTCTCTTGGGTAAGGACCATCAGCATCAAATGTTGTTACAGCTCAGATGACTGATCGATTCTTTTTTTTTTTTTTTTTTTTTTTCAGGTGTTCTTCACATTAGATGGATCTACCGACTGAAAGCCCGCGGTTATTTCGTCCACTTTCTGCTGCAAGAAAATTATTTTTTAAACTTAAACTACATAATTCCCAATTTGTGTACGTACCATTAGATAGATAGGAGACAAGTATGAATCCTAAAAGTTTGAAGGAAATGGGGAGAATGGAAAAAGTCCTTCTTATGTATTGTTGTTGTTAAGAATAGAATAAAGTCACTTCTCCACTAGAGAAATTTCAGTGGCAGAACAATCGCCACTTTGCTGCTGCTTGTATTTCGGAACCCTGCTTTAATGTATTCTTACCTACTTGTCTTGCAAAAAGATAATGTGTTGTAGAACCTTAAGATCCTGATAACATATTTATTCCTAATCCTACTAAACCATTATAAATCATTGCACTTCAACAGGCATCCACATAAAGTTATCAACAAGATTAAAAAGATAAATATGCACTCTTTCTTCTTTGTCAAATTGGGATGATGTCAGTCACAAAATTTGGTGAAAAAGGAAACGGAAATAAGAACCAGGAAGAAAAGAGAGAAAAGAAGGAGCAAACCTGCAGATCGCGACGACGGGGAAAAGATTGCCTGATCCTCTTTTCTTGCATTATCTTTTGGCGGTTTTCGTAGAAATCAAAGTCATCCAATAAGCATGTACTTGTTATATAATCTTTGAAAATACTCATCATTTTGATACCCTGATCAAATTTTACCTGTAAAAGATGCAGTGAGAAAAGGAATCTTAGCCGACATATTCACTAGTAAAACATATAACAGTAGTAGCAACGAAGTTATCTGGAAACTTGTCTACTCAAAATGATAATCAATCAAGCGAACCTCCTGAGTGTCTCTACTATTTGTTACGGGCTTGTTCTCGTTATTCTCGAGTATTATGTGTCGTAATTGTGCATTCGGAACATCTTTGATGATATGCCACTTGACTGGAAAATAACCATTCCACTTGCTCTGTTGCCAGAAATCCATACTCGTATTGAAATCGACTTGGCTGGTCATTTCAGCCACCCCACAGAACTGCCCACTTGCATTCACCTGACCACGACAATAAAGGATTGAGAATCAAGGCACTGTTCACTGATTTGGGAATAAGAGTTACAATTGAGCTGCACATCAAAATCATGACCACGATGTAAAGCATACCGAAAAGAAAAGAAAGACGGGACACTTGCTTCCTTTCTCTGTCATCCTCTCTTGTGCCTCTTGATAAGCACTATTGAGCTTCTTATTCCCATTAGGAGTGCTAGTCCACACTTTATATTTGATGCTCTTGTGAACATCATCTTCACTGTAAGATTTGATCACGAAGAAAAATGCATGATCATATTTGGTTGAAAACTCGGGGAGGTTATATTGATCCTTCCTGACTGAAGAGGTGATGCTGGCAGAATGTCTAACCTCATCAGCAGCCAGGGATTCATCAGCGTGATTGATTGTTCTAAAACCATCATCCTTCTCATCGTGTACATCAACTTCTTTAACACTGTTAACCTTACTTGTTGTTTTCGTTTTTTCAGTACCACCCCATCCCTTCACATTCGCTTTCAAATTAACCGATTGACTACAGATTGGAAATTTTGCAACAGCGTAGTAACCGTGGCCTGCTAAATCTGGCTGGAAAGTTGAGACAGGAGATGAAGCCTAAAATATCGTTAAAAAAAATGTCAGCAAAAAATTTGAGGAGCAGATTGATAACAAAGAAACAGAAAGATTAAACAATACCTTGTTCAAGGGTTTTAGCTTCTTGTTGTGTCCCGAGAAAACGTCCACTGGTTTCAAAGCTGGACTAATGGAGCCTGAAGAGATATTAGGTTTGGAGGCCGGAATTTCCAAAACTCCAACATATCCATTTTCAAAAGAGCCATCTCCAACAACAAGAGATGAACCCCAAAGATAGGGTGTCTGTACTAAGTCCCCATGAGGGATTGAAGTCGCGCTAAATTCGGACGAAGGAATGGAAGATTGAAACACGGGACTTAGAGGAAAGACCTGTTGACCGACATATTGTCCGTGATAAGCATCGTATCCAGGATAAAATCCTGGCATCAAATAGACAAGAGATCCTCCATCTGCTTGTATAACCTGACCCAAAATAAAAGAAAAAAAGACTTTTAAGAATTAACATTAATTCATTACTAAAAAGTAGAGATCATGTGAAAGGCTAGTTGTATGGACTCATAACAGTTATTGATAAGCCTTTCTGTTTCATGATCTCACAACACATGGACAATAGAGGCCTCTATCCCTATTCGTGTTAGGAATACAAAAATTATTAAAAACCCTCAAAAAGAACTAAAACTAAAAACAAAAAAAAAAACAAAAAAGCAAAAGGTCAAGTCCTTCATGTAAGCATTTAAAAATTAAATTAAAAAAAAAAAAAAAAAGACTTACAGGGTATTGAGGATCCACTGCATTACCAGCAATGTAGTATCCTTGGTTGTAAAAATCTCCATTGTAACCTGCAAAAATACTATTAGAATGAGAAAGGGGATTAAAGGATTGTATCCTTTCTCCACCTATTCATGTGTTTACGTTCACAGCAATATGAGAAATGCCAATTTGGTGTGGTAAACTTGTTTTATAGAGAATGAGAAATCCTTTGAATTGAAATAAACCCCAAACGTTATTAGAATTCCAAATCCCAGAGTTAGTAAACATTAGAAAGTGAAATATGAATCAATGATTCCTTTTGTCTTATTTCTTTCATTTCCAAAATGAAATCCTTTCCTTTCCATTAGTATTACACATTCGAAAAAGTAAACATGCCCAAATTAATAAAGTGCTTTTCATGTCCAAAACCTGGATAGTAGTAGCTATAAGCTGCTGTTATGGTCGGATACGGAGAAGACTGAGAGTGATTGTGATTGTCATGATTTTCTTGAACTGGAGCTATGGAATCTGTTGCAGTTGAAGATGTGGAATGACCCTGAAATTTTAATCAAACCCAATATAGTTCAAATAATCAAATATTTAAGAAACTGATTATGTTTAATGATAATAGTATAATTTCCCATCATGGGTTGTGGAGATTTTGAGCATCAATATCTGAATTAACTTACTAAAATGATATGCATATTATATATATCTATATCTATACACACACACACACACACACACACACACACACACACACACACATATATATATGTGAATGTATTGAAAGAATAAAAATCAGTGAAGGTCCATTTGTTGAAAGAATCAAATTAAGGCAGCGCTTATGTTTATTGATTCATCTTTACGTTTATATATATATATATATATATATATATACAAGAAATAAAGTAAAGAAGAGAAGAGAGAATACCAGAAGAGTGGAGGAATAATTATCCACTTGCAATTGCATGCAACCTTCTTTCTTCTGTATTTGTTTTTGTTTTTGTTGCTCACTCTGGAACTCAGAAGCAGCCATCTTAATATCTTATCTTATCTCCCAACAAATAATAATCAAAAAAAAAAAAAAAAAAAACAGAGGAATCCCAAAACAGAAAATTAACCCCAGAAAAGAAAAAATTGAGAGAAAACTATATGCATGAAAGTTTTAGTGGGTGTTTTTGAGTTGAAAGTCTATGTTTTGTTGTGTTGGATTAAGGAAAACAGAGAAAGAGTTGACTAAATTAAGAGAGAGAAAGAGAATGGTGTTTTGTTTTAAGAAAGAACAAAGAATAAAAGTTGAAGAAGAAGAAGAAGAAGAAGAAGAAGAAGAAGAAGGAGAAACAAAAGGAACAACTTAAAAAATACAAATACAAAAGAACACTGTTTTTATCCCTTTCATTTAATTAATTAATGCTTACTAAGTAAGAACTGGTTTTCATTACGTCCAACCAAATACGAAATTCCTTTTCTTTTATATTTATTGTTATTATTGTCGCTTTATTAAAAAAAAAAAAAAAAAAAACTTTTTTATTCGTTATAATTGTTGTTGCTTAATTTTTTAAGAGAAAATACCTTTTTTTTTTTTTTTGAAAGCGACGGTGGTGAGGCTTCCACGTTTCTCACTCCTCACTACTCTTTTATTTTTCTTTTCTATTTGTCGTTTGATTGAAAAAAAAAAGTAATAAATGAAATAGAAGTATATGTATTCTCATTTTTACCCTTTGAAATATATGTTCAATCCTCCGTCACTCATATTAAGAGCCCGTTTAGTTCGTTGATTTAAGTTTTTAATTCGAGTTGAGATGTGACTTTATGTGAAAGATTTTTAATGTAATAAAAAAAGTTAGATGCAACTGTTTCTGAGAGTTTTTCACTGTAACAAAACTTGAATTCTAAACTCGAATCGGTGAAATGAACGGAGCCTAAAAATATAAAAAATGTTGTTTCATTGTTATGACATTGTGAATCAATTATAAGTTGAAAAAAGAATCAAATATTTATTGATCAAGTCAGTTATTCTATCAAAATTTGATAGATCTTTTGAAGAATTGATTAATGAAAATAGAAATTTTCATTTTTTGGATTTTCATCAAACTTTACTTAATATAAATGATATGAAATTTCAATTCACATTGATATGATATTATTAAAGTGATACAAAAATGACAAAAATAAGAGACATAAGAGTCTATTCTAGTTATTTGGGGTTAGCGTTGATTGTTATTGCTTTTCGCGTGTAACACACCAAACGTCAAAAGTTTTCGAGGGTAATTGTGTCACTTGTGAAATATGAAAAAAAAGTTATAAACTTGAACTATCGGGCTAAATAATCATCATTATTCTCTCTCCTGACAAAGTCCTAATTAGCTAGATTAGTGCTATTATTGTTGTTCTTGTGATTAGGCTGTCTGAAATTTTCATAACTTAAGCAATGAGATCGCTGTCTTCCTAAATTAATGACATTTCAAATTGTAGCAGAAGAATGCTATAATATAATATTCATACTTTCTTGTAAATTAACTATTATTAGTTATTTTTTATAATAACTATTAGTTTACATTTACAAATTGTCATATTTTATTCGTATACATACCATCATGCATTACGCAGCAACTTAATAAATCCATTTCTTTTAAATAATCACTTATAATTTTTTAGTAGCGATGGCGTCAAAGAGGGCATATAATTTTATTTTTTTTTTCATGTAGAAAAAAAAAGAGAGAAAATATTTATGTATTCTTAAAAGATGGAGAATTGCTTTGTACCTAAAAATTAAAATGATGAGGACCATGTCATGACTAATTTTCTACAATCATGCACCCTTTTATAATTCATTATAGTACAAGTTCCTTATTAATGGTGGCGACCCGTGTTAGTGAGTCTTATTCGTGTCAACTCGTTTATTATTCGTGTTAAAAAATATCAACTTAAATATGATCTATTTATTAAACGTGTAAAAAATGTCAATTTAAACACACTCATTTTCTGATCGTGTTAATCGCGTTAATCCATATAACTCATTTAAATTAATATATTGAATAAATAACTAATATAATAATGACTTATTCAATTCGGTCAAGACATGTTTAACATGTTTATTGGTCGATTTATCTTTTCCTTTAAGAAAAATAAATGAATTTTACCTACAAATATTAAAATTCACATTATTTGTATTTAATATGTCATATAAACTTTCAAGTTATATCACATATCATTATATTGTAGATGACACATATGGTTAATCGTGTCAATTCGTGTCACTTCGTATTAAGAGGTTAATCTTAACACAACTTATTTATTAATCATGTTAATCGTGTCAACCCGATTATAACTTAAACTCATTTATAATAAACTTATTATATGAGTTTTAAATTATTCTATCGTGTTGCTACCCGAATTACCAACTCTATTCCTTATAATCATCTTTTGAGTTTGCACAATGTATAACATTTATTATTTTGGAGACTTTTGGAAAACAAACATTAAAATTTTGTACTTATTTGACATTGGACATTTCAAAGAAAACCAAGTCAGATGGTTGCGGAGAGAACAAGAGAAGTACAAGAAGAACAAGCAACCAGAGAGAGAGAGAGAGAGAGAATAACATTATCTGTTTTCTTCTTCTTTTTTTTTTTTTTTTTTTGTGAGAGAGAGAGAGAGAGGGAGCATTCCTAGCCATCCAAAGAGCAATTTTGGATTATTAGTAATTCCAGGTTCGAGAGAAGCTCGTACTTGCCACGTTCACCTATATCACATGGTGCTACGTGTTATGTTCCCTTGACACTGAGCTTGGATAACTGCATAAAAAACATAAAATTCCTAGTTTTTCTTTATCTGATTTGGAACATATTTGCTTTATCATAAAAGGACCCGATGTGTGATTGTTTTTTGGGTAATTCTATATTCACCCTTAATATTCATGAATACGTACACCCCCACCTGTGAGAGTAGTCTCTAATTTGATCCTGGCGAAAAACAGTGCGAAGAAAAGAGCATCGGGATCGGGGTGTTTTTTACTTGGTCGACAATTTTTGAGCGCAGCACCGCTAGTTCTTTAGCATCGCGGCGCTAAGAAAATGTTTTTCGTGAGTTCGGGTAGTGGCAGTGGCATTCTGGCGCTGTTCTAGAGCGCCTTGGCGTCGGTGGCAGCATGGACTAGGGCCGCGGCGCTGGGTCAGTGGTGCTGGTACGAAATCAATAAAACGGAAACTGCAGTTTTGAGCTGATTTTTTATGTTTCCGGTTTGGGAAACTTGCCGAACGAACGACTTATGCACGACTTGGAGACTACACAAAAGACTTTGGAGATTATTTAAGGGTTAGGAAACATAGGGAAACACATGGCAATATTTAAAATGACTCTCTACTAAAGTGAAATTAGTAAAATGACTTTCTTTTATTTTTTATAAAAAAAGATATTTACTCATTCTTTATAAAAAGAAGTTATTTTACAAATAAAATTTTTTAAGAAGTTATTTTATTAATAAAATTTTTCAAAAAGATTATTTTTACAAAGGGCTCGGGAAACACAAGGTTTTTTTTTTCTTTTTAGAATTAAAATAAAAGTCGGGGAGGGTGTATAATTAAGAAGGTTAAATTCGGTAATATATGAAAAGTATCTATAAAAGGATAAATTTTTTGAATATTTATTAAAAAATATTAATGAATTGAAGGTATTAATAAATTTTGTGGGTGCAAAATATAACCACTTTATTCGTCTAGATGTCTGAATGTTTTGTTGGGAAAAAAAAAGAATTGTGTGTAAGATGGGCCGACCCGACGCCACTTATCTTGAATTGGGTGTAATTTACATGAGAAAATTGTAAGAGTTTAAATTTTTATCCCTTATATTTGATAAATATCATTTTGTTAATACAATTATTTAACTAAAAAAATATGAATTAAAAATAAAAAGTAAAAGTCTGGACCATACACTTTCAAATTATCCAATTCACATTTCAACTTGAAATAATTAGGCTTAATGCACACATTTTTTTTAGAATTCAATACTTTTACAAAAGTGCATACAAATATTTTAAGATTTTTGAAAGTGATAAGAAGTATTTTGATACAGAATTTGATATTTTTATGCAACAAAATCAAAATGTTCAAACTATCAAACTAGGTTTTTAAAAGAAAAAAAAAAAAAAGACGAATGTTATGGGGTCATCGTCTGTAAACCGATGGATTACTTTTACTCCACCAATGGGATACAGAAAACTGCACTTTAAATTGCCCTTCCCCTTTGTACGGTTGACAGGTGGGTGACATCCGGTCTTTTTTTTTTTTTTTATAGAAACATCCGGTCTATTGATACGGTCATATTTTTTACTGTTTGACGGCTAGCCAAAACCATTTTTACATATTTTTCTGCACATAAAGAGGTTTTTAACTCCAAAATTGCCAAAGCTCGAAACTTGTCTCAAAGCTTCTTATGCTCCTTAAATTTGAACGTACGTATATAATTGAGCCACTATACATAATTTTTTTTATATATTTTTTGCACATTTTTTCTCTAATTAACTCTATTTTATTAATGTATTTTCATATTTTTATCGGTGTTCATCAATAGTCATTCAGTTGAGTGCAAAATTGATTATCTTGTTGTGTATCGGTATTGGGTATATTTGTGAGTTTGTAACATTATGATCAGTTTACTATTTTACTGAACCTTAAAGAGTATGCAAACATGTCGAATTGGGCTTTCTTGGACGAATCACTTCCCTATTGTATAGGCCGAAGCTATATGTCTAAACAGCCTTTCCTATATATCATGTACGGAAGGCCCAACTTGTATTATTATTGAGAAAATATTTTAAATTTAACAATTATTTTTTTCAACTCTATTATTTATGATATTACACAAAATTTTGATGTTATTACTGAAAATAACTTACAGGTTATGAAAATTTTAAAACAAAGAGAACACAAAATAAAATAATGTTATTTCTTTGGTGGTCAATTATTAAATTATGTACTACAATTTATTCGGGAGTGTGACTGTTCGTGAGTATTTGATTCAGATAATGAATTCTAGGCTTTACTAATGTAAATTTGTGTTCCATAACTCATTTATACTTTGTTCACTCTTCTTCTTTTCTTTTTCTTTTTTTATTTTTTAATTTGAAGGTTACTTGGTTCATTGTCCCTAGCTATCCCCCTTAAAAAGTTTCATGCACCAAAATGAGAATATAAAAATCTCTTAATAAATGTGAAACATACGTAAATTTCATTTGCTTCGATTGATTAGTGCTTGATATATAGTTCTTTGAATATTTAATTAATCATATATAAGCATATACGTGATATAACATATATATATATATATATATATATGATATCTTTATAACATACCGTGCAGAATAAAATTTCCTTTTTAACCTACTCCCTGCATGTCCGATCCACATCTCTACCTGAAACCAAAATATCCCACGTCTCATCTCATCCATAAGCCAAAAATAGCCAAGTTGGGGGCCACATTAACTTACTAATATAGTAGACATATTATAATGTCCAACTAGCTAGAGACATAAGACGGTACAAGAGGAGAATTAAGTCGGCATAATAATTATGATACATATATTAAACAAAAAAAAAAAAAACACACATATAGAGCCGAAATTACAAAGAAAACAAAACAACCTTGACCTCAAATGCACATGGGATGATAACTTTTTCCTATGCAAAAGCCAAGATATTTTGTTTGGTCATATATGACACATCTATTGTTAGGAAAACACACATAAAATTGACACAACACACTTTAAAAGTCTAATTTAATCTAAAAAATTAACTTATTAGGTCTTAGATTCTTCCATGTATATAAATTACTTTACATTTTCATTCACTCACATACACTTTTCTCAATAATCTCCCCTTCATGTGTGTTCACCGAGTTCTCCCTTAAATTAAAGTTTCTAATAGCCGACACATCCGAGCATTACTCACCAAATGGGAGCCAACTCAAACATGAAAAAGAGAGCTGAAACCATGCGACTCTATCATCCGCACCATAGCACCAATTGCGGGGTCGCCAACTCTCCATGAGAGGAAACGTGGTAGCTACAAACGAGTGCAATCGCTTAACCCATATAAATCATCGGCTCTGATACCACTTTATTAGGGAGACACTACATGTAAAATTGACCCAATACACTTCAAGGGACTAACTTGATACAAAAAATTAACCTATTAAGTCTTGAGTCATTCCATATATATAAACTACTTTACATTCTCATTTACTTATCATGTGAACAACACACAATTGTATTTTTTTCAATATATATAGGTGTGTAATATACATTTATATATATATATATATATATAAGTGTGTGTATTATATATTTATGCACTCGTGGGTTAGCGGGGGAAGCGCCTGGATACATGTAATTTAAATGATTGCTTGTCTGTTTCCAATTAATTCTCAATCCAATGTCACATGATTTACCCGTATCTAAAAAAAAAAAAAAAAAAAAAATGATTAAACTTAAAATTTTCTCAATTTTTATTTTTATTTTTTAATATAACCTATAGTCGGTCTCCTTAATTGTTGCCCGTTCAACATGCGCCATGCGCCGCGCCTAGCACTTAACCGATTCTTGCATCAACATTAATTAATAATCACCTGTTAGCATGAGATGAGCCATTTTTTGAGCGCCATTGTCCCTTTCCAATTATCCAATCCAATAGATTCTTGTATACAACGTCATAAATTTATTTATTTTTTTCCAATTGAAAACATAATTGAATTTTCTTATTATTAGTATTATTATTGTTATTATTTTATTTTGATTCCCAATATTACTCTTCGGATTATTACACATGCACTTATACGAAACATAACTCTAATATATTACTTGAGGTAATAATAATTTTTTGAAAAGTACTTGAGGTAATAATAATATTACTCAAATAAGCTGGAAAAATTGGCTGCAAGTGTTTATTTACCATAAATTGATGGAGCCTACAATTGAGATACCAACAACAAAGTTGTTAAATTTTGTCGTCACACTTTTTTTCTATTTTACCGTCTCCAAGTAGCTTTGAGATACCAATCGGTGATATCACTTTCACAAGTGGGTTTTGTTCACTATTCCCGTTTTATAATATCACACAATATACTATATAAATACACAAATTATATCTATCAGAATATAATACTATTTTCTGTTTTTTTTTTTTTATAATTTTGTTTTTTTTTTTTTTTTTTTGTCAGGGCATGACAATCATTCATCAATCATTGAATGCTGAATTATTTGTATGCATATATTCCCATCACATATCACGCGTGCACGTTAGGGTTTACTAATTCAATTATATTATATTAGTGCATTACTTAATTAATTTCAACTTCCTCATCTTTGGATACTCTCATCATCAGCTAAGGGAGGTTACCTTTATAATTATTTAATTCCTATAAATAAAGTATACGAAAATGAAAATTGTATATGCAAAATCTCAAGTTTAACTATTATTTTTTTAACTCTATTATTTATGTCATTACATAAAATATTAATATTACTATAAAAAAAAATTACATACATAATTACATACATGTTATGAAAGATACTCTGTGAGTTATGAAAAGTAATTTGTAGATTATGAAAAATAATGTCAGTTTAGAAAAGATAACCTATAGTAGTATAAGATAAATTTTAAAACAATGACGTAAATAAAATAGTTATGGTTTTTTTTTTTCTGAAAAGTTTCCTTATACTAATTATACTTAGAAACGAGGAACTGTTCGAGAATGTCTCAAAAACAAAAATGTTGGAAATTTTTGTGGAAATTAACAAGAAGGAAAACGACATCTTTTTTGGTTGTAATGAAATTATTGATGATGCCAAATTTGACATGACATCATTAAATGAAATCAAGGAAAAATAAAAAAAATTTATATAATTGTTTTTTTTTTTCGAAAGGAAAAATATTTATTAATTAATAAGAAAACTAATATGATTCTAGAAAAAAAGGAAAAATTAGAAAGAAAAAAAAATAGTAATGTGATCTGATTCTGAAAATCTCGTGTGAAGGAGGAGCCATCACTTGGAAAACTGAAAGCCCTTTTGTCGGCTTGCTAGATAATGCCAAACAGGTAGGCTTAGGGACCTCCTACGCGTCATTGTGTTGGCAGGACTACTTTTCTTTTTTTTTTTTTTTTTTTTTCTTAAAAAAAAGTATATATACGAAAACTAGGTCAAGGCTTATGATTTTGGCAACCCTTTAAAATTAATGGCCGAATTAAAAAAAAAAAAAAAAACAAAATGGTCAAAGGGCTTTTTTAAAAAAAATAATAATTTAAATCACTTAAGTGGTATTAGTCAATCAATGATAAATCACTAAATTAATTAATAATATTATTAAGTTAATCAGTAATAAATTAATTTATTAAATAATGATTTAATTAGCATAGTTTATAGACCATTTCTCTAGTCTTTTATAGCTTCATCCATGTGCTAAAAAATAACTCAAAACAAACAGTAATTTTGCAGTTTGAGTGTATCCCTTACTTTATTGTGGCAAGGATATATAATACACAATCCATTCAACTGTCAGAATTTTATCAAATTTTATTAAATTATTATTTTTGCATTTAAAGTGATTTTAATGTCATATGATGGCTCATATTTGTTTGTTGTCTGTAGAATAAGTATTTTGTTCACATCATTATAATTTTTTTTTTAATTTTAAAAACACCTTTTGCTGAATAATGTGCAAATCCTCAAAATTATCTGTACATGGGATAAGTAGATGTGCATATTCAGGCAAAAAAAAAAAAAGCATATATATATATATATATATATTGGTTGTGTTTATCTTTTAATTCACCTTGTTTGAGTTGGAGGCGTGTAAGTTAGCGATTGCCTTCTCTGTCTACAATTACGCATCATCGGCCCCACAGCAGCAGCAGCAGCAGCATCTAATAATCTCTCTCTTCTCGAGTCATCTCTCGTTATCTAACAATTCAGCCAATCAATATTTTGATTATGCGGGACACGCGTTAGTTTTCTTATCAGAAAGCCTAGATAATCTCACCTACTGTTTTTGAAAATATAAAAAAGAGGTTTTTTTAATAATTTTTCAAAAAATAGATTATTAATAATTTTTTATTATTTAATTGTTAAATTTATATTAAAATTCATTTATTACGCATATTTTTTAATATGATTTAATTTTAATTAAATTTAATATTTAAAAACTGAGACTATCATTAAAACAGACTATTAAAAAATTAAAAACTATTCTATTTTATACCTAATATATGTTTATTATTTATTTATAGGATTAGCAAGTTTTGAAACTTATAAAAATAAACTTTTAATCATTTTGTTAAATGGGTCCGTCTATCCATTATTAGTACCAACAAATATTATAAAATTATCCTTTTCCTTAGAGTTGCCTCTTGCGAATAATAATTATATGCAGGAGCTATTCATATTCAATAAAGTTGTGTCCGATCTACACCTCCAAACCCCTTCACACTCGTCTCTCCGTGTGCGTAGTTGAAGATATTTATGTCCCCAATTGAAAGTAAAAGTGATTTGTTCTTGCTAGGTATAATACATAGCAGCCTACATAAGGTTGTTAAGAATTTACTTTTTATTTGTTTATTTATTTTTAGATAAAGAATAGTTAGTTAGAATCAAAAAAAGTATATTTAGGGTCCGTTTAATTTATTAATTTGAATTGAAATGTGATTTTATATGAAAATTTTTTACTGTAATAAATAAATTAAATATGGTTATATTTTAAAATTTTTTACTGTAATAAAATTTAAATTTTAAATTTAAATTAGTAAAATGAAACAGAAACTTAGGGTCCGTTTGGTTGGGGGATTCGTCCCCCGATTCGAATCATGATTCGTAGTTCGCTACAGTGATTTTTCTCACAAAAAAAACACGTAAATCGAAAATGATTCAAATCACATGATTCGAATCCCTGAACCAATCGGACCTTACTTTTTTAAGTGGAA
The DNA here is from genome assembly GCA_012066045.3 of Morus alba. Classification (NCBI taxonomy): domain Eukaryota; kingdom Viridiplantae; phylum Streptophyta; class Magnoliopsida; order Rosales; family Moraceae; genus Morus; species Morus alba. The sequence continues at coordinate 16,349,133 of CP050234.2, forward strand.
AAAATAATAATTTACACCATGACATCCTAATAATCAATTAAGACAGTTGGCTTTTTAGTAAATAAAGCAGCAAAAAGAGACATCCACTCTGATTTGGGTGAGGAACGGGGCGGCCAAGAAAATTGACACGTTCATTAAAGTTCTCAATTTTTAATTTGTTGTTATGTTTTTCAAGAATTGGGCTTTAGTTTTCAATTATGTCTTTGGGATTACAGTTGGGTTGTAGAAAAATGAGCAGCTAGGCATTGGGGAGGAAGAAAAAAGAGAGAGAGAAAGCATGTGAGCCACAATGTGGGGCTAAATATAATCTTACTTGCACAACACGTTACAATGAATTTCCCTCCGATACACCATTAAGGACATATATGTAATCGGAGAATATAGCAATTCAATAGATGGAGAATATATATATATATATATATATATATATATTTTTAAAGATACGAAACATTATCCTTTTGGTACTATTTGTGTTCTTTTGGACTTTTAGATCTTAATATGTTTATCTTGTGAAAAAAAAATAATAAAATGATTTTAATGTGAAATGACGTTCATAATCACAGGGTACCAACAGTGGTACGGAAGGGGGCTAGGTGCAGGTTGAAGGAGCAAAACCTAACCTAGTATTCTCCAAATCAAATTCCCACAAATGGTTTTGCTGCATAATATTGCCAATGATGCAAGTACCGGGAAAACTGGCTGAAACAAATCCAAGACACTTCTTCTCCGGTGCAATATCAAGAATGTAGCTCTTCACGGGTGGCTCGAAAATAGCCCCATTTGAGAAATGGAACCTTAGTGGTGGCATTTTAGACTCCTCATATCCTGTTGAGTTGAAGCAGAATTCAAACGGTCCTCCGTCAGGGGGTGACGTCCCGAACCTTGACGTTAACTTGTTCAATTCACTCGTCACCGGACCATAAACCGGATCGGTGAGGAACGTTAGGCTAGTTCCCGATTCAAGGATTGCTCCCCCTCCAAGACTTGCGTTCCAAGCAACCGATGGTATTTTCAATAGCACGCCTCCTATGGAGATGCCCGAAAGGTTGACACCGTAGAATGGGCCGTAATCGCCACCGAGAACGAGATCTGTGTGCTGCAAACTGCTGGAGCATGATGCCTTATCGGCTTTGTCATGGCCGAAAATGATGTAGTTGGAGAGATTTTTGGGGCTCAAGTGATCAACTAGGCAGTAAGAGAACTTGTCACCAAAATATTGAGCCGCTTTTCTTGTGAATGTGTGGTTGCCAAAGCCAAGCCCCAACACTCCGTCAGCTCCTTTGAAGCCACTCTCTTCGGCGCCCTGAACCGACTCGGTGCAGCCAACAAGGACATCTCTAAGTTTCCTCTTCCTACCATTTGCGAGCCTTACTGATATTGTCTCATTGGCAAAGAAGCCGATTGCAGATGATCCCTCCAAGTACCTAAAAAAACAAAAAAACAGAGCAGAGACATTAAATGAAAATAAATCAAATATATATATATATATATATATATATTATACTTTCTGCAAGGATAAAACACACTGTCCTAAAAGAGAGTGAATACCAAAGTCCCTTTCCCCCTCGTTTTGATACCCAAAAAAATAAAAAAATATAAAATTGTGGCTCATGTGATGCAATACCTACTTAAAATAAGTGGCATTTAAATCGTGTGTTGGATGTAGGTAGAGCGCAGATTATAATACTAACAGATATATATATATATATATATATATATATATATATATATATCCTCTACTTCATCGCCAATCCATTCACCCCCCAGCCTGCCAATACTATTCTCCATAATGATTTCTACCCATAAATCTCCCAACTAACACTTTTAGATCTCAAAAACCCCCAAAAGATTTTTAATTTTTTAACCCCAAACAAAAATAAGTAAGAAACAAAAACTGCTTGTGTACAATTCTGTTAAAGATATATAATAAACACAAAATAAGTAAGGCTGAACTTCTTGTCTTATACTATTTTAAAAGGAGGTCAGTCTTGGCCAATTACTTCTGGTAGGGAAGTTATTAAACTCTTTTTGTCTTTACATTTCCTCTCCAAATCACCAGTATCACTTCCACTGAAAATAAATAAATAAATAAATAACAGATTTTTTTTTTTTTAAACGAAGAAAGAAGACAATTAACTTTAAATTAAACTAACACAATATTTTAACTAGATTAGAATCTCTGTTCCAAAGTCACCAAACCTTTCTTTTTTATTTTGGTAATAATAGTAAAGTAAAAAAAAAAAAAAAAAACATAACACAGATAGATCCTAAAGCCAAAAAATTCAAAGACCAAAAACCCAGAATGTAGAATTTCAATGCAAACCAAAATACAGAACCATCAGCAATATTAGATAAAACAAATTAAAGAAATGGGTAATTACACACACTCACACTCATGGGTGTGTGCATACACACACACACACACACACACACAAACAAATATGATATACCTGTAATCATAGGCACAAGGAGTGAGTGGTGCTGGGCATTTAGAGAGAGAAAAGAGATTGGCAAGCTCAACCTTACACATCTCGGACAAGCATGGAATTGTCTTGAAAGAAGATGACCGATCCGCATGAAACACTCTTCTGTTGTTTAACCTTCCTTTATGTGTTCCACATCTACGTCCACACCTGTACCTACAAATATTTATATATTATTATTCATCCAATTCTTAGACCATATATATATATATGTGTGTGTGTGTGTGTGTGTGTTTCCACATATATACACTCATCCAAGAAATTTTTTAAAAAGTAACATAATAGTCATTTTACAGAAATATCCACGGAAATATCGAATCTATCCTTACCTGCAATGCATCCACGTCAAGTCGCTTCCGGTGTCGGCGACCAGCATGAATCTCTGCCCTGGAGTCCCAACTGTCACGTGAACAAAGTACTCGCCGACTCCGTAGTCAGCGCCTGCGTTCATTGGCATTGCAATGGAGGACGTGGCAGACGACGCCGTTTCGAGCCCCATGCGTCTGTGGGACACCATTCTGTGTCGCAAGACGTCGCGGCGGTGAAACTCTATCAATTTTTCCATGGTGGTCTCCGGAATTTGCCATTTTTCCGCGAGTTTCGGAGAGTTTCGGTGCAGCAACTCCAGCCTCGTAGCTCCAACATCAATGAGTAGGCCATAATTAATGGCGAAGAAGAAGAAGAATAAGGAGAAGTTGATCATTTTCCTCTCTCTGTCTCTCTCTCTCTGTCTCTTTTATTAAGTAAGAAGAATAAGAATAATGGATTAATGGAGGAGAGAGAGAGACAGAGAGAGACAGAGGTTATAATTAAGAGGATGGTAAATGAGGAAGATGGATTTGTTTGGCGGTTTGTTGTGGGGCAATGCCATTGTTAGCATTTTGGCTATAAATATATATATATATATATATATATATATATATATATATATATGCCCGAGGAGGACACAGCTGAAAACAGAAACCAAATGTCTAAAAACGTAAGATAAGAAGTTAAGTGGAAGATTCTTTCGACGAGATTTTTTTTTATTTAGGACTTGTATATATAGAAATATTGGATCACAAAATTGCTAAATTTATAACAAATTAATATTAGAATAAATGGTCAAATTAAGAACCCTAATTAATTTTCATAACAAAAAAAAAAAAAAAATTAAGTAAGGATCTCTCTCCCTTTATACGCTTCCCCTCTAGATTGGGGAAAGTTAACATTTTGTATACATAGTTAATTTATTAATAGTTTTAATTTATTTTTATCCATTTTTTAATTAGAAAAAAAAAATCCTGATTTTAAGATGATTATGCTAGTTAAGAAAACAAAAATTTACCCGGTTGTGATATTAATTAGAAGGAATATTTACATTTTTATATCATGTGTTTTGAGTTTATTCAAAAACTATATTTTCAGTTTTTGATCTCATCAAATATATACATTTAAATTAAATTTAATATATAAATTTATAATTTTTACCGTCATCCTCTATTTTAAGCATAAACTATATAAACTACCCTTAAATAAAAATGAAAGAAAGAAAAAAAAAATTAACTTGCAGTTTTAACCTTAAAAATATTTAAAATGCCATTGAGATAGGATTTTTTTTTGTGTTTTTAATTTTTTTTTTTTTTGTAATATTTGAAAGTTTTGGTTTTACTATCTCTTTTTTTTTTTTTTTTTTAAGAATAGTTTAGTCATTTTAAAAGTCAAAATCAATTATTAACCGAGCTAAGAAATAGCGTTTCAATAGAAGAAAAAAGAAAAAAAAGATCAAAGATAATTGTATTGGCTTACCGGTCTTCAAAATTGGGATTAAAAGATGAGATCTTTTTCGGTATATTAATATTCCGATAGGTCAGGTTTTTTATCTGTTAGATCTGTATAAAATTACGTAAAAATTAAAAAATACACATATCTAACAGTTAAAAAAACTCGACTTATCGCTACTCTAGGCGTACTAGAAAATCTCTTTTAAAAGATTGAATTCCCTTATCGCCAATTTCACAGGGAAAAAAGACAATTAATTTTCATTTTTTAGAGAATTTTTCTAATAATCCTTAAAAAAAAAAAATGAATTTTTAATAGTTATTAATTTTTTAATAGTCTTTTATTTTTTTAACCGTTAAATTTATATTAAAATATATTTATTTTACATATTTTTTTTAATTTAATATAATTTTAATTAAATTTATTAGAAAATTTAGTACATGTAAATAAAGAAGTGAGAGTGGGGCTAGTGCTAGACCCTGTATTCATGGTCCGCATTACAGGGAAAAGAGTCAACATTTGACTTTGCCCAACGTGGCCAGGCTGGCTGAAAATGGTTCTCCGAAATTACTCTTTTTCTTTTTTTAATTTTAATTCCCCTTCACCTTTTGCCTGTGTTTATTCAATAAATCAGTACTTAGCAATACATGTGCTTCCAGAATCTCAGATATAATTAGATTTGAGAATTTGTGTCATACAGACGTGGATTTCTTCTAGAAATTAATAAGAAAGTATATAAAAAAAATGTCTAAATTGTTTACACTGCCGACCTCACTTATCTCACTTTGATTCACTGATATTTACATTATGCTTATTATTTAACCATTTTAAAATCCTGAGAATTCATTTTTGTACTATATTTTGTTTGAAAATAAACATTAACTACATAATTTTTAAGACATTAGGGTAACTAGAGTGAAAAAAAGTTAGGTGTCAAAATGAGTAAAAATTTTCAGGGACTTTAGTTAAAATAACCCAAACTAATAAGGTTCTAAAGTAAATGATTTAGGGTTGGCAATCCAAACATTTAGGGTTTGAGTTTATTATAAATGAGTTTGAATCATAATTGGGTTGACACGATAAATACGATTAATAAATGAGTTAAGTTAGAATTGATGTCCTAACATGAAATAACACGAATTGGTATGATTAACTATATATAAACATCTGTAAATAATGATTTGAATTTTATGACATTAAATACAAATAATTTGAATTTTAATATTTGTAGGTAAAATTTATTTATTTTTCTTAAAGGAAAATATAAATTGACCAATAAATAAGTTAAATCTATCTTGACCGTGTTAAATAAGTCATTATTATATTAGTTATTTATTTAATATATTAATTTAAACGGGTTATACGGGTTGACATGATTAATATGATGAATAAATTGGTCGTGTTTGAGTTGATATTTTTGACACGTTTAATATATATGTCGTGTTTGTTTCTGACACGATTAATAAACGGATTGACACAAACACGACTCACTAATACGAATTGTTACTCTTAGTAAATGTATTAGCGGGTACATATTTGATTGAAGTAATTTATGAATACAAAAATTACCTAAGAAAAGATGTTACAAGTACTAAGCCCATGTTTAGTATCTTGATTTGAAACCATTGCACGTAGTTTTAGCCTAAAATCCAGTTGAACCTAGGTTTGGTAAATTTTTAAGGACTTTTTACAATAGGCCGGCTTACTGATAGTCTCAATTTTTGACTGTTGAATGTGGCCAAAATCACATAAGATTAAAAAAGTATGCAAAACAATAGATTCTGATATAGATCTGATAGTTTAAAAGTATGAGACTACCGGTAGTTTATTTTCTTAAAGACTACTAGAGAAACTCCTAAATTATTATTGGGCCATTTTGAAACTTTGACAATACGAGAATAGTACATGGTTTACCATGGTTTTTTAAGAACTTATTATTTATATTATTCTAAATAATTAGGTACCATTGTCTTATTTTTTTTTTTTTTTTGATTGATAATAATTATTTATTTTTAAGCAGTGTAGCATAAATGATATTTTTTTTACTATATTAAGTAGTATTTCTGTTGTTTCCTTGACAAGAAACTTTGGGCATGTTCTTTTGTACATAAAACTCAAAAAAATACAACTCAAGTTTCAATTTTATTCAAGTTCACGTTCTTTTAAGTTTTAATTTTATTCAATTTTACTCAGTTTTATTCAAGTTCTAACTTCAACTTAAGTTATAACTCAAATTCAACTCAAAAACTACACTCAAATTACACTCTAAAAGAAATCAAAAACTCCCTATTTCATAATGATTCCGCGTACTATAAATATAGACTCATCAGAAACACGACAACAATTCTTATACAGCTTGTAAAGTTATGTAGAAAAAATTGATTTGAACCACTAAAAGCTTGAGATATCTACGTTTACAAATAAAGTAAAATAAAAGATCAGATTAAATCATACATAAAAGTATCTCAAAAACCAACTGTTTACGAATTATTACATATGGCATATACTTCAAACATTTTAGCAACATATACCATGCAAAATTTTATACTTAAAAATTCTCTCTAAAACACATTAATCATCATCCTAATAAGAGTTTATCTTACATGAATCCACCAGAATATCAAGTTAAAATCATCCTCGTTCACTTCACCGATTTGAATTTAGAATTTGAGTTTTGTTATAGTAAAAAGTTCTAAAAAACAGTCACATCTAACTTTTTTACTACAGTAAAAAGTTCTCGCATAAAATCACATATCAACTCGAATTACAAACTCGAATTAACGAAGTGAATGGGTGTCAACTTTTAACATGATCCAAACATTAAAAAAAAAAAATCCAGACTTTCAAGTAGGATTTCTCTAATTTAATATTTGAAATCTTAATTTCTAATGTAAGGACTAAATTAACTTAAAGAATAACTCATCTAGAAGTGAATAGAAGCTCAAAATCTTGTCAGTTTTCTAGTTTGTAAGTTGTAAAATGAGTTGAAAATGGCTTGCTGAGTTTCGCGCGATGCCTTTTTAGCTTGAAAAATCTAAAAAGTCTGCTTCAGAATTTTGGGTGAGAAATGAAGTGAGAAGAGAAAGAAAAAAATGTCTGGTCGGAGCTTAGGAGTTTATTTTTTTTATTTTTTTATTTTAATTAGAGATCTATAGTTCAAAACTTCCCCCACCCAATTCAAAAAAGAAATAATAAAAAAAAACAACAAATAATTATACTGGAAAACCGTTTTGGTGACGTGCAGAGCTAATTATACGAGTAAGTAAAAAAATTTATGTTTTGGTCTGATACGAACTGCGGTTTCTTGAAGCTGCAGTTAAAATATCGATTTTAAATTCAAACGTAAAAACAATAGTCATCGATGTGTGTGTGTGTGTCTATATATAAATATATATATATATATATATATATTTATATTTGAAAAGGTCAATTCTCTTATTCTCCGAGTAAAAAAAAAAAAAAAAAGAAGTTAGGTAAATGCATGTATAGATAAATATGCTGCCACCAGCTGTTTCCAAATGTCCAAATTATATTAATTCACTGACTGCAAGTTGAACCAAATTAAGATACCAAGAACCCTCCACATATTTTCTTGATGGGGGGACGTACATATATATATATATATATATATATATATATAAAGCTATTTATTTATCACTGTAATTAATGATACTATTAACTATGTATTCTGAAAAAATAATTTAACAGGTATGTGTCTGTCAAAAATATTTCACCATATATACAATTCTAATTCTATGATTTTCTTTTTTGGCATAACATAAAGTCTTATTTTTCTGCCACATACATAAAACGTAAAGGACGAAAATAAAGAAATAAATAAATTTTAGAACAAAAAGAACCAAAAGTAAAGAAAAAAATAAAAAAGGTAAAAAATGAATAAAATGAAGAAAAAAATAAATTTCAAGGCACAATCAGAAAAAAAATAAAACTTTTGTAAAGAAAAATAATTTCAATAGAGAAGCAAAAAAGTTAAAATGGGACAAGAATGAAAAATATAAAATTTCAGGGACAAAAGAAAAAGAAAGATGGAAAATAAAAACCATAAAAAGAGACCTAAATTGCTCGTTTTGGTTGAATTTACTATCCCTCAAACAATAGTTGAAAATTCCTCGAACAGTAGTATTTTCAACTTCATATATATGTATAGAGGTTAGAACTGTAAGTTTAGGCTGGGTTAAACGAGTCAGTCTGAGGTTCACTATTGTTAGTTCGAGTCCGGTCTTATATTTTTTAGATTTAGAGCTGGGTTGAGCCGACCCTCTCTCCTTTAGGGTCAGACTGACCTGGCCTAAACACCATATTTTTTAATTTTTTTTAAAGTACCTTATAAAATTTTAGGTTAGGTCGGGTTGGAACTAAATTTTTTAGACTTAAGACCGAGTTGGGCTGACCCTCTCCCATTTAGGGTTGGCCTAACCCGACTCGAAATTATCATTTGAATTGTCAGGCATGAACCTAGTCGGGTCAGGTGGCCTAAACTTACATCTCTAATAGATGTATAGATGATGATGTATTCTGGACCAATGAGCAATATTACAAATTAATGGATGTTTTAGCTTAATCAAACTAAAGTTTTGATAATTGTGGTTAAACTTAGAGCACTCTAGCATAAGCCCATCGAAACTTGAGAAAATTTTAAAGATGAGGCAGTGCCCCTGCCTCTCATTATTATTTACGAATTAAGTAGGATAGCATTAAAAGTAGTGGTATTTCAATTCCTTCATGATCAATATATGTAATGTATGGCCCTTTTTTTTTTTTTTTTTTTTGGCTTTTTCTATCTATTGCATTGCATGCACACCATTATAATGAGATGCATGATAAGGATGGTATCCTTGTTAAAATTGTCCTTCATTTGCATGACTTCAGTACTTGGGTCATTATTAATTTGTGAGTCTCGATCGATTGGGGTAAGATTATATAAAAATAAGTAACATTAATTGGAGGGAAATTTAAGTCAAATTATGTAATAAAGTGTGTATTGGTACGTACAGACCAACAACTATATTCAGAGAGTTGTAATAGTTCATGATGAAGCAAAAAGAGAAAAGCTGGGATATCATATATCTTTCACCGAATAATTAAAGCGATATTTACTGTCGTAAATAATGAGAAATTAAAAATCATTAATCTAATTAATTTTAAAAACATAAATTAGCGATATATACGTACCTTGAGAGTAATATAATTAATTCAGGAGGTGGTTTTATATATTATTATTATTATTATTATTGTTGAATATATATGGCCATGCATTCTTTATATACGTTAGTGTTGTACGTATCTTATTATTCTGTCAAAACTTTTTTAATTATATTTTTATCCATGAATTTCGTTAATAGTCTAATAGGTGACGTATTTATGAACAAATCATAAATAAAAATGTTAGACATGAATTAAATATCTAATATCAAATGAGTACTTTTTCGCTAATTAGTTATTTAACTAAAAAAATAATTATTAATTAAAATAAAATTTAAAAATTTTGATATATGTATTTTTAAAGGGTATATATCTCTTTTTCCCTTACCGAATATATCAGAGTGTTCTTTCACCCGAATTCACATATTAACACTGCGTGGGGTATCATTAATTTTAAAAAATGAAATGTATACGAAACGTTTCGCACATTTTAACTAATGTGGGTGTGAAATTTTGATTCCTGTTGTTTTCCTAGGAAAGTGCCTTAAAAAAAGCAAAAACGTACGGTTCATGGATTTCATCAAGAGTTTCCTGATGATGCCTTAAATAATTATATATATATATATATATATATATATATTAAGATTAAGTAGTCAGTTTATTCAAAAACTATAATGTGTTCTAGTTTCGTTTTATTGGCTCCAATTTATACCACATCAAATGATATCGACCATCATTTGATATGCTAACTAATCAAAATATTTTAATTAATTTAGTATGATATTTTTTTTTTAAAGGATTTAGTATGATATTACCGAAAGAATATAAAAGCGGGTAAAAAAAATAATAATAAAATGGGTCACGCATGATACCTAGATGTAACGTAGTGGATGTTTTTTTTATTAAGGGGTGTTTGTTACACAGTAATCAGTAAAAATTATATTTTTGAAAAAGTGATGGAAGATAATATGATTTTCAAGAATAATACATTATTATGTTCAGTTTCATACATGAGTCTTATCTTAAAATTTTAAAATAATACATTACTGTGTTTAGTCATGCATAAGAATAGAAATGTTGTGTATTAAAAAAAATATTTTTTAAATGAATTACAATTACCATTTCCTAGTTTTGTTTTGCTTTCTTCACCATTTCATCTCTCTTCAATTTCTCCTCTCCTCTTAATTTCATTATTTACATAATAATGCCATTAAAGCCACAATGTAACAATGTTATTTTTGGTAGTAGCCCAACCTCATACTCGTTAATTCTAATGCACAAAACCAACAATTTCTCTCTTTTCAATTAGTTTCACCATTAGAACCCTGATTCTCCATTTTCTTCTCATTTTTTTCCTCCTTTCGACCATCTCCTCTTGCCCTTTTTCCCTGAAGAAGAAGAAGGGGAGAAAAAAAAAAAAAAAAAAAAAAAGACAAAGACAACAACAGCAGATTAACAATGGTGTACTTTCTCCAACAATTAGACAATTAGTGCTAGTTTGGCGCTTGTCCCGCCAATTCCTTTTGTTCTTCCTCCTTCTTTTTTTGAAAATTTTCAAAACACCATGAATAATAATAATTGGATTAATTGTGGAAGATCGAGAAAACAATTTGTTTAATAGATTCTCTTGTTTTAGATTGATTTGCTATAAGGAACTCGACGAGATTTTGATGGGATGAGAAGAATGGGTGAGAGAGATTTTGATTCCTGTAATATTACTTTCCTAGGAAAGTGAATAACCTCATTGAGTGGGTTTAAGATTACTTCAAAATGTGGTAATGTGAATCTCATGGATTTCATCAAGAAAAGGATGAGTGGGCTCTTGAGGTGGTGCCTGATGATGCCTGCCAGGAATGAAATAATTAATGAAAACCATATAAGATTATTTAACTTGTGAAATAATTAGGAAATTAAAAGAAAAACCCAAATTTTATTACACAACACATTTAATTTGCAACCTAAAACTATAATGGTACACACGTTCACGTAGTTTCGTTTTATTGGCTCCAATTTATACTCTATATATATATCCCTTAATTATAAGCCATTTTTCATGACTTTAGTCTTCTTTTTTCTGTTGTTTCTGCTTGGCTTGTTCTCTTTATAATAGTTAATGTTCGTTTGATTCGTGTATTTAAAATCATAATTCAAAATTATTTTCGTTTTACGTGTATTTTTTATGAGAAAAAAATACTGTAAAAAATTATGAATTATGATTCAGAATCAGAAATGAATACAACAAACAAACGGACTTTTAGTTTTACAGAATAGTAGACAAACAAAGTGATATCGCCGATCTATTACTGCGAATTTACGCTTGCATTGGTTGATCAATTTCTTCACGTAGTCAGTCGGATTGTGAAATAAAATGGGATTCCCAGCTTCTATACAATGCTTATTCACCAAGCAATCATGGCACCACTAGACAGACAGAATGTTTAGGGGGAAGAAATAAAAAAGAAGATGAATTCGGTTACATGTTGAAATTAACTGAGTCATTAGTCAAGAGCAAGCTGACACCAAAAACCATATGAACCAGAAATAAGCAGAACACCGGTGCTCTGAGCAATGAGTAGCTAATCTAAATATATGGGATTAATTAATGCACTGAGTACTGAACATTTGTGGAAGGTATTTTCCTAATTCTTTAGCAAAAACAAAAAACAAAAAAATAAAAAAAATTAAAAGATTTTTTCTAATTCGGAGGAATTGGAATCAGATAGACCACCGTTTCTCGGAGGATTAAGCGCCTAACCATTCGTCTTCATTCAATATTCCTATGACCATTTCCTCTCTCTCTCTCTCTCTCTCTCTCTTAATTTCATTATTTACATAATAATGAAAAGAAAGAAAAAAAGAAAAAAAAAAAAAACATGGTATTTTCCTAAATGTAGTTTTACTATAATTCTCCTGTGTCTCTTTTGGTTCCATAATTTTCTCTCAAGCCTCATACTCGTGAAATAATTTAATAGCTCCTGAAGATAAGATGGCCAATTGTACGGTGATGAGTACTTTTCAACTTCCACTTGTTCTCATTCTCATTATCATAACCCTGATTCTCCATTTTCCTTTTAAGTATTAACAACCCACGTTTCATTTTTCCTTTCTTTAATTAGCTTTCTCTCTCTTGCCCTTTTTCCCTGAAGAAGAAGAAGGGGGAGAAAAGAAAAAAAAGAAAAAAGAGAAAAGACAACAACAGCAGATTAACAATGGTGTAATTTCTCCAACAATTAGACAAAAGATTGATCACACACTAAAAGTAAAAGGGTCGCTTGTCCTTTTCCAATTCCTGGTTTGTTCATTTTTCTCTTCAGTTTGCATTGAAAAGATGAACAAAACACCATGGATATAAAAATAATAATAATAATAATAATAAGATCGAGAAAAACAATTTCTTTAATAGATTCTCTTGACCTTTATGTTGTCTTGTCTCCCATTTCATCACTTCGTGCACAACACAAACAGATTTCCATAAGCGAATGCGAATCGTAATCTGATCAGGAACTACTGTTGTCGTTGGTGATGAGGGGTCATTCATTCATGTCTTCAAAGCCTGTCATGGGGCCTGTCTCCTCTGATCAGGTAATTAAAGTCTTTCTTGCTATCAATGATGCCTTCTTCTACATGCGCCTTTTCCGGTATTCAAATTTGGCATGAATACAAATTATATCTATGTGTATACATCTTTTATATATCGCAGATAAGCTGCATTTCTTCTGATGATACCCCATTTGGAGCCCCTGAGAAAGTGCATCCTGTTGACAAAAAAACGGAGCGAATAGCGAAACCAAATGCCTATTCAACAAACACCTCACCGGTTGGACTCCAACGCGGTGATCCAAACTCAAAATCAAAGGCATGTTATGCTGTTAACCACCAGCCATCTGAGCATAAAGAAATGGAGAGAGCTACCAAGGGTGTACCAGATGATTCAACCATTACCCAATACTGCTCAAACCCTAACCCGAAGGTGCAAACCAATTCAACAGGAGTTACAAATGCAAGGACAAATGACACAAGGAGTAGTACGAACGGTCACAGCGACAGCTTAGAGAACTCAACCACTCCTTTCAAGCCTCACACCGGTGGTGGCGATGTGAGGTGGGATGCCATTAACGCGGTCTCCAAAGCCTCCTCGCTTAACCTTAGGCATTTCCGGCTTCTCAAACGCCTTGGCTACGGAGATATTGGGAGCGTGTATCTCGTCGAGCTCAGAGGGACTAAAGCCTATTTTGCCATGAAGGTGATGGACAAGGCATCTCTTGCTAGTAGAAACAAGCTCCTCCGCGCGCAGACAGAAAGGGAGATACTCGGCCTTCTTGACCACCCCTTCCTTCCCACTCTCTACACGTATTTTGACACCGATAAGTTCTATTGCTTGGTTATGGAGTTCTGTAGCGGAGGTAATCTTCATTCTCTTCGGCAGAAGCAACCTAACAAGTATTTTACTGAGGAAGCTGCGCGGTTTGTCCCATTTTTCTTTTATATATATATATATATATATATATATATATATATTAACTTGTAAATTATCTTCAGGTTTTTCTTTTTGCAAGAATTTCAATTTCTTTCACCGTCAGATAATTCAAATGCTCATGCAGATTTTTTGCATCAGAGGTGTTATTAGCTCTTGAGTATCTGCACATGCTAGGAATTGTATACAGGGATCTGAAACCGGAAAATGTTCTAGTAAGAGAAGAGGGACATATCATGCTTTCGGATTTTGATTTATCGCTTCGTTGCTCCGTCAGTCCTACACTTGTCAAGTCATCTTCCGTCCATGGTGGAACCGGTGGTCTTTTAGATGAGGAGTTTGCCGTCCACGGTTGTATGCAGCCATCAAATTTTTTCCCGCGCATTTTGCCGAGCAAGAAGAATCGTAAATCGAAATCGGACTTTGGGCTCTTTGTGAATGGGGCCCTTCCTGAGTTGATGGCGGAGCCGACAAACGTGCGGTCGATGTCATTCGTTGGGACGCATGAGTATCTGGCCCCAGAGATCATCCGGGGAGAGGGTCATGGTAGTGCGGTGGATTGGTGGACCTTCGGCATTTTCTTATACGAGCTATTACATGGAACGACACCCTTCAAGGGGTCGGGGAACCGGGCTACACTCTTTAACGTTGTTGGCCAGCCATTGAGGTTTCCCGAAACACCGCAAGTGAGTTTCGCGTCTCGTGATCTTATTCGAGGCCTTCTTGTGAAGGAACCGCACAAACGAATTGCATACAAGAGGGGCGCTACAGAAATAAAACAGCATCCATTTTTCGAAGGAGTGAACTGGGCACTCGTCAGAAGTGCCATGCCTCCCCATATACCCGAGCCTGTTGACTTCTCGCAGTATGCTACCAAGGCAGCGCCAACCGCTGTTGCAGATAACAACAAGGCGGCACAAGTCATCGATGCTGCTAAAACTCATACTACTGCTTCTGATGATCCGTCTTACATTGATTTCGAGTACTTCTAGGACCGAGAAAAAAGTTTATTTCATACATACGACTTTGGTGGAAACTTAAACTGTACAAAGAGCAAAAGTTGAAACCAAGTGAACTATACAAAATTTGGATGTCACTGCTATATATATATATATATATATATATATATATATATATATATATATGTTAGAGGTAAGGGGCAGCAAGTATACCATTGGGAATGGCAAGCACATCCCAGGTTTTGTCTTTTGTTTTATTCTTTCATTCTTTTCTTCTTTTTGTTTTTTGTTTTTTTCAAATTTCATTTCTGTTTGTATACATTTGTAAGTCTGTGATTTACCAATGATCAAGGCATTTTTGTTGATGACTTTGTGGACATGGTGAAATACAGTTTACTTGTATCTTATTTACGATGGCTATCTTAATATCATTTGAAGAGTCAAGGGCAAGACTCTGCATTTCATATCCATTCCAATCAAATATCATATGAGAAATGCTGAAAGTGTAGTCCATGTATCAAATAATTAATGTAAAAAATAATAAATAATAAAAAAGTGACGCTAATATTTTTTATATTATATTTCTGATATGAGGTAATATTAAACAGAGGAAGAAAAAATCATATTATATTCTTGATTCTCACCCTAAAAAATCAAAGGAAAAATTAATCTTAATATTTAATTGATTTTCTTCTTAGAAAAATAAGCCCTCCAAAGTTCACATGTCTCTTAAGTGATCTCTAATTTAATAGAATTTAATGGACTATTTATAATGGCTAATACACCTAATTTCCCTAACAAAACCTAAAAAGGCTTGTTGAATCGGGTAAGTTGGTGCGCTCGATTAGCACCCAGTTATTGACCAGTTTTCTATTGGTTGGCTGGTTCCACAGATAATCTCCATATGGAGATCCATTCTGGTCAATTGGGCATCGACCACCAGTTGACCGACTCATGTCAAATCAGTGCGGTCTGAAATAGAAAATATCATATCGGTGGAGGTATACTGAGAGGAAAATAAAATAAAATTTGAGATGAATTAAAATTAATAAGTTAATAGTTTACATAAATTAATAAATAAGTTAAATTATTATTTTTGTTTATAATTTATTTAGTTATGAATTATAACTTAACAAGTTATTATTTATAATTATTCATAATTTGTTTGGTTATGAATCATAATTTAATAAGTTTACTCTTATTTAATTATGAATCATAACTTAATAAGTTATGGCCTATTAATTTTTATAACTAAAAATTAACTTATATACTTTCTTAAACTTTTCATATTAACTTATTTTCTATTATTTCTCTTAAAAATGTTTATGTATAGATTATTATATGTTAAATATAATTATAAACATTAATTTAATCAATTTATCTAAATTAATTTAACCAATAAATCACTCATAAGTCAATTACCCATCTGACCACTCAATTTTAAGCCAATTACAAAAATAACATAAGTTATTAACATGAAAAAAAAAAAAAAGTTGTATTATTTGAGAAAATAGACACCGAAATCTTGATTTTGACGAAATGCACTCTCAACTCCAAATTAATTATAATTAAGGTCCAACAGCAGCCGGCCAATGAATGTTATCAAAGCCAGTTAACATCACGTGTTGAAATGAAGGGTTCCGCCTCCCAGTAATGTCCAATTGCTTTCTTATTGATGAAAAGAAATCTCTTCACTGGTCCAACCAGGGAGTTGCTTTTTTTGTTTTTTGTTTTCCATTTTCATTTTGATTTTCTCTTCTCTTCTTTTGGGTTGCGACTCAGAAAATTAAAAGGAAAAGCAATCATTTTTCTTTGGTCGGTGGATGCTTCTTCTTCTTCGTCTGTTTCCTTCTTTCCGGCGACTGTAAGTTTCTGTTGTATTTTCCTTTGCCTTTTCTGGGTTGATTTGGAAAAGTAGGCATGCGCTGTACAAAAAGAAAGCGTTTTATTGGATTTTGGGCAATGGAAATGGAAAAGTTAATCGCTCATACTCATAAGCTTTGGGTTCATTCAGACGACATGATTTGTTTGGGTTGTTTTTTTGTTCTCTTTTTCGATATTGTTTCTGTTTCTTATTGAATTTAGGTGGGAGCGAGATAATATGAATATGGAGGAGGCATTCCATAAGATTAAAGTGGAGAATCCCATCGTCGAAATGGATGGTACCAAACTTTTTTTTTTTTTTTTTTTTTTTTTTTTTTTTTTTTTTAAAAAAAACATTACACAAACCATGATATTTCTTTCTTCAAGACTACTTATAGCAAAGCAAATACTTGAGAGTAAATATCGGATTTGTTTTATGTAATTGTATAAGTCTACAAGGAAGTATTGCTTCCTCCGTCTCTTTTTGAGTATCTTCAAGATTGTTTATGTGATTGTCTGTCTACTCTCAAGTCACAGAAAAAAAAAAAAAAAAAAAAAAAAAGCATAAAAATTTGAGTTAATGAGAACAGGCTTCTAGCGGGGTCCACAGATTGTGACTTGCGAGGATATATTTTTTAGAACTTTGTACCGTTAAAATTAAAAACTCGAATTCGAATCGGTGAAATAACGAGGTATTAGTTTATACATTCACTCAAAACAAACTTTCAGAGAGACCCAAAACAATACTTGACTTCTCTTTAAAGTTTGAACACCAGAACTGAGTTCTCAACATCTTTTCCTTCCTGTCTGAACATTTTTCTGTCCTTATTTAATGACACAGGGGATGAAATGACTCGAGTGTTTTGGAAGTCAATTAAAGATAAGGTAATTCCCAATTACTTGTGACATGACATCCTTAATATCAAGTTCCTAATATTATAATAATAATAATAATGACGGTCCGCACCTTTTATATCACGTGGAAGTGATTATACGCCTTGTTTGATGTTTCACAGCTTATTTTTCCTTTCCTGGAGTTGGATATCAAGTACTTTGACCTTGGCCTTCCGAACCGTGATGCCACCTCTGATAGAGTCACAATTGAAAGTGCTGAAGCTACTCTTAAGTATGAAATATCCTTGAAAAGGAAAATATACGGCTTTTGTTTTGATTCTAAACCTATTGCTTGCTTTCTCATGCTATTTGTTTTGTTAAGATTAGATCTTTGTTGCGTACCATTCTAGCAACTAATAAGAATTTTGCATTAAGCTTATTCCTTGTTTGTTGAACCTATTTGTTCATACTGTTTACATAGCATTTTCATGCCCAAAAAGGAAGTTGATTGTCAAAGCGGATGATTTTGATACATACATACATACATACATACATACATATATATATATATATATATATATAATACATATATATATGTATGTATATATTTCTCAATCTACGGAACATGATGCTTATCTATGTCTGTGATGGAATTGTTAAGCTCATGTCTTTTAATCGTGTTATGTGAAAAGAAAGTAGAAAGTGATTTCTTTTCATTTCCCTAATAAACTTTTAACGCCTGCTTTTGCCCTCTGAGTACAACATGATTTTGTACTATACTTTTGCCGTAGGTACAATGTAGCAATAAAGTGTGCAACCGTAACTCCAGGTGTGCATGCCTAACCTAAGTGGAGACACATACATGTTTTTTACTTTGTTCAATAGATTCTAAATGGTACTTGAATGACATTGTGGTGTTTGATAGACGAAGCACGTGTCAAGGAGTTTAACTTGAAGCAAATGTGGAGGAGTCCAAATGGGACAATTCGGAACATTTTAAATGGTCGTTCAATTTCCCTGATGATTATTTGTTATATGGTACCATTATGCATGTTAAACTGAATGCAAGTAGCATATGTATTTTCTATGCACAACAACAGGTACTGTTTTCCGAGAACCAATTATCTGCAGAAACATTCCTCGCCTTGTGTCTGGTATGTGACTGTTCTTTTCATTTAAAGATGTATTTTCATCGTAGAGCAAAGACCAATTCTCTCTCTCTCTCTCTCTCTCTCTCTCTCTCTCTCTCTCTTGCAGGCTGGACAAAACCTATATGTATTGGAAGGCATGCTTTCGGTGATCAGTACCGAGCAACTGATACAATTATTAAAGGACCTGGAAGGCTCAAATTGGTTTATGGTAATCTCTTCAAAAGGCTCCATGAAACTCAATAGTGTTTCACTTTTTATTGAGAACATGCAGAGTTGTTTCAAAGAAAATAAAATGTTGCTCTCATGTCTTCTGCCGTTTATTCATTAGCAAGTGTAATCACAAATTGCAGAACCCGTTGGATTTGAGAAGAAGACGGAGATTGAAGTTTTCCACTTTACTGGCGAAGGAGGTGTAGCTTTATCCATGTATAACACCGATGAGGTTCAATGTCAACTCTCTCCCTTTCCTTTTCAAGTTTATTGACGACGGGTGGGAGGGTAATTTTCCAGAGGACTTAAGAATTACATTTTTTTTTTTTTTTTTTTTAATGTGTTTTCAAATGAAAAACAGTCAATCCATGCTTTTGCTGAGGCTTCAATGAACACAGCTTACCAGAAAAAGTGGCCACTTTATTTGAGCACTAAGAATACTATTCTTAAGAAATATGATGGAAGGTACTGCCCTTTTCTTGATCTTTTGTATACAATATTTTCGTTAGTATTACACGGTAGGCCAGCAGATACTGAGGGGTTCTATGATGCAATAGTAGAACTTATGCTGTCCTTTTCTCACCCTTCTTTCTTTTTTTTTTTTTTTTTTTTTTTTTTTTTTTTTTCAACTTTTGTGAAGATTCATGGACATTTTCCAGGAAGTATATGAATCCAAATGGAGATCCAAGTTTGAAGCTGCGGGAATTTGGTGATACACAAACCCTTGCAAGCATGCTGGTACTGTTTACGCAGTTGGAGTAATTCTAACTAATAATATTGCCAAATGGCGTAGGTATGAACACCGTCTCATTGATGATATGGTTGCTTATGCCCTTAAAAGTGAAGGCGGTTACGTGTGGGCGTGCAAAAATTATGATGGTGATGTGCAGAGTGACTTTTTAGCCCAAGGTTTGTATCATCAATTTTGGTAGAAGTCTGGTCGTTATGGTCTATATCTCTATTAAAGTTCATATCCAAGAGTTTTGGAACTGAATTGGAAAAGGTGTTTGCTCTGGAGACTTGATATAGGGGCATGTTTAGTAGCTCATAATGGAATGTAATGGGAAGCGAAAGGTGTTTAACTACTAGTTTCCATTTTATCACAAGTAATTTCCTTGTCTGTGCAGGTTTTGGATCTTTGGGGCTAATGACGTCAGTGCTGGTAAATACATGATGATTTTCGCTGCTTCATCTGGGTTCCATTTCTTTTTCACTCTTTAAGTTCATGAGAAATTGCTTTGGGTCCCAGGTATGCCCAGATGGAAAGACAATCGAAGCAGAAGCGGCCCATGGCACAGTTACCCGCCATTACCGGGTTCACCAAAAAGGAGGGGAAACAAGCACGAATAGCATAGCCTCTATCTTCGCTTGGACACGAGGTCTTGCTCACAGGTATCAGATTGATGTGATGATACTAGCTGTCACAGAGTTAAAACTAGTGCTTGTACCACATCATCATCATCTTGATGAAGTCTATTTCCATTCAAATATGATCAGGGCAAAGTTGGATGGTAATGCGAGGCTGTTGGATTTTACTCAGAAACTTGAAGCTGCTTGTGTTGGAACAGTTGAATCCGGGAAGATGACCAAGGATCTAGCACTTCTAATTCATGGACCTAAGTAAGTACTGTTGAAGTAATTTGCTTTGGCAATTATGATCATCGTTTTGATTAACAACAAAACATGGAATTTTGTTTTTTTGGGTTTGGTCTAGGATCACTAGGTCTCAATATCTAAACACGGAAGAATTCATTGATGCGGTAGCAGGGGAGCTCAGAGTTCGATTGTCTTGCAAAGCAAAGTTGTGAACCAAAAAGATAAAAGGCCACTGACTTGGCATATTTGGTCAGGATCTTAATGTGGCATTTTTCTTTTGTGGGGTTCGGCATCTTAACTTTCACTCTCTCTAAATGGTCATTTAAAATAATAATAATAATAATAATAATAATAATAATAATAATAATAATAATAAAAACCTGCTCCAAAGCTGACTGGGTAGTTTCAGGGGAAGATTTGCTCTTTTTTTTAAAAGGAAAAAAAAATGGTGTTCTAGTTGAGGAGTTATTATTATTAGTGGTGGGAATCACTATTATGTTTTTGCAAAACGCTATTGAATTTGAATTTATTGGTATTTTATGTTGCTCTATTTTAGTATACTTGTTTTATAGGCATTTTATGTTTCTCTATTTTAGTATAGACTTGTTTTATAGGTATTTCATGTCTGATGTCGAATACAACTTAACAAAAAATATATAAAAAAAATGATGTCAACTACAAGCAGAATAAGTTGACAGAGTAATAAGCCAACTAAAAAACAATTGTTTCCTACGACCCTAATTGTAGTACTACTACTAGGTAAAGAGTGTGTTCAATGCGTTGCTAAATTAAAGTATCAATGTTAAATTTTGGCATTTGTGTAGAAGAATCACTTCCAATGTAATGCTATTCTTGGTATTACCACTTTATTACCAACTTTATTTGAAAAAAATAAGCGAATCCACTACCACCCGAAGGCACTAACAAATTATGAAAAGAAGTCACATATCGTGGCTTTGATCAGAAATTCGGAAGTTGCTTGAGACGGCTAAAAGTTCTTCAAAACCCTTCAGCGTTTAGACTCGTGAAGGTGAAGCCATGGGAAAGACCTTTGCAGCTGAGCTGACGTAAAAAAGTTCCGTTGTCATGTCTGCCCTCAACTTGTTGAAGATGATTCGATGGAAGACCTCTTTATTTCACATACTTTTCTCTCTTTCATTCACATGGAAGCTCCATTGGCAGGCTTACTACGAGTGTAAATAACACTTGTCAAATTTTTCTCGTCCACGGCTAAAATCCCGACAGACAGACGCTAAGTCTCATGTGTCATATGATCAGCATGATGTTGCCTCACCCCGGATGGATATAGTCATCAAGATCCTGTTCCTTGTGAGGATGATGAAAGCTCAGTTTCTATTTCCATGTTGTCTTTCAGAAACCAGTCCAAAAATGTTTAACCCACCATTTAGCTTTTCAAAGGTTTTGTCCCAAATTTTGAGGCCTCTGAGCTTGAATATTCTCCTGCAATACTAAAATTGAAATGAAATGTGAAGAACAAAGTTACTATATTATTAAGATAAAAAGTTATAAGCGTACACCAGAAACGAAAGAGGAAAAGGAAAGATGTTTCTTCACTCTGTTGCCCATTTGTCTCCAGCCGATGGTTACAAAAGCCTTTTCATAGTGGCATTTATTCTTCCAAAAAGAACACAAAAAAAAAAAAAGTATTTCTTGCTTATTTTCATTAGAAAATAAAAAATAAACAAAAGTAAGGAACAAAAAATCTTGACAGATCAAGAAAACAAGTTTTTTTGGTGCTGTGCAGCACAAATCAGATACCAGATTCTCCTCTCAAAAAACACTAGTGTCGAGCTACAGCCACAGAGACCTTTTAAAAGGGTTTAAACACCAGAAGGAAGAAAACAGTTAAAGTTCAAGAGAAAGCTGAGGCATACCGGACGCAGGTGAGTTGATTCTCATAATGGCCGGTTTTGAGGGCGCTCGGCCTTTGCGCAACTATAGCTCGCAACAGGAATTCATTGAAGTCCTTTTCTAGAACTGGTCGGGTAGTTGTGGCACATGCAAAAAATAATACAAAAAAATATGAAAAACTCCGCATACAAATGTAAACAAAGGCTTGCGCGTGACCAGCTAACTACCCTTCTCGTCTCATTCACCTGCAGGACAAAAAAGTAATTGACGCAAAACCAAATGAGAGGAGATAGAATTAAGACAGAGAAATAGAACCAAGAGCGATTAGAGAGACAAAGGAAAACATAGAATTCTAGACAGAGAACAAGAACCCAAGAGCGAGAAAATTGAAATCTCAGTGTTCATCATGGACAAACCAAATAACAAACTAGAAAACTAAGGAAACTATTCACTTAAATTGATAACGGGAGACTAACCTTAATCCCTAAAATCTAAATAACACAAACCGAAAATAAATGCTAGAGAAAAATAATATCCAAATGTCCATTAGTAATATTCTCAATTGAGAGAGAATTTGATGAAAGGTGTTTTGTTCTCAAACATATGTGAATAAACTTAAAAACAACACGTTTCCATAAGAGTCATTGAATTCCAACAAAGACACAGTTTTCTGACCTGCTCTTTGTTTGCTTCAGATTCAGAATTCTATTTTCCAGAGCAGCAAGCATGCAAGCATCTGGATGTATTCCTTTAGAAGACATTTCATCAATTAGGCTCGCGGCTCCATCCACATCTCCTCTATCATAACAGCTTGACAGAAGAGCAGTATAGGTCACTACATCAGGTTCTATTCCTCTTCGAACCATTTCTTTAAAAAGCGCAAGAGCAACCTCAAATTTCTCTAGCTTACTGTAGCCATCTATTAGAACAGTACAAAGAATTACGTCAGGAGTTATTTTCATTTCCTGCATTTCAGTCAAAACAGATGAGATATGCATTGATGTTTCTTTTTGTTTCCTTGCGTTTAGATGGGCGTGGTAGTCAGATTTGAACAGGGCATCAAGCAAAACTGTGTAAGTGACAATATCAGGTTCGATGCCTCTACTTTTCATACAGCGGAGGAGATCAAAGGCCTCCTGCAGGCAATTCTCTCTGCAGTAGCCGTTTATCATCGTTGTGTAGCCAATGACATCAGGAGTTAACCCTCTCTCAACCAAACTGTCAAAAATCTGGCGGGCCTTTTTCACATTCCCGGCCCGGGAGAGTGAAGACATGAGTCTGTTGCACATCACTCTCCCGGGTTTCATTTTCATGGCTAACATTGTTTCGAACAAGAAAACAGCTCTGTCATTTTGACCTTCCACACATAATTTGCAGAGTAGTTTAAGGAAGCTACTTTCACCTACTGGAATCCCTTGCTTCAACAACCTAAGAAGAAGCGCATATGCCTTTCTTGTATAGTTTGCTTTACAGTATCCACTAATCATTGCAGAATAACTATCAACACTCCTAACTTCCAATTGATTGAGAAACACTTCGGCTTCTTTCACTTTTCCTCGCAGGCATAAATTTTCAATTATCACCTCATATGTAGTAGACTCCGGTTTTACACCCTGCGCGTTCATGTAATCTAAAAGTCCAAATGCCTCGGATGCAAGGCCATTTCTAGAAAACCCAGCAGCAAGTACGTTATAAGTGACGATATCGGGCTTGAGACCCTTTTCATTCATTTCCTCCACAACATCCAAGGCATCAACGATATTCCCTTTGAGACAATAGCCCTTAATAAGAGTGGTGTAATGCATAACCTTTAAGACCATCCCCTTGATTTTCATCTCTTCGAGCAATTCAACAGCCTGTTCTACTCTCCCCAGTTCGCATAAAGCGTGCGCTACGATATTATAAGAAACTCCATCAAGATAAATTCCCATACCCTCAACTTCCTCGAATTGATTTACTGCTTCATCAAACATGCGCATCCTACACAAACACTTAAGAATCGAATTAATAATAACGCAATTAGTCCTCATGCCCCTCGAAACCATATCAGCGTGAAGAGTCAAAGCTCTTAACAAATTATAGCCCTTGCAATAGCCCTCGATCATTGTGCTATACACACGTAAGTCGGGGACCACCCCATCATTTTCCATGTCGCGAATAACAGTCTCAGCTTCGCACAGTTTCTTCTCATTACAGAACCCGCGGATCACGACTGCATAAGCAAACCTATCAATGGCGATTTTCTCCTCTTTGCAG
The DNA here is from genome assembly GCA_012066045.3 of Morus alba. Taxonomy (NCBI): domain Eukaryota; kingdom Viridiplantae; phylum Streptophyta; class Magnoliopsida; order Rosales; family Moraceae; genus Morus; species Morus alba. The sequence continues at coordinate 16,373,755 of CP050234.2, forward strand.
GATCGGAGAACTCGGTATGCTAAACCTGATCTTCGGGCGGCACAAAGCCCTTCAATAAGAGCACTATAAGCAAATGGAGAAGGGGTTACCGCAGCTTCCTCCATCTCCAAAAACACGTTAGCAGCTCCATCCAAATCACCCTTTTTACAGAGGGCCTTAATCATAATCACATAAGTGTGATCATCAGGACTAAAACCAATCATCCTCTTTAACTCATCGTACACAACCAAAGCCACATCAACTTCACCGAACTCAATCAAACGGTTAAGAAGAAAGTTGGACGTGAAAATATGAGGAACAAAGCCACTTATCGTATTCGATTGGAAGAGAAAATGAATGGCGCGGTCAAACATGGAAAAACTCACATAAGAATTGATCAAGGCGTTGAAAGCCCGAAATGAAGATTGCCCATTAAGATGTTGGAGGAATTCGGAGATGTCGAGATTCGGGTTTCTTCGAATGATGTCGGAGAAGAGAGAATCCAAATTGAAGTTGGCGTGTGATAAAATGTTGAGGAGCTCGGCGTAGGAGGAGATTCCGAGCCGAAAGCCGGCTTCTTTGGTTCGGTTAAAGAAGGCGACGGCGAGATTGGGTTGGTTTCTGAGAGCTTGGAGAATTTGGGTTACTGCTTCGTCTTCGTCTTCTTCATCGGAAGATTGTGTTTGTTGTGGGTTGTGGTTTATGATGTTCAAAGAAGACAAAGAAACCCACTTGAGATGAAGAGAAGAAGAAGAGGCATTGAAGATGAATCTGGGAGCACGAGTCAAAGGGAGAAACCGCATGGGAAATGGAATAGGAATCGAGGAGAGGAATTCTTTCGTAAAACCCAGAAGAAGAAGAAGAAGAAGAAGAAGAAGCAGCAGCAGCCTTTTACGGCCTTAAACCCAGCGGCTAATTACTCTTTTTCCTCTCGGTAGAGTTCCTTACCCCTTTTTATTTTATTTTTTTCTTCTCTTTTATAAAATCATTGAGAAAAGTATTGGTTTCTAAATTAATTAGATGTTTGTTTTCTTCTTATATTAAAAAGGACAATTATATATTTTTAAATGAACTTAAAAATAAAAATAATAATTTTTTTCATTTTTGAATTCTTTAAGGGTGTTTTATTTAGATTTTTTTTTTTTTTTTTTTTCATTTTTGAAAATCATGTAACCAATTTTAAATAAATATATTATCAAATCATTTTAATTGTCATTATAAATAATATTATAAATATAAAATCTAGTATGACTTGTAACATTATTAAATCATTAAATAAGGACTATTAAATAAATTTATATGCATCGAGCATTGCGGTCAAACATTTTGTAAAAACAAGAAAATGAAAACACCCACCTTTTTTCATTTTTTTTTTTTTTAAAAATTTTTATGAAACCTTCCCAGCCAGATTTCACCTGATGAAAAATCCTAAACAAACATTTATTTATTTTTAAATAACTTTTAAAAAATTGTTTTTTATCTTTTCAAGTTTTTTTTTTTTTTTTTTTTTTTTTTTTTTTTTTTTTTTTTTTTTTTTTATGTGTACTTTAAGTTGCTTGTTTTTGTAAACTTTGCGTGTTATAGAAATGAGCATGAGTACGGTGAACCCTCTTTTTTAAAATTACACGTAGAATAGAACACAGTAAGTGAGCTGTGAGTTTCATAATAGGAGCAGAGCAAATTAGTCTTTGATTATATGTACCTTTACAATTGAACCATTAATTGGACGCATTGGTGTGAACCTCTCCAAAGCAATTGATGCCAACCATAATAGTTCATTATTTTTTCAAATAAAAAACAGGGAATTTCATTTAGCACACGATTCAAGCAAGCAACTGTAGAACAGAATCCGGCTACAATGAATAACAAAAAATGAATACATTTTGCATTTTGTGCAAGCAAAATCATCTTTTCAAGATGAATATAACAACAACAAACCTTAATCTCAACTTAATTAGAATTGATTGTATGGATTTCACTTTTTCACACAATTCTATTTGAAATTAAACTTTTCAGAAAGCCTAGATCTATAATGTCTTTTTAACGATTTCAGTCTACGTAATTCTTGATCTACCCCCCTCTCCTAGTATTTAGCATAAGAATGTCCTCTCAAGCACAAACTGATGCTTCTAACGGTCTACGTTGAACATGTCCATACTACCTCAAAGCGGCATTCACGTATCTTATCTTCTATTGGTGCTACACTTATTTTACTACGAATAACTTCATTCCTTATGCAATCCATTCTCGTATAGTCACTCATCCATCTTAATATACACATTTCTGTCACACTTATCTTAATATGTTGTCTCTTAATGACCCAACATTCACTACCATATAACATAACTGGGCGGATTACAGTTTCTTTCAACTTAATAGGTATCTTATCATCACATAAAACTCTCGTAACATTTTTCTACTTAACCCACCATGCCTTAATCCTATGTTGAATATCCTCTTATATATCTCATTCGTACTGCATTATAAACCCAAGGTACCTAAACTTCCTAGAAGCCTCAATTTTCACACTATCTAAAGAAATTCCATCACTCTGATTACTTGAGTTACTAAACCTACAATGCATGTATTTAGTTTTTGTCTTACTTAACTTAAATCCCTTCGTCTTGAGAGTTTGTCTTCCACAGTTTTAACTTACGGTTAACCCCTATGTTCATCAACTAAAACTAAATCGTCCGCAAAAAGCATATACCAAGAAACTTTATCTTGAATTTTTCTTATCAGCTCATCCATCACGATGGTAAAAAGATAAGGACTAAGAGCAGATCCTTGATGAGGCCGATCCGAATGGGAAATTATGCTGTGTAGCCTCCAACAGTTCCACACTCGTGACCACCCTATCGTACATGTCCTTAATTACCTTAACATACTTCACATGCACTCATCTCTTTTCTAGCACCCACCATAAAACTTTTCTCGACACCTTATCATATGCCTTTTCTAAATCGATAAAGACCATATGTAGGTCTGTTTTGACTTCTCTTTACCTTTTCAAGATGAATAATCCCAGAGAAAAAAAAAAAAAAAAAACAATCATTAAGAAAATGATAAACTACAGCTTACTACTTCTCAAGTACTAATGTCCCTAATATGTCACAAGTCTACTATCAAAAAAAAGAAAAAATCCAATTGTCCAGGAACCAACAGCAACGAGAAATTCTCCCGTGGTTCAGAGAAAATTGAACTGAACTGATTGGAGGAAGTCATTGAAAATATTCCCAACAAAATTTAACCTAGAGTTGAGGATCTAATCTAGAGTTTCTTTACCTCCCTCTGCTATAAACTGCAGAAAAAAAAAATGGAATAATTTATTGTGGGATCCTACAAAAATTTGTTTTTCCTTATCCTCAGATTGACAGATGGGCAAAAATGTGTGTATAGGTAAATATTTATCCGTGGAGCACATCTTCCTCTTGTGACTTATTCAAGTGACAAGCTAGAAGAAAGTTTGTGGTCCGGTATAGATAGGCACCGAGATCATACCCGAAAGACGACTCCATCCTCCGAACAAGATCAAAGGCAAGATGTCTTTTATCTTGGGCGCAAAGGAGACACTTGATTAAATGATTGCAAGCTTTTCTCATCATAAAACCCTGCTCCAGAGCATAAACATAAATATTTGTAGCCAGATCCAACTTCCCACTTCCACAGAGACCATAAATCAAATTCACACAACTAGACGGAGGGACGCTCACATTGTACTCCTTGAGAAGAGAGAATATCGTCAAGGCTTCGTCAAATCTTCCTCCCTGACACAGCCCAATGAGCAAAACGGTATATGGCGCCAAATCAAAATCCTTCAATCTGAAATCCATTTCAAGAAGACCTCTAATTGCCTTGTCGAGATCTCCCCTTTTAAAATGTTCCTCTACAACATTGATTTCTTCCCTATCCCTCCCGGGAAGGTTGGCCTGATATTTCAACCATAGACTAAAAGCTAAGGACTGTTTTCCTCTACGGGATGACCAAGTCATAAGTGTTATGTAAACAGAAGAGCTGGGTACGCAACCATTTTTCACCATTTGATCAAAGACCGCAAAGGCGTCCTCTTCTTTGTCGGCCCTTTGAAGTCCATCTATAAGCGTTGCGTGCGTAACAGAATCCGGGGAGAGCCCTTTCAACTGCATGTCCTTGAAAAGTTTAAGAGCGCCATTTATGTTTCCGGCCTTGCAGAGCCCGTTGATTAGACTGTTGTAAGTCACAGTGTCGGGCATAACCCCACTATCAGCAAGCTGCGTCAGGATTCTGTACGCCTTAAGGACCAGTCCCGACTCGCACAGTTTCTCAACCACGGCCTGAAGACTCCCACCATCGAGAACCCTGCCGCCCCCTTGCGACAGACGAAGAAACAGCGAAGGGTTTCTCCCTATTTCCATCCTGTAAAATAGCAGGTGGGCTTTCCCGAGCTCACCGGCTTTACAAAGTCCGTGAATAAGAGAATTGAAGGTCACAACAGAAGGAAAACATCCAACCTTGTCCATCTCTTCAAATATCTGTTGCGCCTCCTTGACCAGCCCGTTTCTGCACATACCACAAATGAGAATGGTGTACGTGCACGCGTTCGGGAAGCAATCTCGGTTGGATATCTCGAGATGAAGAGATCGAGCCTCGTCCAAAAGGCCCACATCGCAAAACCCCTTAATCACGGCGCTATAGCAGTAGGCGTCCGGAACCAAACCTTCCCGACTCATGCCGTTGAGCATGTTAAGAGCATCCTCAACCCTGCCTCCATCGGATAACCCCCGGATCATTATGCCGTAAAACACAACGTCGGGCTTGACTCCCTCCTTGATCATTCTTCTGAACCACCCGTGCGCTTCGACGTACCTCTTGGCTTTAAACAAGCCATCGATTAAACAACTGTATCCCTTGAGTCCGACAACATAACCGTCCTTCTCCGACCACCTCATAAAGGCGTAAGCTTCATCGATCCTGCCTAACTGACAGTAGCCGTTAAGCAAGGCGTTGTAAGCGACAGTATCGGGACAGCAGCCGCTCTCCTTCATCGTAATGAGAAGCCTGCGCGCTTCGTCGACCCTCTTGGCCTGGCATAAGCCGGAGATTATAATAGTATAAGTCCTCTCATCGGGGGCTAAACCCCTCTCGGCCATTTCGTCAAACATCTTCTGGGCACCCTGGATCTGACCAGACTTGCAGAAGCCGTGAATCAAAATGTTGTAAGTGACCAAATTGGGAGTGCAGTTGGACTTGAGCATCTCATTGTAAAGGGCAAGAGCCAACGAGAAAACCTGTTTTCGCAGCATGAGACACAAGATGACATTGTACGTAAAAACATCGGGCTTGCATCCGAGGTCCCTCATTCGTCCGAAGAATTCCAAGGCCTTCTCAGGCATTCCCGATCCCAAGAATCCCTTGATGGCCGCTCGGAAAGCGTCGGAAGGAATCGGAATCCGGTGGTCCTTCAAGTGTCGGAGAGCGGATTCGAAAGCGTCGTCGTTTTGGATCTTGAGGAGCATTTGGAGGAAGAGAGTCTCGGAGGCCTTGCTGCGAAGGAAGTCAGAGTTCCAGGCCCAAAGGAAGAAGCGGAAGCTTTTCTGAATGGTGATCGTGTCGTCGGAGTGCTGCTGTTGTTGTTGATGCTGTCTGAGGACGGAAGTGACGATGCGGGGGGAGAGATGAGGGAGAGCGCGGTCGAGGGCTCGCTCCATTGGATCGACGGTTTCGAGGATGGCCAGGATTTCGTTGGAGGTGTCGGAGCGGAGAAACCGCTGAGAAAGACATGGCCGTGGCTGCCGACAGCATTGGGATTTGGGTTTTCTTAAGGAGAAGAAGAAGAAGAAGAAGAAGATGTCAATTGATGACCGATGGGGGAATAGAGGAGTCATCCATTCGAATTGAAATTTGAATGGGAATTTCGTACTGCTTTGCTTGCTTTTGCTATTTATAGGGTATTGGAATTGGTGGCGATTGAACTCAAACAGTCACCATACTACCCAACATCGACACCAACATCACCGTCAACCATGGTTACAGCTCCGTTTCTATGCGTAGTTACATCTAAATTAGAGTTGTCAAATGGGGTCCATAGACGTCCGGTCCAGCCCGTATTAGTGCTGGATTTAGCACGGCCTAGTACAATATTATTACGGACTGTGCCAGCTCGGCACGTTTAATGGGTTAAGATTAGGTCACGACTTCTCAGTCCGTAACCCAAGCCCGGTCCTAGCTTGTGAAGGCCCGTAACCCAGCCTAAGCCCAGTTCGGTCCAAGTTTGAATTAGGTTATTATTCGGCCCGGCCCAAGCCCGTGAAACAACCCGTCTAGAAGCCCTCCAGCCAGTGAAGAATGTGACCGTTGGGCTGCGCAAAAGCTCAACGGTCACAATCTGAAAAATTTCCCAAAATCCCTTATAAATACCCATTAATCCCACATAATAATTCACTCTCATCTTCTCATTTCACTCTCATTCTATCTCTCATCTTGCCTCTTTAATTTTAATTCTAAGTTTTTCTCTCGCGATCACTCTTTTTCTTGTTCTTTCATTTACAAAGTTTAAGTTCAATTAATTTTTAGAAAATAGCTGCAACAAATTTTTCTATGATTTCAGTGTTCTCCCTGAGCTTGGTGATGAGGCATTTTTTGAGGATGAAATGATAGCTCAGAACCCCACCCCCACTGAATCGAAAAATACACTGGTTGATAATGCTTCAATGCACAACGATGAAGCTGGAGAACGCGGCAGGGGAAAAAGACCGCAAACTTCTATTGCATGACAACATTTCACAGAGGAGTCCCGACCAAATCCAAAAACAAGTGAAATAGAAATTCGTGCTGTATGTAAGTATTGTAAAAAGTATTTTTCTAATAAAAATGATAAGGGTATTGGTCATCTAAATAGAAATTGGAAAGCATGTTTATCGTTGCATGAAGGTGAGAGTGTGGGTTCCCGCCAACAAACACTATCACTCACATCACAAGGGTTGTAAAATTTTACATACGATGCACAATGTGCTCGTGAGGCACTATCTAAATTTTCAGCTAGTGCCGAATTACCTCTTTCTTTTACAGATGATGCGGCGTTCAAAGAATTCATACAGACGACCTTCTACCCGTAATTAACATGTTTAAACGTAGTTTGAAATCAACGTTTGGGGAAATTTTTCATCAACGGTGTGCATGTTACATAATCAATTTAGTAGTTCAGACAGGCATTGAACATATTTTAGCTAATCTAACAAATATTAGAGAATCTTTATCATTCATATCTAGTTTTAGAGCTCGGCTGCAAGAATTCAAATAATATTGCAGGAACAGTCAGATGCGCCCAAGAATGTTCCCAATTGACGTGAGACATAGGTAGAGTTCCACCTATTTAATGTTGAAGGATGCACTCTCATATCAATAGCTCATCACAACATATGTAAATAGTAAGAATGATCAACTATTAATTTTCGATACAGATTGGTAGAGTGGTGAGTATTTTTTAAATTTCTAGAAGTTTTCTACAATACTACTGAATTACTTTATGGAGTTTATTATCCCACTGTACATTAGCTTTACATCAACTATTTAACATTTCAAAAACATTTTCTCATTATAGGGATATTGAACTTTTTAGAAACATAGTTAAGCTAATATAAACTAAATTTAAAAGTTATTGGTTAGGTTATCCTATGTTATATGCATTAGCAACCATTTTAAATCCTAGGTGCGAAGTGGATGAGACTGAATCTTTAATGACTGCTACAGTAGAAAATTTAGGTATTGATATGCTACTAACTATTACTGACGCTAGAAAAATATTAGAAAAGTTATTTGGTTTGTATGAAGCAAAATACAACACATGTCAAAAAGAATAGAAAACTTCGACATCAACTAGAAGTTCGGGGTCTAAAGGTTCGTCGCGAAGTTTCTTGAAGAAGAAAGAGAAAATGACGGGATTGTCGTCAACATAAGCGTTTACCGAACTTGTAAAATATTTGAAGCAAATTTTGTAATTGATGACGATAAACTGGACATCTTACATTGGTAGAAGAGCAAGACCGATCGTTTTCTACATTGTCCGTAATAACTCGTGACATTTTGACAACTCTTGTGTCCACGGTAACATCAGAGTAAACATTTAGTGCAAGCAACTGAATTCTTGATGAAAAGAGGAGCATAATGCATCCATATATCTTGGAGAGGCTAATGTGCGTTAAAGAATGAGAAGATGACGGAAGATGAAAACAAAAATATACGGATGATTCAATGCAAGACTATTTTGGTAACTTAGAAATAACAGAATCTTCTGTAAGCACTTAGGTTTTGTAATTTACTTACCCTAGAATACTTCACTCTTTTTTCCTTCGCTAAGGTTTTGTCTCGATCTCCCCACGGGTTTTACTTGACAAGGTTTTTAACAAGGCAGTTATTTATGTGTACTTATTCGTATTATCTCAATTCAATAAAATCACATCATTTGGGAGCATATGATATATTTTCTTTTTTTTTTAATTAAATTTTGCAAAAAAAAAATTACAAGGGCCAGGGCCGGCCCGTGAAGGGCCTGGGCCCAGGCTCGACCTTGGCCCTAATGGACTAAGGCCACCGGCCTGGGCTGGGGCCTGAGTGTTTCTCCTCAAGCCCAACCCTAGCACGACCTGAGTGTTTCTCCTCAGGCTCGGCCCTGCATTGGCACGGCCCCGGCTCGTCATGGGCCTGGGGTCCGACATGGCATGCCGACCTAGCACGACACGTTTGACAACTCTAATCTAAATATAGAAATTTAATAACATGGTGTGATAACAATCTAATCTTATTATTTATTATTAATTTTTATTCAATTTATTATAACTCTGAGATTAATATCTTATGATTAAAATAATAATATTTATTTAATAAGTATATATTAGAGTAACCATTAAAGTAGGAAGAGAGTTTCATATTTGAATTTTTCACTTTGAATTTTATTTTTACAAGATGTAGATGTAATTCAAATCCCAAGTTGAAATTTATCAATGATTATACTAAAGTTAGTAGTTAATAAACTCAAGTTGATCAGTAACATAAAATTATGAATTTATGAGTAGAATTAAAAAATACTTATTTTATATTAGTAAAGTTAATCTAAACTAGTAACCATAAATCATAGATTTATATTTTAAACCCAACATTTATAGAAAAACATTATTTTCTGATGATAAATCGTAAATTTACTATGTAAATCCAAGATGTATAAATGAATATAAGTTATGTTCTGATGGTAAATTCTAAATTACTATGTAAATCCAAGATGTACAAAGGAATATAAATTGTGTTTTGATGATAAATTTTAGATTTACACTGTAAATTTAAAATTACAAATAACACAAGATGTATCTGATGTATGAAAAATTCATGATTTACAAGTAGAACTTAAATATATTTACCTTATTCTCTTATTAGTAACGCTTTGAATTTACTATGTAAATCTAAGATTTACAAGTAAATATGTTGTGTTTTGATAATAAATCTTGAATTTACTTACGATAAACCTTAGATTTTTCGAGCATAATTAAAATATGTTTATCTTGTATTAATAAAGTTAATATAATCTAATAACATATTTAGCCATAGTAATAAAAATTCTTTTATCGCTTACACCTTCAAATTTATAATTTGAGATCTCCGGCTACGACAATCGAAAGAAAGAACGGCCAGGTATGAGAGAGAAAGCAAACTCACAAACAACAGATAGAGAGAAGATGAAAAAAGAGATAAAGGGAAGAGAAGAAAAACAAAAGAAAAAGGATAAAACCGAAAATTCAAAACATAACCTATTAATTTCTAGACATTGGTAAATTGATTATTTACTAAAATAAAATTTAAATTTAAACCTATTTTCTACAATTTTCCTTATTTTAGTAAACAATTGATCAATAAAAATATTGCTAAATCATCCCTTTTTGGTTGTTAATAAGTTGTTGGGCATCTCAAGTCATTAGTTTAATACTCCGTCTATTTCCTATACTTACTCATAATTCTAATTCTATTAGAGTATTTTTATCTCACAAAGAATTTAAATTTAAAAATTTCTTCTCTTATAAAATTTCCATCAATGAATCAGATTCACTAAAACACTCGAACCAAACAGACTCTAACTATGTACCTGTTTGAAGCAAATCTTATACTTAATCTAACCAAAGCCGTATCCCATGATGTTACTCCAACTGGTATCCAATTGCCTATCCCCATTCCGTTTTTACCCCCAACACAAAGAAAATTTAAATTTTAAACTCTTTCAAAGAGTTTAGGCAGGAATTGCCAAAAACTACTTTGAAATTATGTAAGGCTCGTTTAAAAGATGAGTTCAAACCAAAACTGAATTGAATAACTCAACATTATTTTTAGGCTAGTAAATCCAGTCTTTTCGGATAGCCTAGTATAGGTAGAAAATAAACTAAAAATCCTATTCTAATTCTGACAGTAAAATAAATCATAATGGAAATAGAAAGCTAATAGGATTCAAACTGTCCTACATCATTTATACAATAAGTTCATCTTCAAGATAATTATACTCGAACGTAAACTCAGTCTTGATCCGCTGACACCTGTATACAAATATCCAAAGGGATTAGAAGATAACGTGTAATTTTAATTCAAAACAAGTGCTACTAGCAAACAAGCCAAAATGATAAATCATCAAGATGATATGTACGTCTTTGTAAGGGGTTGCGCTGGTGAACCCTGAGCTTTTTGTTATTTGCAAGGACCCCAAAATTTTTGACCTGGGCATTTAGACTCTAAATTTGACAATCTTTGACAATGACAATGAATTTTAAGTCCTGATTGCCAAATCCAAACACTGGAGTCCAAATTGCAAAACCATTAAGTTCAGGGAGCACTAGTGTAAAAATTAACCCATGTGTAAATATATGCAAAGATGTTTGTATATAAACATACTCCATTTCACATAAATATTAATAAGCACAAAAATCGAAGTATCCATACCATCCTTGGCCTTTCCCTATTCCTAGATCGTCATTGGCGACATGGAAATCAAAGTACACGTATGTCCCCTGTTCATATTCATCGGTGGCAACTTTCGGCTCCTCGTGCCGCTGAAACCAAGTGTTGTATTTTTTGTGGTATCTCCAAGACTGCTTCTTAAGCTCTTTTGCAGCCAAATATTGTTGATAAGTGTTCTGAAAATTTATTAAGAAAAACGGGAACACAACATAAGGATATGCTTAAAATACCTGTAATGGAGATCATAAAGATTCAAGAGAGAGGAGATAGAACCAAAGATAGATAAACAGACCACTAGAGAGTTGAGAGGCCAAGAGAGCATAAAGAGAGAATTACAGAGAGAACAAGAACTCACAATATTCATTCATCAGTCAAGTCTTAATTGGAAGCAGTAGGCTACTTCATAGAAAGATAAAATGTAGTAATAAGATAAGAACCTAATAACAAGATAAGTTTCAAGCCAACCTAAATAACCCTCTCCCTAAGAGATAAAATGCCATCTCAAATTGAAAACTAAACACTAAAGACAAAGCATATCCTAATCTTTATCATACTAATAATCAATACGGTAAGTTTGGTACCTGCTGATGATAAAAGGCAAAGAAGAGTGTGTCAATGCCATAAGGTGGTTCGAGACCTAGTCGTTCCCAAAATGCTGGATTGTTAACTATTGGTGCCTGTACTTGTGGGTAGCTAGGAGGAGTCATTGCAGGATGCCTCTGTAAAAAGGAAAAACATTGATACATGTTTCAAGTCGTACATGTGATAAACAGGGGATGAAAGTTAAGTGTGTGTGTGTGTGTGTGTGTGTGTGTGTTTGTGTGTGTAATTGTGCATCCATACCGGAGTATAGTTCCTTGGGCGTTCGGAATCTTTGAGTTGTGGGAGCTTGTAATAAGCAGCATCAAGCATCTGCAAAGTGTACAATTGGTCATACAGTCCCATGGAGTTAACAGTTGATGACGCTGTAATATTGTCACCAATGGCACCCAGATCGGAGACACTTCTTCGGCCGATAACACCAAGGCTGCCAGAAGATTGATTGGCCTGTAATGGTTGCCCGGCAGAGAGATCAGTATCTCTTGATACTTGAGCTAGCTCTATTAATGAGCCTGAAACTCCGACCTGCGGAGACCAAGCCACCATGATCAACAGTTGCAGATTTGATGAACCACCTTTCTCAATGCCATACTCAAAAAAAAAAAAAAAAAAAAAAAGAATGAAACCCCAACTCATGAATAGGCCCGGCATGTGTATTCTAGGAGCGAAATATTCTCATCTCCTAACTGGTATGCTGTTTGTAAAGAGTGCTGAAGAGGCAGATCTATTTTTTCTTCGCTCTGAGTTTGTGGGTTGTGGCTACAGTTGGTGAAAGCTGCCAGCTTCACTTGGTAATACCTTCTTCCCCAGTCTCCTTGATAATAGGGAAAGCTCAAACCTTTGGTTAGCTGTAGAGGCCAACTTTGTTGAAGCGCTCAATTTTCGCTATATTTGTGTTTGGAACTTGTTAGGTTCCCAATCCCTTAAAGCCTATTTCTAATGCAACTGCGCATAACTCAATAGAAAAATGGAATGGAAATTCAACCAAATGATGGTCTGGTTTTTCTCGTATTATCTGGAATAAAATGAAAATATGTTAGGAACCTAATATTTAAAAGTCTTTTTTTAGTAGTCTCAAGGGAGTATAAATAGGGGGTTTAGTTGTTAGGGAGGGGGAATCAGATTTTGTAGAGAGTGTCTAGTGCTGTGCACTATTTTGGAGGTCGGAGGTCCTCGAAACCGTCCATCTATCTTGTAATTTTGCATTTCTAGTATTGTTAATGAACCATAGATTCTAGGAACCTAACAAAATACAGATAGAGGGGGAATTCGAGGACCCCGAGCCTCCAAAAGACAAACGATTACAATAAAAATATATGATGCCCTCCCTAACACTTGGTTGGGCTATTTATCCTACTCTTCTCTCTCCTAAAAGGCTATTCCCCTAACGGTATCGGCACCCTCACCATTCCCAATCCCCAGATCGAGGATGCTAACAGAATTGCTCACCCTGAGACTAATCCTCCTTCGAATTACTAATCTGCCCCTGCTTATCATTCTTCCTTTTTCTAGCATAAACAAACCTAATGGGAGGAGACCTATCTATACTCCCCTCCTCGAGACCAACCTTGTCCCCAAGGTTGAAGGCTGGAAATTGGTCTTGAATCACAGCAACAGGTTCCCAAGTGGCATCCCAAGATGGAAGGCCTTCCCAATGAATCAAGACTTCATCCACATGGCGCCCCCCGATTAGGATGGTGCGAGAGTCCAAAACAGCAGCCAGGCGGACAACCAATTCCATATTGGCTGTCAAATGCTTAGGAAGCGGTTGACCCTTGTACTGCTGCCCTCGAAATTGCTTCAGCTGGGATACATGAAAGACCGGGTGAATCTTGGCAGAAGCAGGCAGATCCAAACGGTAGGCAACCTGGCCTATTCGTTCTCGAACGGTAAATGGCCCGTAAAAACGGGGGCTGAGCTTCTTGTTAACCTTCCGAGTGATTGATTTCATGAAATACAGAAGGAGCTTAAGCAATACTAAGTCACCCAGAGAGAATTGAACCTTCTTGCAATGCCTGTCTGCGAACTCTTTCATGTGTTGTTGGGCCAAACGGAGGTGGTCCTTTAGAATGTGTGGACGAATCTAGACAAATCAAGAACTATTTATGGTAACTTCTTAGGTCAAAGGAATATGCTAGGTTTATACCTATTGTATTAGGAAAGGATTATTCTCTTTTATTTCTTTCCTTTTATGTTCTGTTTCTGTGCCTATATATGACTGGTTGTACCTCTGTTTATGTATATGAAAATAATAAGAAAAAAAGCAGTGTTTTCTCCCTGTTCTATGTTTTCTTCCCGTGTGAGTTTACATGGTATCAGAGCTACCGGTTGAAGAAAACAATGTATAGAATAGCCTTGATTGGAGCAAGCGGAGGTGATGTTTCTGAGGTTGCCACGAGCAGCCCCAAAACAACCTCCACAATTGCTCCCACTACTGTCCCCGAGAGCCTCAATCATACCTCCCTGCAGATCACAACACAGAAACTGAATGGGAAGAATTTTCTCAGGTGGTCACGTTTGTCCTAATGGTGATTCGAGGAAAGGGAAGGCTGGGTTATTTAGATGGCTCAATCCCAACACCAGATCCGAAGGAATCTTCTTATGCAAATTGGGAGGCACAAAATTCAATTGTGATGGCTTGGTTAATCCATTCTATGGAGGATAATATTGCTGACACTTATATTCTCTTCCCCACGGCAAAAAGGATTTGGGATGCAGTCACAATGGCCTATTCAGATCTGGAGAACACATCACAAATGTTTGAGTTGAGAAACAAAATCCGAACCCTAAAACAGGGGGAGAATGATGTAACGGGATATTATCATGAAGCCACAAAATTGTGGCAGGAATTGGATTTGTTTTCTTCCCCATCTTGGAAGGATCCTGAAGACTCGGTCTTGTATAGGAAGTTGGTGGAACGAGATCGTGTGTATGATTTCTTGGCCGGACTGAATAAGGATTTGGATGAAGTCCGTGGTCGCCTACTTGGAATGAGACCACTTCCTCAAATCGAGGAGATTTTCGCTGAAGTCCGAAGAGAAGAATCAAGGAGGAGAGTCATGTTAGGAACCACTACCTTGAATGTGGAAAATTCTGCCTTAGTGGTCCGAGAATAGGAGAGTCAAGGTCAGGGAGAAGGGAAACCAAACAAGAAATGGTGTGATCATTGCAAAAAACCCTATCACACCAGGGAAAATTGTTGGAAGATACATGGAAAACCAACAAATTGGACATCCAATCGAGCATGTGGACGTGAAGGTAAAGGATTTCAGGCCTCAATGTTGAAACAAGAGGACACTGAACCAGCCATGGGAGCTGCGGCATTTACCAAGGAACAGGTGGAACAATTGAAACAAATGATAGCACAATCCTCTTCAATGTCCCTTATGTCTCAGAAAGGTAAACCTTTAACTGTTTTTTGTGGGCTGGCTGAGAAAGGAGAACCTTAGATTATTGATTTTGGAGCAACGGATCATATGACTGGCTGTGGAAAATTATTCACATCATATGTTCCTAGTCTGGGGAATCACAAAGTGTAGATCGCAGATGGTACTTCTTCAGTTGTGGCCGGTATTGGGACTGTGAAAATTGGAGATAATGTTGTTCTCAAAGAAGTCTTTCATGTGCCTAATTTTAGTTTCAATCTTTTTTCAATAAGCAAATTAACAAAAGATATGAATTGTGAAGTGATTTTTTCTCCATCTATGTGTATTTTTCAGGACCAATCATCGGGGAAGAGGATTGACAGTGCTAAGGAACGGAATGGCCTAAATTACTTTGAGGATGAGTCAAGTGTTCATGGGCAAGCTCAAGTAGTTGCAAGCACCTCTCATTCAAGAATTCAAAAAATTATGTTATTGCACTATAGGTTAGGGCATCCTAGTTTTCCTTATATGAAATTCTTGTTTCCATCCTTGTTCAAGAATAATAATAAATTTCAATGTTAGATTTGCCAATTAGCTAAACATACCCGTGTCTTCTTTCCTCCATAATCATATCGTGCATCGAAACCATTTGTTCTTATTCATAGTGACATTTGGGGACCTTCCCGCGTCTCAAGTACTACAAATAAAAAATGGTTCATTACCTTTACCGATGATCATACACGTGTTTGTTGGGTTTACCTTTTAAAAGAAAAATCTGAGGTCAGGGATATTTTCAGACAATTCCATACCATGGTTAAAACACAATTTGATGAAAATATCAAATTCCTAAGAATGTATAATGGGACCTGATTTTTTAACAACACCCTGGGGGAATTTGTCACTTCTAGTGGGATAATCCATCAAAGTTCTTGTGTCAGCACACCTCAACAAAATGGGGTGTCTGAGCGAAAAAATCATCACATCTTAGAAGTAGCCCGTGCCTTGTTGTTTCCAGCCAATTTACCAAAAAAATTTTGGGTAGATGCAGTTTTGACCGCTACCTATGTGATTAATAGAGTACCTTCACGTGTCCTAAAATTCCAAACTCCAATAGATTGTCTATACAAGTCATACCCTCAGTCCCGGGTTCCCTCCTCATTAGAGCTGAAAGTGTTTGGTTGTGTTGCCTTTGTTCACAATCTTGATCCACATCGGGGCAAATTCGAACCTAGAGCTCATAAGAGCATTTTTTTGGGATATTCGGCAACTCAAAAAGGGTATAGGTGTTATTCAGTGGAGAAAAGAAAATATTTTGTGTCTACGGATGTGACTTTCTTTGAAGACCAATTTTTTTTTTACCGAAAATTCCCTTCAGGGGGAGAGAGTATGGGAAGGCAATTTTTGGGAGAAATCTAAATCAACTTCCATCTCAACCTCAGATGATGCAAATGGTATGTGGGAATTCTTTTGGGATTTTGCTCCTTCCGAAAACCAGAGTCTTATCCCTTCCAATCCGCCTGAAAATGTTCAAAAGTCAGGAAATCAAGAGGAAAACCCAGCCCATACTCCTGAAATCAACCCACAAGATAGATCCGAAATTGATCTTAAAAAGTGTCCCCAAGATAGCCCTAAGACTAATTCCGAATCAGTTCCACCAACCCTTACCCAATCCATTCCTTCAAATCAGCCTCCTCATGAACCAGAAAATCTAGTATCTATAGTGCAGGAACATAATAAACATAAAGAGAGTGGCTTGCAATTTTTTGATCGAACTTATGTACGCAAGAAGAACCAAAAAAGTGTAGAAAGCCAAGAAGTTCCTCACCACCAAGAATCGGAACCAATGACAGGTCTTGAAGTGGAGATTGATGACTTGGGGATCCCGGTTGCATTGAGGAAAGGAGTAAGATCCTGTACTAAACATCCTATGGCACACTATGTTGGTTATGATCATCTAACAAACTCAATGAAGACTTTTATAGCTAACCTGGCCAATGTGGAGATTCCAAAAGATATCCAAGAAGCTATGAAGAAGCATGAATGGAGGCAAGCTGTTTTAGAAGAAATGAGAGCTCTCGAAAAGAACTATACTTGGGATGTGGTAAGAAGACAAAGAGAGAAGGCTCCGGTTGGATGTAAGTGGGTCTTCACAGTTAAATACAAGGCTGATGGGTCTATTGAAAGATACAAAGCTCAATTGGTAGCTAAGGGCTATACTCAAACATATGGGATAGACTATCAAGAAACCTTTGCACCAGTTGCCAAGATCAACACAGTTCGGGTTCTATTATCCATCGCTGCTAACTTAGATTGGCCGCTGCGACAACTTGACGTAAAAAATGCTTCTCAATGGAGACTTGGAGGAAGAAGTCTATATGGAAATGCCACCAGGATTTGAGGACAAGGGTGATCGTGTCTGCAAGCTAAGAAAATCCCGAGCTTGGTTTGATCGGTTCACTGAGGTGGTTAGGGAACAAGGATATAAGCAGGCTGGAGGAGATCACACTTTGTTCTATCAGCACAAGGATGGTAAGACTACTATTCTCATTATTTATGTTGATGATATCATATTGACTGGAGATGACCTTGAAAAAGGAGAGAGGCAAAAGAGGAAACTGGCAAAAGAATTTAAAATCAAAGATTTGGGAAGTCTCAGGTACTTCCTTGGAATGGAGATTGCCAGAAATAAATGCGGGATATCTGTCTCACAAAGGAAGTATGTGTTGGATCTTCTAAAAGAAACAAGAATGATGGGTTGCAAACCTGCAGAAACTCCTGTGGAGCCAAATTGCAAGAAGGGAACAGGAGACAGTGACCCTGTAGACAAGGGCAGATTTTAGCAATTGGTTGGAAGACTGATCTATCTGTCACATACGAGACCTGACATAGCTTTCGCTGTTAGTAGAGTCAGCCAATATATGCATGCTCCCACCGAAGGACATTTGGAAGCAGTATTTCGAATCCTAAGATACTTGAAAGGAACACCTGGACGAGGTTTGTTCTTTAAAAAGGAAGATGAGAGAGGAGTCGAGGTGTACACAGATGCCGATTGGGCAGGAGCCACTGATGATAGGAGATCTACTTCAGGGTATTGTACCCTTGTTTGGGGAAACCTTGTTACATGGAGAAGTAAGAAGCAATCAGTTGTCTCAAGGAGTAGTGCAGAAGCTGAATTGAGATCTATGGCTCATGGAATTTGCGAGGTTCTATGGCTGAGAATGTTGTTAGATTAACTCAAGATTAGAGTTGCACTTCCATTGCGTGTTTACTGTGATAATAAGGCAGCCATAAATATTTCACATAATCCTGTACATCATTACAGGACTAAACACGTGGAGGTGGATCGACATTTTATCAAGGAGAAAATTAAAGAAGGAACAGTTGTTATGTCATATGTTCCCACAACTGAGCAAGCTGCCGATATTTTGACCAAAGGATTGTCTAGACCCTTGTTTGAAAAACTAGTAGACAAGTTGGGCATGTACAACTTATACAGCCCAACTTGAGGGGGAGTGTGGACGAATCTAGACAAATTAAGAACTATTTATGGTAACTTCTTAGGTCAAAGGAATATACTAGGTTTATACCTATTGTATTAGGAAAGGATTATTCTCTTTTATTTCTTTCCTTTTATGTTCTGTTTCTGTGCCTATATATGGCTGGTTGTAACTCTGTTTATGTATCTGAAAATAATAAGAAAAAAGCAGTGTTTTTTCCTTGTTCTATGTTTCTTCCCGTGTGAGTTTACAGAATGCCTAGCATTTGATTCCTCTCCAATAATTGGGTGGCTACCTCACGGACGGCGATAGAGTCCTCTTGGAACCGCTGGAGAGAAGGTGGTTTACGCCCATAAATGGCCTGAAAAGGGGAGCACTTAATGGACGCATTATAAGATGTATTGAACCAGAATTCGGTCCAGGGTAGAAAAGACAGCCAAGAGCTTGGCTTGTCGCATGCGAAGCAACGGAGAAAAGTTTCCAGACAACGGTTGATCACCTCGGATTGGCGTCCGTCTGCGGGTGATAGGCAGAGCTCTGTTGCAGCTTGGTTCCCTGCAACTTGAACAATTCCCGCCAAAATAGACTTATGAAAATGGTGTCGCGATTGCTGACGATCGAACGAGGAAACCCGTGTAGGCGAACTATCTCCCGAACAAAAAGAGTGGCCACCTGTTTTGCCATGTACGGATGAGCCAATGAACAAAAATGAGTGTACTTGGATAGGCAATCGACAACCACCAATATGGTGTCCATTCCCTTAGACTTCGGAAGACCCCCAATGAAATCCATCGCTATGTCCTCCCAAATTTACTGAGGAATGGGAAGGGGCTGTAGTAACCCCCCTGGGGAGAGGGCTTCTGTCTTGGTGTGTTGACAACGTTCGTAGTGGGACACAAAATCACTGATGACCTGTTTCATGCCTTTCTAAAAAAAATTTGCTAAAATCCGTTTATATGTCCGTAAAAAACCAGAGTGGCCCCCGACCACTGAACTATGGAAGTCGTGGAGCACCTGAGGGATCCAAGCAAGTGGTAGAACTAACCTTTCTCGGAACCATAACAAGTTGTTGCGAAGACAATAACCTTCACCAACCGGCCGACCTTGGCGGATGGTAGTGATGATGTCCATGCAATAGGAATCCTCGAGTTGTCCATGCCGAAGTGCCGCCATGTTGACCGGCATGTGGAACAGAAAGAGCTGCGAATTCCATCGGAGCATTGTCCCCCCTTCACGAGAGGGCATTAGCAACTCGATTTGTGGCGCCCGGTTTGTACTGTACCTCGAAGTCATATCCTAAGAGGTTCGTGATGAGGCGCATTGCTCTGGAGGTAACACCCACTGATCTAGAAGGAATTTAAGGCTCTTCTGATCGGCCCGAATGAGAAAGTGCCTCCCAACAGGTAATGCCTCCATTTCTGAATGGCCAAAACTATGGCGAGGAGCTCCCGTTCGTAAACTGACTTCAAACAGGATGTTGCAGACAACATTTTGCTAAAATAAGCGATTGGGCAGCCCTTTTGCATCAATACCGCACCCACCCCGCTGCCCGACACGTCGGTTTCGAGGACGAACAACTTCGAGAAATCTGGCATGGCCAACACCGGAAGCTCTGTCATTGCGCGCTTAAGAACGAGGAAAGCGGCCTCAGCTGTGGAAGACCAACTGAAGGTGCCTTTCTTTAGTAAGTCCGTGAGGGGAACGGGCTAAGGAACCATACACCCCTTGAACAAAGCGTCTATAATAGCCTGTAAGGCCCAGGAAGCCTTGCAGCTCTCGAACATTATGTGGGGAGGGCCAAGATAACATCGCACTGACCTTAGACTGGTCTGCGGACACTCCCTTAGCCGACAGCACTTGTCCAAAAACACATTTCTCAAAGTTGGCAAGTAACGCCTCCCGCCGTAGCACTTCCAACACGCTCCTTAATTGTTCGTGATGATCTTCCCAGGTCCTGCTATAAACCAAAATGTCATCGAAAAATACTAAAACAAATTTCCGTAAAAAGGACGGAATACCAAATTCATTAGAGATTGAAAAGTGGCCGGTGCATTGGTAAGGCCGAAAGGCATAACGAGGAACTTGTAATGCCCTTCATGTGTCCGAAACGCCGTCTTCTCCACGTCGCATGGGCGAACTCGGATTTGGTGGTAGCCCGACTTTAAATCCAGTTTGGAGAATACTGTTGCCCCGTGTAACTCATCTAGAAGCTTATCAATGATTGGAATTGGGAACTTGTGGGGGATTGTTAATTGATTCAATGCACGGTAGTCGATACAAAAACGCTAACTACCGTCTTTCTTGTGGACCAAAAGCACCGGGCTAGCATATGAACTACTGCTCGGCCTTATAATACCAGAGGCCATCATGTCCGTGACCAGCCTTTCTATTTCAGCCTTCTGGACTTGAGGATACCTATAGGGGCGAATGTTGGGTGGGGACACGCCTTCTCGGAGGAATATACAATGCTCCCTGACGCGTTGTGGCGGCAACCCCTCAGGCATGCTAAACACGGCTTGGAACTCCCGAATCAGGTGCTTGAAACTGCTTGGGAGTGGTCGTATATCTCTTTTCACGTTTCCGTCTTGGGTTGCCTGAATTGCTAGAAGCACCCCAACCCTAGTGTGATTCCAAATTCGTGACAAGGAACACAAGCGTGCCGGTGAATAACTCAGGGAAGGGTCCCCTGTCCAACAAATCCACTCCTCCCCCTGCTGAAAACGCATGGTGAATTTAGCCCAATCAGTTCGGACCTCACCTAAAGTCCTCAGCCACGAAATTCCCAACACCAAGTCGGCACTACCCAGTTCAAATGGGAAAAAATCTTCAGTAATCCAGTGCCCGTGTACGAAAACCTTGATCCCTCGACAGACACCCCTTTGTTGGAAACTCATCCCATTTCCTACCTCAATTTTGTGGCGGACCGATGAGTTCGTGGGAATGGCTAGGCTGTGCACAAGATCCGCGAAAATGAAACTGTGAGACGCTCCACTGTCCACCAAAATAATCACCTCTCGTCCGCCCAAAGTCCTTTTCAGTTTCATGGTCTTTGCCGTTGCCATACCTTTCAAGGAGTTAAGAGAGAGCCCAAGAGCCTCTTTCGTCGAGTCTTCAACGACCAACGCCTGCTCTTCCCCGACTTCGCGACCATCTTCCTCCCCCCTTTCATCGTCGCCCACTGCCAGAAGAACCTGTAGTTTCCGATTTCTGCACCTATGGCCAGGGCTGAATTTTTCGTCGCACTTGAAGCATAATCCTTGAGCTCGCCTCTGTTGAACCTCGTCATACGACAATCGTCGGTAATGGGAACCTTCTCCCGTTGACGAGCTAGAAGCAGTTGGGGTCTCACGATTTCGGTTAGGAAGCCCTAGGTCATGAGGAATCTGGGTATTTTGGGATCTAAGGTAGCTCTCAGATTTTTCAGATGTAATAACTGGCAGTGGAGTCGGGTTCGGCTTGCTGAATCCAACCCTGCCGCCCCACTCCACCCGGGTATTTCGACCCACCCACGCCTTACGGATCCTATCCATCGCGTCCAAACGGTCTTCAACCTGTTGGGCCAAATCCATGGCCTCATTCAGATTCGTGGGCCGGTGTATCTTGACCTTTGCCCGAATATCTTCCCTCAGCCCGTTAAGGAACGCGCCCCTGAACACACACTCCGGTATTCCCCTCATCGTAGCCGCCAAGGTCTCAAACTCTTCTCTGAACTCTGCCACCATTTCTCCTTGCCGGAGAGAGCCATCATCCTTTCCGTTGGGTCTCCTTCCCATGAATGGCGAAAACGGTGGAGGATCGCGTCCCTGAGGTCCCCTTAGCCTACGAATGGTTCTTGGGCGTCCAGCTATTAATACCAACCCAACGCCCTTCCCTCTATGCAAACAGACGCCGCCATCACCCTTTCTCCTTCTTCGATGTCGTTGATGGCAAAGTATCGTTCTGCCCAAAAGATCCACCCGTGTGGGTCCTCTCCTTGAAATATCTTTAGTTCTAGTTTCTTACCTTGGTGCTCCGCCTGTGCACGGGGTCTAACTGGAGACCGGTAGTGGTGGTGACCTTCCCTTCCCCTTGCCTGATTTCTCCTTGGGGGGCTTGGATCTACCCGTGCTGGACGTCCCAATTCGCGCCTTGGTGGAGTTTGGTCGTTCTGGTTACCACCTGGAGGCGAGTAGTCCTCCCTGGGCCACCTTGGAGGAGATCGCTGGGGGCGAGCTTGCCTAATCATGAGCTACTCAAGCCGGTTGATCGTGCCTTGAATACTGTCCACCTTAGCTCCCATCGTGGAGACTTCTTCCTGTACCTCGCTGAGTCTCACTCCCATGGATGCCATGTCCTCCTACAACCTCGGTACCGAATCCACCAACGATTCGAAAGTTTGCAATGCGTCTTGGAAGTTGTTCAACCTTCTCTCCACCTGCCCCAATCGATCTTGCTGATTTGCCATAGATCGTAGGGCTCTGATACCAAATTGTTAAGTTCCCAATCCCTTAAGCCTATTTCTAATGCAACTGCGCATAACTCAATAGAAAAATGGAATGGAAATTCAACCAAATGATGGTCTGGTTTTTCTTGTATTATCTGGAATAAAATGAAAATATAGATAGAGGGGGAATTCGAGGACCCCGAGCCTCCAAAAGACAAAGGCTTACAATAAAAATATTTGATGCCCTCCTTAACACTTGGTTGGGCTATTTATCCTACTCTTCTCTCTCCTAAAAGGCCATTCCCCTAACGGTATCGGCACCCTCACCATTCCCAATCCCCAGATTGAGGATGCTAACAGAATTGCTCACCCCGAGACTAATCCTCCTTCGAATTACTAATCTGCCCCTGCTTATCATTCTTCTTTTTTTTCTAACATAAACAAACCTAATGGGAGGAGACCTATCAGAACTTGAGATGGAAAACCCTTTGTGGTACAGAGTTCAGGTTGTGGAAAAACACCACACACGCACATAACATATACGGAAATGGCATTTCGATTTTCATCTTCCTGTGCATTGTTATATCCTTTATCTGTTATAGATTATGAAGCTTTTTCTAGTTTGATTTCTACTTTCTAAAAGTGTTATAATTATCTATTTGCAAGTACGTTTGCCCGTTCTAAGTAAACAGTACATTTGATCATTCTAAGCAAAAAAGTACATTTGAGGAATGTTTGCATTGTAAGCCTTGTCTATGAAACTTTCAGAATATTTAAGTTACGTTTGGTTAGAGGATTGTTATAACCCTTGGGTAGAACTCATCCCTAAAAGTTAGCTTATAGGGAGAGAGTGCCCAAATGGTTATAAACCACATGCTAAGCCCATACATTTGATTTTCATCTTCCTGTGCATTGTTATATCCTTTATCTGTTATAGATTATGAAGCTTTTTCTAGTTTGATTTCTACTTTCTAAAAGTGTTATAATTATCTATTTGCAAGTACGTTTGCCCGTTCTAAGTAAAACAGTACATTTGATCATTCTAAGCAAAAAAGTACATTTGAGGAATGTTTGCATTGTAAGCCTTGTCTATGAAACTTTCAGAATATTTAAGTTACGTTTGGTTAGAGGATTGTTATAACCCTTGGGTAGAACTCATCCCCAAAAGTTAGCTTATAGGGAGAGAGTGCCAAAATGGTTATAAACCACATGCTAAGCCCATACTTTAGCAATGTGGGACTCAACCAGGATCCTAACATACCACCACGGACATCCACGGCGGCCCACTGGATGGCCCACTGCCTTTCCAGGTCGCCCCTTCCTGTGTCGCCTTCCGCTGGGCCCGAGCAGGGCATGCTCTTGATCCAATTGTTATAACCCTTGGGTAGAACTCATCCCCAAAAGCTAGCTCATAGGGAGAGGGTGCCCAAATGGTTATAAACCACATGCTAAGCCCATACTTTAGCAATGTGGAACTCAACCAAGATCCTAACAAGGATTCATACCATGATTTGAATCATAGTTCATGATTCGTTATAGTGTTTTATCTCACAAAAAATACACATAAATCGAAAATAATTCTAATATCATGATTCTAATCCATGAACCAAAAACTCCTTTAATAATATTCTTTCTCCGATTCTCTCCTCTTTTTTCTATTTTTTAATAAGGGAAATATTTATTAAGAAAAATAAAAAGACAGAAAGGTGTCCAACAAACCTGCAAAATACAACAACAACAACAATAAGCTTTAATCCCAACTTAATTGGGGTCGACTATATAGATTTCACTTTTTCACACAACTCTGTTCGAAATTAAACTTTCTTGAATATCTAGATTTAGAGTGTTTTTTCTAACGACTTCGTTCTACGTAATTCTTGATCTACTCCTCCCTTTCCTACTATTACGTATGAGAATGTTCTCCTAATCACGAACTGGTGCTTCTAACGGTCTACGTTGGACATGCCCGTACCACCTCAAAGGGCCTTCGCGCACCTTATCTTCTATTGATGCTACACCCACTTTACTACGAATAACTTCATTCCTTATGCGGTCTGTTCTCGTATGGTCACTCATCCATCTTAACATATGCATTTCTGTCACACTCATCTTAGATATATGTTGTCTCTTAATGCTCCAACATTCACTACTATAAAACATAACTAGGCGGATTACAGTCCTATAGAACTTTCATTTTAACTTAATAAACATATTGCCATCACATAAAACTCCCGTAGCATTCTTTCACTTAACCTACCCTGTCTTAATCCTATGTTGAATATCCTCTTCTGTATCTCCTTCGTACAACACTACAAACCCAAGGTACCTAAACTTCCTGAAGCCCTAATCTATACATCATCCAAATAAATTTCATCACTCTGATTACTTGAGTTACTAAACCTACAATGCATGTATTCAGTTTTCGTCCTACTTAACTTAAATCCCTTCGTCTCGAGCGTTTGTCTTCACAGTTCTAACTTACGGTTAACTCATTTCCTATGTTCATAAACTAAAACTATATCATCCGCAAAAAGCATACACTAAGGAATTCTATCTTGAATTTCTTTTGTCAGCTCATCCATCACGATGGTGAAAAGATAAGGACTAAGAGCAGATCCTTTATGAAGGCCGATCCAAATGGAAAACTCTACTGTGTAGCCTCCAGCAGTTCTCACACTCGTAACCACCCCATCGTACATGTCCTTAATTACCTTAATATACCTCACATGCACTCCTCTCTTTTTTAGCACCCACCATAAAACTTCACTCAACACCCTATCATATGCCTTTTCTAAATTTATAAAGACCATATGTAGATCCGTATTGACTTCTTTGTACCTTTCCATCAACATCCTAAGAAAAATGGCTTCCGTGGTTGATCTGTCTGGCATGAAACCAAATTGGTTACCTAAGATGGTAGTTGTGGCCCTTAATCTCTTTTCAATAACTCTCTCCCAAAGTTTCATAGTGTGACTTATTAACTTTATGCCCCTATAATTGTTACAATTCAGCACATTTTTATTCTTGAAGATGGAGACAATAATAGTTTTCCTCCATGCATTAGGCATATGCTTCTTCTTTAGTATCTCATTAAAAAGCTTAGTGAGTCACACAATTTCAGCATCTCCTAACACCATCTAAACCTCCATTGGAATATCATATGGCCCACATGTCTTTCCCTTTTTAATTTTTCGTAGTGCAGTTTTAATTTCTGAGACTCTGATTCCTCTTGTATACACCACATTAGGTTCTCCTTTTGACCTAAGATTGTCAAACTCTATCGCATGATCATCATTATAAAACTTCTCAAAGTAACTCCACCTTTCCCTAATGTCTTTATCTCTTGTCAGAACCTAATCCGTATTATCCTTAACACATCTCACTTTCTCTTATCTTAACTAGCTTATATATATCCTTCTCTCCTTCTTTAGTCCCAAGTTTCCTATATACCTCATCTAAGTAAGTAGAACCAGCCTTACCAACTGCTCGCTTAGCTTCTTTCTTCGAGCCCTAACTTTTTAAGTTTTTCTTCTCAGTCTCTCTTGTCTTTCCCTAATCACTACTTCACTTCTGGTTCTACCTCACTAGTTTGTCATTTCCTTGTCCCTTTTGTTTTCAACTTTTAATTTAATTCATATAATCCATACTTCAAGCCTTGCAAATTGCAAAACAAAATATCTAAACAGAAGAAAAAACAGTTAACCACTTGTACTCAATTATGTTAAAATTTGTTTGTTATGTATCGCAGCCAATAATTGAACACCACAGACGAGCAGATATAGAGACCACAACAGTATCAATTATTAAAAAAGAGCATAGTCTAATAGAAAAGGTAATGAAGAAATCATACTGGAGAATCAATGGCATGTGGAGCTTTCAACTCATCCTCATTCATGGTATTCTTTCTGAGTCCAATAGTTGTAGGGTCAGCGGCTGAATCATCAGGTGAATTCTGTTGCTGCTGCTCATCAACTTTTGCATGACCAACTTCTGTAGCATACACAGGAAAATATTCAGTTGTTATGACATCATGCAAATCCAAATCAAACACCCATACGGTGCTCTGTCCATTAAAATTTATGTTCGAGCAATAAAATTAAGGCCAATCTGAAAATTTCATAAATAAAAGATTGGAGGCAAAACCCCCATATCTCAAAACACTATTTAGCTTATCTAAATTCAGCTAAGTAAATGCCAGGGATTTAAATTGTGCAATCGGGCCTTTCTGAGGCAAGGCGCAAGCCTCCAGCAGTTTGATGCATGAGCCTCTTTTCAACATCCTGAAGCCCTTGTTTTGGGCGCCTCAAGGCAAGCCACATGAAAACATAAAACAGAAGGCTTGGTGGGGAGTGGGGAGTGGGTGTGGGTGTGGGGAAGAGGGATATCAAAACATAAAACAGAGGGCCATTTACAATTGCATTAAACAACGTCTGCACATGAAAGAAAAAGAAAAAAGAACACTGGTACTTTATATTTGATTCGCAGATCCTTTCAATACTTTCGATACATTATGGAAAATCCCCTTGCCAGATCACCCTCATCCCATTCCATAAAGAAGAAACAGAAATAGACCAATTTACGTAAATAAATAATAGTATCAACATCCTAAAAGCAGGGATTTTTCCCCCTTAAAAGCCAAAATGAAAAATGTAACCACTCATGGAAGGAAGATAAAGGGCACCAGATTCTTTTGCGCCAGTTGAAACCAATGCCGATTGATTAGACAATTGATGGACGGAACTTGTCTGCTGCGGCAAGGTGGAAGATGGAACAGTGCCAAGGCCTGACATCTGGACTCCAAGCCCAATACCAGCTTGAGAGACAGAAGCATTTTGAGAATTAAACTGCAAATATAAGTTGAAAGTCAACAAATCAAAGTGACTAAATCTAAGCCACACAAATGAAACACAAATGTTGCTTTTCATGCAATTATGATAATTTCATGTGTACTAAAGGGTAGAAAGAAGAAAGGAGATATTTCTGAAGATCATGGATAGAATAAAGATAACTGGGAACAAGAGAATAACCTGTTGCAATAGTGGATTTTGCTGCTGTCCAGAAAACTGCTTATGACCAAGAGGGTTATTGTGATGTGCTTGTTGGTGCCGCTGCATAAATTTCTCCCTCTGATCAGGTTCCGTTTCAGTTCTTCCACGAATCTGCCCCTGGAAATGAAATAACTTCATCAATCAAACAGCATTGTTTGTTGGTCCAAACCATAACTTCTAAGAGAAAAATCATACTTTTTTGGTCAAGTGCTAATATTGTTTATTGACAGAAGCACAGTAAACCACACTTAATAAGTCAAGACAAATAAATAAATAAACACTAGAGATAGTAGATGATGTCAACGAGTATCTGAAGCAACCTTCCTCCTTAACAAGTGAACACCTTACACTGTTAAACATACAATACTTATCACAAAAGATAAAAGGAAAAAAGAAAAAAAAATGAATCAAAGAACAAAGTTCAGTCCATTGCTGAGGTATATTTTGAGGATAAATTGAAGATGTACGCAACTAAAAAAATTCTATCTTCAAGTGCAATACATTGACATATCAAGATTAAGATCGGAATATTGGAGAGGAAACTATTCAGAGTAACATACCGCTTCACTTCCCAGCCTCCATGGCATGCCAGAGACCATAGAAGGGGAAAAAACTCGTCCAGTTAAAGAAGAGGCCTCACTGACATTACTAGAATCAAGCGAACCAGTTCCATTGTTATTTTTAGCAACTTGAGGCAACATCGTCTTATTACTTAGAGGCAATACAAGAGACTGCACCATGCCACTACTCCCAAGTTTCTCATCCGCTCCCAAAATGTTTCTCTTTGCCATGTCGGATGCAGATGGAACAATGCCAAGGGCACTACTGCCAGGTACTACATTATTGGAACTAAGCGGGACGCTAGGCAACGGTTGACTTGAGATTCCGCCTCTACCAATGCCTCTTACAAGTCCACTATCTGAAAAAGACGGAGATGATCTATGACTGGGAAAGCTTCCTGGTTCTTCTTCCTTCATTGAAGTAGAAACATTTACAGAAGATGAAGAACTAGTAGCTCCAGTGCTCTCGGTGCCTCGGACAGAATTTGAACCCGATAGGATTGCAGAAGCAGTAGGAACAGCAGAGAAATTATGAGATGGAATATTTATGGGAGTGGAAGTTGCATGACTCGTAGCTGGAGTAATTGCAGTTGAAGAACCCATTACACTACTTTTGAAAGGCGGAGTTCTAGCAATTGTCTCAGGAATACTGTCCTGGGAAGTTGTATCTTCAACTGGTTCTCGGACAGAACTACTCTGTTGATGAGGTGACGTTACTACGGTCTTGCAAAAAAAAAAAAACAAATACATACAAAGATAATAACAGAGTTATTTACAACATTATCAAGTGAAATAAATCATGTCACAGAAACGAAGTTGGAAAACCATGACCAAAAAAAGAAAGTTTCATATACGCTCCTTTAAGGTACGGCCAAATGACAAGAAAATACAAACCAACGCCTTCAAATGCATCCAACTATATCCTAATAAATTAAGCTTCATCACAAATGGTGTAAAACATACGGGCATTTGAGTTGCTGATGCTGCTAAAGACGTCTTCAAGCCAAGAATTGGTGCACTCTGCCAAAAAAAAAAAAAAAAAAAAAAAAAAAAAATCAAATCAAATCAG